>MKYO02028510.1:826466-852196 GCA_002013955.2 Citrus medica
AAAGATCAGCAGCTAAATTAGCAAAATTTCTACCAAGGCAAAGTAAGTGCCTATCCCTGCTTGGTCATCGAAAAACCAACAAAAAATTTTGCAAAAATTCTACTAAGGCAAACGAATGCCTATTCCTGCTCGGGACATTAAAGAACCAGCAGACAGAATCAAATAAATGGACGAGTTCACTTGCAGAAGCAACCCATGAGCAAAATACAGGCAAGAAAGCCAATAGAAAACATTTAAAAATTTATTAATATTCAAATGTTTACAAAGCCAATGAAAGTCTAGGGTCTTTACAAAATTAGACCTAAGGCTCAGGAGGGTCAACGGCCTCAGCAGGAGAAGGATCAGCTACCTCTGGAAGTGGAAGATCAGCTATACCGGGAGGAGGAGGCACGGACCCTTGACCCACTTCGAAAGTGCATTCCTCAGCTCCTCCCTCTTGTACCCCATTCAAAGGAACCACCACCTGATCTTGCTCACCTTGCTCCCTATTTGCCTGGCCGATCTCCGCCATATACCGCTGCACTCCAGCCTCCAGCTTACTCATGTCCAGCTCGGGATATTCTTCTTTAAGCACGGACATGATACATTTATAGGAGAAAGCAACCCCAGAGTCATATTCGGCATCCAGCCGGTCGTCCACATCTGCAGATTTGCCTTTCTCCTCAGCCAGCTGTTCAGTTAGGGATTTGATTTCTCCCTCAAGGGCAGTCCTCAAAGTATCTTTCTCACTTTGAGTTACCTGAAGGTCAGACTTCAGGTTGCCCAACTCATCCTCAAGCTTGGAGGCAGTGGATTCAGCAATTGCAATTTTCTCCTCCAGCTCCGTAATCTGCTTGTTCAGCTCAGCCAGTTTCTCCTTGGAGCGATTAGCAGAGTCAGCCTTCTTCTTCAGCTCCTGATTATCAGCTTGGAGTTTCCTCTCATGGCGTATGGATGCACTCTTGTAACACGAAACCATGGTGGCCAACCTGAAGGAAACCCTTTGAACAGAGGCAGCTAACTCGGAGAGTTCCATACTCTCAATGTCCTTCACCATCTTGGGCCCAACCGATCTCTTGTAATCCTTCTGATACGGGCTCAGATAGTCACCCTAATCCCGAGATGGAAGAGAATAAGATCGGTCCCCAGATTGTAAGCTGACCTTAGGACTCTTGTCGGAAGCCCTCACTACTCTTACGAGGTGGAGGAGGGGGTAGAGCAGGAACTGGAGCCTTAGAAGGACCAGCACTGGTTTTCTTTGGAGGAGGAGGAGGGTGGCTCGAGCTGCTCGATGCCCGACCACGTTTTCTGCTCATCGCGCTGAGGATCTTGTTATCCATCCCAGCGGTAATATCTACTAAGCCCGAGCCGACCAAGTTTGTTGGTGACAGGAGGTCTTGACAAGTAGACGCGTTCACCAGAGCGGTTTCCACCTGGAGCAAAGGTCGGTCCTCGAGAGTCTTAACCAANGCGTTCACCAGAGCGGTTTCCACCTGGAGCAAAGGTCGGTCCTCGAGAGTCTTCACCAAACCCCACGACTCTGAAAAAACAGACAAGGTTAAAGAACCCAATAAATAGCAATTAGAGAGAAAATGTAGGCAAAAATGAACGACCTAGGGTGACAAATTGCGTTGGAAGGTGAATGTCACCACCCAACGACCGAATTGCTGGACACCAATCTCCCCCAACAAAGAAGAATTTGTTCTTCCAATTTTTGCACGAGGAGGGGAAACCGGTGATGGGCTTCCTCTTCGCAAAGCTAGACATGAAGTAGTACCAACCCGCCTCCCTTGGGCTGCTCCGCAGTTGATACAAGTGCTTCACCTTAACAAGGGAGGGCTCCTCCAACCCACATCTCTCCCACAAGACAAACATAGCTGAGAGAACCCTCCACCCGTTTGGGTGTAGCTGACCTGGGGCCAGGTGCATACCCCCCAAAATCCTGGCAAAATAGCGCTGGAGAGGCAGCCGAGCTCCTAGTTTGAAGCTCTCCAGGTGCATGGTCACATACCCCCGTGGAGGCCGACTAGGCACATCACCTTTCCCAGGAACCACAAGGAGAACCTCCTTAGGAATATCATAGAGGTTCCTAAGCTTGAACAGATCATCTTGGGTGGTGGCACAGGCTATATGATCAATGGGGTAAGAATCTGCCTCTATCCTATGCCCAAGATTTCGTTTCTTAGGAGGTCGGCTCGACTCGGAGCTGCTTCCCTCACTATCACCCGTTCCTATAGGAACCCCGGCCCCACCAGAACTATGGTTTTCACCAGAGCCCGACGCAGGTCCTCCCCTATTTCCTACAAGCTCTAATTCAGGGGAGGGTGAAATGGCTAAAGGACGCGGGTACTCAAGGACATCCCTACTATGGGATAAGCCTACACTTCGAGAGGGCTTCAAAAAATCTGTGGATATGGGCAAGTTAAGGTCTGAATCCCTAAATTCCTCATCACCCTCATCAACAATTAACTTTCTTTTCCGGTTTGACATACCGAATCCCAAGAGAAAACAAAGAAAACTCGAATGTACGGGTACAAAAGGGAGCAACACGGAACCCAATCAACAACAACCAGAAAAGAGATTAAAAGCAATACCTGAAATGAACTGGCCCAGGTAACGCAGCAGTGGTAGAGAATAAACCAGCAAGTAGAAACTCCAGATGCAGGAAGTGTGAGTAAAGTTCAGAAAGGGGATAGGTTAGTGACGGAGAAACAAATCGCAAGATGATGGTGATTTTAGTCTAGGGATTTGGAATGAAAAAAAGAGAAACGGAAGCATTTAAGTGATGGGATATGCCAGCTCACTCACCATATATCGAGGAAGGGTAACTCGTCGTTTCAAATTTCAAAATATGAAGAGTCGGGAAGCGCCATGTCACTAACCACTACAAGAGGCCAGACTGGAGCAAGCCCAGATATACAATAGACAGGCTCATTCAAGCCCATGCTCAGAAGACCAGATGAGAAGCCCCGGGCTGGTCGGCTTCGACCATCAGTTTCTACTCTTATCTCATTTCACTCGCAAGACCAGAAACTAGGGGACTGGTGTTGAGCAAATAACAATACCAGGTCGGCCATGTTGCTATTTCCACCTCGGCATGAATCACCCCCGGCCACCTCAGCCAAGTGGTACGGTACGAGCAGAGCAGGGGGCAGCATGAACCGATCAGAGACGAATACTGACCAAAGGTGTAGACCGAGCTGATACCCGTCTCTTGAAAAAGCGGGAACACGATCCCACGGAATTATGGCGTTTGTGCTTTTCCCAGAACCGTTACGAGAGATGCGATACCCACGTTTACCCATAATGTAGCATTTAAGAGCATTTAAAGCTCCAGGAAATGCCACTACCCGAAAAAAGAGGGATGAAAATTGAAGGTGAACGTGGGAGAACGGCTATAAAAGGAGGGAAAATGATGAAGAAATGGGAGACAAAAAAAAATGAAGAGGGGGAAAACGCTGCCAAATTACAATCAGACTTTTTCTCTTACAAACTTCGAAACAAGTTAAAACCCTTTCTTGGATCCACATTACATTGTTTTCCCGTAAACACCTTGTGCTAACTTAGGCATCGGAGGGTTTACGCCGGTAAAACCACCGGCGTCTCTGATCCGTTTTTGGTGAACGCATGTCTAATAAGAGGAAGGAAGGGGATTCGACCTCAGTGATTCGCGCAGCAGCTGACAACACAAACGTTGGTGAAAGAATCTGGTCGGTTAAACAGCGAGCAGATTTAAGCATCAACAAATTGTTCAGAAATTTTTAAAATAAAATTAAATTAGATGGTGAGTGATATGGATCTAGATTTAGATTTTAAGATAAATCCAAACTTGGTCCAGATCTACCTTAGATCCACGTATCGATATCTAAATTCAATTCAAATCTATTTTAGTCCAGCCCAAATTCAATATGATTAGATTTGAATCATGTGGATCTTGGGTTAGATATGATCCATTGTCATCCATAATTATGAGTTATTTATTAAATAAATTTTTTTGGTAAATTAATTGATCTGTGTACTATTATCGTATTCATGGTGAAAATGGTGAGAGATGCATATTTATTTGTTGCACGACGTGTTAAATACATAATGGTTGTCAAAGAATTTATAATTAAGCTCAATCCAATTAAAAAAGAAGAGAAATTTTAATTGAGTTATTTTTTAACCCATAAAATTTATTTAAACTCAAACCTAATACGTATAGGAGGGAAAAAAAAACATGACTCTCACAAATCAAGACATTAGTGTTAAAACAAACAAAGTGAGACAAATGCTATTTATATGTATTTTAAATGAAAATTAATGAAAAATAGACAAATCAATGTTTGGTCGAGTAAAATAACAAATAAGTATTTGAACTCAATAAAAATATTATAAGAATTTCATTTCCATCCTCAATTATTTATAATTGAAGAAGGCGGTCTTCTCTTTTATGATATACATAACACATATTATGTAAATAATTGAGGAAAACAATCTTCTCCTTTATGGTACATATATATAATATAATTTTACCTATAATTCCATATATGATATACATATAGTCAGTGGCGGATCCAGCTTGGGACCAGTGGGGACTTAAGTCCCCACTGAAAAAAAAAATCCTTTATTAACTAATTTAATTTATCAAAAATTTCTAATAAATTTTTTCCTAAGCCCCCACTAATTTATATTCAAACCCCTAACACATAAACATAATTACATACTTTAAGTTTTTAAAACAAATAAAAAGATATGGGCTTTACAAACTAAAATTAAGCCCACAAATATTAATATTAATCAAACTTTTAAATAACCCACAAACCCATTAATAATATTTTATTATTCTTTACCTTTCTCCAATTCCACTGCCTGCACCAATACGCAAATCTGAAATCCCTAAATAATCTTCTTGTTTCGGCATCTCCAAAAGCAAAGTGGAAAGTGATTTCTCCTCCAAATTTCAAACAACCCCTCGTTTCTTCATTCAATAAAATTAAGGTACAAATTAATATTTTATTTGCTTTTTATTTTATTGTTTATAAATCATATATAATTATTTGTTGAATTGATGTAGTTGTTTTTCTTCCCCATTAGTTAGTGTATCATCGGGCTATTGGTGTATTTGAAAAATATAATGTGAATTATGTGATTGAGTGTAGATTCCATAAAAAAGAACACATATTATTAATTAAGAAAATAACAATTGCAATTAAGCATTTGCTTGTTTAGCTTTAATGTCTTGTAATGTTTGTTAATTAATTTATAGCATTAATATAATTATATAATAGGGGAATATGCTAAAAGTGCTACTAGCCTAAGTAAACTACTCAATATTCATAATCTTTATTTATATTTTGAAATAGGTATGGAAAGGTTTTACAAAAGAAAGCAGCCACAATTTTTAGAAAAAAATGATGATGCTTCAAAACAAAAAGACAAGAGTGGTTCAAAGAGAGATGATGATTGTGGTAAAAAACAAAAGAATGATGATGTTGGAACTATGAGAGAAAATGATGTGGAGGTGAATTTATTGAATCTTCCTATGGATCCTGGATTACGACATCCAATTTCTTACTACAATGTAAATATTCAAGATCAAGTTCGAAGACAATATTTGCAAAATGGCCCTTGTCAACCAAAAACTCACAATTTTCCTCTTAGGCATTTTGGAAAACAATCTCGGAGATTCAATTCAAGTTGGTTTGATAAATATGGAAATTGGTTAGAGTATAGCATTGCAAAGGATGCTGCATTTTGTCTTTGTTGTTATCTTTTCAAGCCAGAAATTGGAGAACAAGCCGGTGGTGAATCTTTTACTAAACATGGGTTTACAAATTGGAAAAAACCAGAAAGATTGAGAGTTCATGTTGGTTGCTCTAATAGTGTCCACAATGATGCTTGGCGTTCTTGTCAAGATTTAATGAAGCAAGAGCAACATATTCAGACAATGTATTCTAGACATTCTAATCAAACTAGAAGTGAATATAGAGCTCGCTTACAAGCATCAATTGATTGTGTCAGATTTCTTTTACGACAAGGACTTGCATTTCGCGGCCATGATGAATCTGAAGAGTCAAGTAACCGAGGTAACTTTCTAGAACTTCTCAAATTTTTGGCTGATCATAATGAGGATATAAAAGCTGTTACATTAGAAAATGCCCCATCATTTTTGAAAGTGACATGTCCTGACACTCAAAAAGACATTGTTAGTGCTTGTGCAATTGAGACCACTAATGCCATTATAAGAGAGATGGGTGATGCATTTTTTTCTATTTTGGTTGATGAATCTCGCGACGTATCAATAAAAGAGCAAATGGCTATTGTCTTACGATATGTAAACATTAGTGGACAAGTGGTTGAACGTTTTATAGGCATTGAACAAGTTGGTAGTACTACTGCTCAATCACTTAAGGAAGCTATTGATAGACTTTTTTCTAGACATGGGTTGAGTATGTCTAGGGTGCGAGGGCAAGGTTATGATGGAGCAAGTAATATGCAAGGAGAATTTAATGGCCTTAAAACCATAATTTTGAGAGAGAATGAGTGTGCTTATTACATTCATTGTTTTGCTCATCAACTTCAGTTAGCTCTTATTGTTGTTGCAAAAAATCATATTCAAATTGAATCTTTTTTTGCTATAATTGCCAATGTGGTGAATGTTGTTGGAGCCTCGTCTAAACGTTGTGATGCTCTTAGAGAGAAACATGCTGAGGAAGTTGTTAAAGCACTTAATCTTGGAGATCTCTCGAGTGGGCAAGGCCTAAACCAAGAGACTACTCTAAAACGTTGTGGTGATACACGTTGGGGTTCACATTATAATACATTATTGAGCATTATTAACATGTTTTCAGCAGTAATTAGTGTATTGGAAATGATTATTGATGATGGACCAAAATCTGGGCAAAGAGGAGAAGCAAAGAATTTACTAGAGTTGATGTTGTCATTTAATTTTGTGTTCTGTTTACATTTGATGAGGAATATTTTAGGGGCTACAGATGAGTTATCACAAGCATTACAAAGGAAAGATCAAGATATTGTGAATGCTATGAACTTGGTTAGGTTATGTAAACTACAACTTCAAACAATGAGACAAAGTGGATGGAATTCTTTGATTGATGAAGTTACTTTTTTTTGTGCGAAGCATGATATTGACGTGCCTAATATGGATGATATGTTTGTGGATAGAGGGCGATCACGACGTAAAGCTCAAGAGATCACAAATTTGCATCGTTATCGTGTTGAATTGTATTATGCAGTCTTAGATATGCAACTTCAAGAGCTTAATTCTCGTTTTAATGAGACAAACACTGAGTTGCTTCTTTGCTTAGCATGTTTATCTCCAAATGATTTATTTTCAGCTTTCAACAAGCAGAAGCTATTACGGCTAGCCCAGTTGTATCCAAATGAGTTCTCTACAATTGATATCATGGCACTTGAGATTCAACTTGATACATATATTTTGGATATGCGCACTAGTGGTGAGTTTTCAGAATTAAAGGATATTGGTGATCTTGCAAAGCGGATGGTCGAGACTAAGAGACATAATGTATATCCATTAGTTTACTTGTTAATAACATTGGCATTGACTTTACCTGTTGCCACTGCGAGTGTAGAGAGAGCATTTTCAGCCATGAACATTTTGAAGAATCGGTTACGAAACCGAATGGGAGAGCAATGGATGAATGATAGTTTAGTTGTTTACATAGAAAAAGACTTATTTAATAATATTGATAATGAAGTTGTAATGCAACGTTATCAATGTATGAAAACTCGTAAAGGACAATTGTAAACATATATTGAAGTATGATAAATTTTTCAAATTTATATATTTATTACTCTTTAAATTTTTTTATCGTCGTTGGGTAAGCCCCCAGTCAATCAACATGCTGTCTCCGCCCCTGCATATAGTAGACTTGTAGATGCATTACATAAAAATAGAATACATATCCCATGTAAATGCGTTACAAATTAATATTATTGTGTGTACACATATATATATATATATATATATATATATATATATATATATTTTTTTTTTTTTGGGGGGCTAAAAAAGATAATAATGAATCAGCCCACGAGTTTTAAATTTCCATCACGAAATCTGAAATTTGCATTGTACAATTGCGAACCAAACGCAGCCTAAGCAGCTCGATTTTCTATCTATAATCGCATTTTCTATTTGCTCTTTCTGCCTTAACAAACACTCTTGACATACATCTTAACAAACACTTTTGTTTCTTAATAATCACTCTTACTCAGATCTTTGAGTCATTTTATTTATAAATCCATGTGCGATTGAAAATTGCAATCCTCGTTCTCCTTCTTCAGGAAAAGAAAAGAAAAAAATTCCAAAAACAATGAGCGATTCCTCTTTTCGAATTCTTATTATTGGGGTTTTGATCGCCTGTAGCTTGACCCATGTGAGATCTGACGCCTCTGATCACCGCTACAAGGTCGGTGACGTCGTCCCTCTCTACGCCAACAAGGTTGGCCCTTTCCACAACCCTAGGTAACTCTTATCATTTTTTATTCTTTTGGTTTTAAGATCTGGAATTGGATCCGTGAGATCCTTCTTTGCCAAGGGCCTGTTTGGATGCAAATGCGATTCATGCATTCAGGTGTTTAGAGTATATTATCATTAATCCTGCCAAACACGCCCTCAAGAATTCTATGCTATGATTCTAATTCTTGTTTATTATAATTTGTGATTTCAGTGAAACTTATCGATATTTTGATCTACCATTCTGCTCCCCAGGTTCTTCCTCTTGCCCCTTTTGCTCTAATTTTTGTGTATTAGTAAAACCTCGGGGAAGGGACGATGGAATTATTCCAATACTGCGTTATGTAGGTGTTAGAATGATTTTCGGGTTTTTTTTTTGAATGGCAGATGGAATAATAAAAGAGAAAAGGGAAGCACTTGGTGAGGTGTTGAATGGGGACCGACTTGTTAGTGCTCCTTATAAACTCAACTTCAGAGACGAGAAAGACTCTGCTGTTGCGTGTAGAAAGAAGTTGTCCGAGCAAGATGTTGCTCAGTTCCGAAGTGCAGTGGAAAAGGACTTCTATTTCCAAATGTACTATGATGACTTACCCATCTGGGGGTTCATTGGCAAAGTTGACAAGGAAGGAAAGACTCATCCGAACGAGTATAAGTATTTCCTTTACAAGCATATCCAGTTTGACATTCTTTATAACAAAGACCGTGTTATTGAGATCAGTGCTCGAATGGATCCTCATTCTTTGGTGGACTTGACAGAGGATAAGGAGGTTGATGTGGAGTTCATGTACAGTGTGAAATGGAAGGAAACTGACACCCCTTTTGAGAAGAGGATGGAGAAGTACTCACTCTCTTCTTCGTTGCCACATCATTTGGAAATTCATTGGTTTTCAATTATAAATTCATGTGTAACAGTTTTGCTTTTGACTGGTTTTCTTGCCACGATTCTCATGCGAGTTCTGAAGAATGATTTTGTGAAGTGAGTTTTGTATTTTAAATTTCTTACCTTCATGTGCTTATCTACTGATATATCTTTTCTTCCTTAAGTGTTTTACCATGTATGTTTAATTTATTGATAGGTATGCCCAAGATGAGGAAGCTGCTGATGACCAGGAAGAGACAGGATGGAAGTACATCCATGGTGATGTGTTCCGGTTCCCCAAATACAAATCTTTGTTTGCTGCAGCCCTTGGTTCTGGCAGCCAGTTGTTTACTCTGTAAGGATGTTTTACACTGTTGTTTTTTCAAATTTCATTCAGTTTGTTATGATGCCATTTTATGCCAACCATTGATTTTTTATTGAATTGCCTTCATTTCCAGCACTGTATTTATTTTTATGCTTGCGCTAGTGGGTGTATTTTATCCATACAACCGAGGAGCTCTATTTACAGCACTGGTGGTCATATATGCACTCACTTCTGGGATTGCGGGATACACAGCTGCTTCTTTCTACTGTCAGCTAGAAGGAACAAACTGGGTATGCTTGAATTAACTATGTCTTGGGCTATTATAACTTCTAGCATGATCTTTCTAAAAACTGGATGTTGTGAAATAATTTATCTTCAAATTGTTGGTTTGACAGGTGAGGAATCTGTTGCTGACTGGATGCCTTTTCTGTGGTCCTCTGTTTCTGACATTCTGCTTCCTGAACACCGTTGCCATTGCTTACAATGCGACAGCAGCACTGCCATTTGGCACAATTGTGGTGATAGTCCTCATATGGACATTAGTCACATCACCTCTACTTGTGTTGGGAGGTATTGCTGGTAAAAACAGCAAGGCAGAGTTCCAAGCTCCTTGTCGTACGACCAAGTACCCTCGAGAGATCCCACCACTACCTTGGTATAGGAGTGCTATTCCTCAGATGGCAATGGCAGGTTTCCTGCCATTTAGTGCCATCTACATTGAGCTTTACTATATTTTTGCCAGTGTTTGGGGCCACAGGATTTACACAATATACAGCATCCTCTTTATTGTCTTTATCATTCTGTTGATTGTTACTGCTTTCATAACTGTGGCTTTGACTTACTTCCAACTTGCTGCTGAAGATCATGAATGGTGGTGGAGGTTTGTAAACTCTCTTGTCTATTTTTTTTTTCCCCTTTTCCTCTCTTTAATAATCACAATGTGAAATTTTGAACTAGTTATTTCTTGTAGTTTTTTTTTTTGGTCTCTTTTTGAATGTTTATTTCCGTTTTTGGTTTGATAACTTGAGGTAGTTTATTTCTCTCAGCAAGCTTTTTCCTCTTTTAATCAAAATGTGGTGTCTCATAATTAATGATTGAATGTTAGATCAATTTTGTTTTGACTTCACCGAAGTTGGAGTTTATTATAAAATATCATCCCACTGCATAGTGTTGAGCAAATTCATATTCCAATAAGAATAAGATTCTGGCTAGCTAGACTGCCCCTTGGGACACATCTACTTTCTTGTATGGCTTAGCTTATTACTTGTTTTGGGTTTTAGACTGTTGTGTTCAACCAGGAGATTACCTAATTTTATTCTGGTTCATTCATTCACCCATACTGAGCCTACTTACTATATAAGGTGCTTTCTAATTGCTGTATGTTCATCCAAGTTCAGATGTAACTTTAGTGGTTATATGCAGCCCATTTTTGCTGTTTGGCACTTAAGCCTCTTAATTTTTTATGGTTTAAATATCAGCAACTTATTGTTCTTATTGTTTGGTTTTGTTTTCCACATTGATCTTGTTCGTTAACGATTTGTATTTGGGAGGGACGCATATTTTGTTGCGTTGTGCGGATTTTAGCTATTATCGTTTTAGGTTGATACTTGATGCCAAAAGCATATTAAGCTTCCAATGCAAATATACTGCTTAAAAATAGACTTTTGGCAAAAGTATTAAAAACTCCAATTATTTTTGTACTTGAACATCTTTCTGTTTTACCTTTTCTCCCTCCCTTCCTTGAAGGTAAACTAGACGCTATCTTTACTATGAATGGGTGACACTCAGTTCTATGACCTCAATGTTCTAGAATATCTTAGGTGGCAGCAGTGTGTGAAAAGGTTACATTTTGTCTCTCCTGGATGTTAGACTTCTGAGGAACATTTTGGGATTATTATGACATAAATAGGCTAGCGTGCCTTGAGCTGCTGGATGCTTGCTTAATTAAATTTCTTTTGTGTGGAATAAATAGCTATCACCAGGTGTCTTTGTATTAGCTGTGAATTTAATGATGCCTGCAGATTCTATAATTAAGCCTTCTTTTGGTTGCTATCTCAATGTTTTATTAGGTTGGCACTTGCATATCCTCTTTATATACAGACGATCACTTACCTGTGTATATTATGTTATACCGTTAGCACATTAATTAATTTGTAGTGGTTAAGATATTTGGTTCTCAACCAAGTGTTCAGGGATCAGTTTGGGATGTCTATTTGAAATATATCACATCCCACAAGTTTCTGGGCTATCAAATTCCAGTGTTTGACAATAGCCCATAGTTGTAGAAGTCGATCAACTGGTTTGAGAGAATGAGGTGTGTTTGGGTATAAAATAAGTGAATATCTAATACATTACAAATTTATGTTGTTGGTTGGCTTTCCAAATTAACTTAACTTGGATCAATTTTCAATTGCTACCTTCATGTTTACTTTTTGGACTAATTTTGGGTCTTGAATTTTTCACAGGTCATTTCTTTGTGGTGGATCTACTGGTGCTTTCATCTATGCGTACTGCTTGTACTACTACTATGCACGATCAGATATGTCAGGTTTTATGCAGACCTCATTTTTCTTTGGGTACATGGCTTGCATCTGTTATGGCTTCTTCCTTATGCTGGGCACAGTGGGTTTCCGTGCTTCACTGCTCTTTGTTCGACATATATACAGGTCAATCAAGTGTGAGTAAGGGCTTGCTCTTTTTGGTCCATTAATGGTGCTCACAGGGTTTAGGAGTTATCTTGTTGCTAGTTTGTTCATGTTTTTATTAGGGGACCTTGTGTTTATTTTCCTTCTTATTTGCTGTTTAGAGCTATACGTGTAACTTGCCTATAAATAGGCCCTCTGTTTTTATTTGATGTGGTAGACTTGATATTTACAAAGAGATATGTTGTTCTTTTTACTCCTATCCCTCCCTCGATTTTCTCTCTCCCAAGATCCAACTTCTATGATCTATCCTCTCCTCCGTTGGGTTGGTTCTTAAGACTTTCTCTAGGTTGTTTATTATGAGGTGCATTGCTTTATCCATAATCACTCGGTTAAGCATATGTAACAAAATATCAATGTAATTATATTTTATATTATAATTAAACATAATTAAAATCTGAAGGCTTTATGGTTGAAAATTTAATACAAAGAGTTCTGATCCAATTTGAAGGGCAACATCCGTGCTTTTATCCCCTGGCTTTCGGTTTGCTTTTATCAAAATTCTCAGGAGACTACTACTTGAATTAGGAATCGTATGTCCTCGAACCGATGTCAAAACGGAAATAGGAAATCTTCTCTATATAAGACTATCAAACTAGACACAGAAAAACATTAAACTCAATACTAAAACTTTCTGATACAACGCTAGTTAAATTAATATTCTCATGATGGCAGAACATGGAGTTTTAGCGAAAGAGACCCCTGAGAAGTCATCAAAGCTGGGGACATTCATTAATGTTCTTAACAAGGCCTGTGAAACAGAATTAATATATTCCACAGAAGATCATTGTGAAGAGTTGGAAAAATACAAATACATCCTGCGGCGAGCGTTGATTGAATTCAAGCAGCTCATTAAGGAGATTAATACTGCTTATGGTTCTACCACCCAATACGGCGGCAGCCGCTTTTTTAGTTGTTTTTGGCTCTCGCTGTTGGAGATGGAACTGAAATATTCCTTTATTCGGTTGGTACCCTTTATGAAGACAAGATTGGATGTACCGCACGACGACTTTGTTTCGGCCGTACACGATGCAGACATATCAATGGAAGGTTACTCTCAGGATATTCATGCAAATTTCAAGGAAAAATTTATTGCACTAGGTCCTGAGATGATTGAATCGCTGGACGAGTTATTCCAGGATGATTGGCCTTGTTCTTTGGCGGGTATCGCTCGGTTTCTATTGAGAGAGTGGGCGTGTACTATACGAGTGAAAGGAGGAGATGTGATTGTTTGCCCTTCGAGTTCTGCATTGGTGACCATTTCATCAAACGCTATAAAAGAGAGTTGTGAAACTGGGATGGAATTAAAGAGATGGATGGACGAGAAAGTGTTTCCTCTGTTGTCAAACAAAATTGCTGAATATGCAGGAAACGTCACTGTTTTCATTGAAACAGAAGAGAAGACAGGAGAGCTGGCGTTTTTGTTGGAGTCAGCATGCCCTGACCCTGCTGTTGCTGCCTGAATGAAGCATTATTAATCTTCAAAGTTTACAGTAATTATTGGCTGGGAGTCATAGTCGTAGTGGTGGCTATAATAAGAAAGAGTTTAGGAAGAAATTTTGCTCTTTTGAATTGGTGATTAGGTTCGTCTTTAGTTTTAATCTAGTCCTAATGTAATAAGAGTACTCAAGTTTGAAATATATGTTGTTAAGGTCAAGAATAAATTAATCAAGGATAGATTTTTTTTTAACTTGATTGTAGACTTGGATCCTCTCCTAATCTTTTAATTTTTACTACTCTTTCTATAATCTTTTTATACGTAAATTATGTGTAATACCCCAATTCTCATAAGGGTATTTAAGTATTTTTATCTTTTTTTTAGTGATCTTTTTACCGTAGTATAAAAAGGGATAATATGTCTTTCCCATTATAAGAAAGAGAGGGAGAGAGAAATCGGTTGTGGAAAAAAAAAAAAGAGAGAGATGGAGAGAAAAGAGAGAAAAAAAAAGAAAAGAAAAAAAAGAAGAATAATAAAGTTTTCTTCTTGGTTCTACCATGAGCAACACATGAGATCAAGTTACATAATTTGAATTGGATATTATTGAGAGAAGATTTGGAGGTAAGTTTTAATTCTTGGTTTTTTTTAATTTGTTATGGAGAAGCATGATTAGATATTTGCAACAGAAGTAGAAACCTAAGATTTTACAAGAAATATGTTGACAGAGTATTATTATGAAAAACATAGTAATTTGTACAAATTGATTTTTATTATGATTTTTGGATATGTTAAACTAGACATCTTCCAGAATGTTTTGAAAGTTTTTCCAAGCTAATGGAATAAGATTTGAATTAATTACGATTTTTTGAAGTCAAATCTAAAAACCTAGAAATTTCTTATTTCAGTGGAGAACATTGATTACGAAATTAATTTTGCCATAGCTAGACTTCCTCAAAAATTATGAAATTTGGACCAAGCATTTTCATATATGTCTATGTGATTTTAGAAATTTTCATGATTTTATGGTAAAACAATAAATTGTTTTATATTTTTAAAGTAAGCATGTTTAGAATAGAAAATTTTTTGACAGAATTGATGATGTCTGAAACCTAAATTATTTTCAATAGTTTTTGAAAGAATTAAGCTATGAAATTTTTAACAATAAATTTCCAATATGTCATAATATGCTCTATAAAATTTGAGATTTTTTCAATAAGGTAATAATTTATTAAAAATCAGATAACATGGACAGTTCTATTTTGAGGACCGAATATTGAGGGTACTTGAGGTTGAGTTTAGGAGCTGTTTAAAATAAGATATTTGAGGACATTAGAGTTTATGATTGAGATTTGATTATATCTTATGAGGATTTCACAATAAATAATAAAATATGTTTGATTTGTCTAAAAACTTATTTTTGATATATACGAATATGAATTTATAAGTCTCTGCCCATGTGTTTATACGATGTGTGGTTATGTGTTGAGCGTGATTATGTACATGGGCATATATATGTATGAAATTTTATTGGCATAAGCACAAAACTGTATTAAGTTTTCTATAAATAAGAAAGTAGATTTTAACAAATGGAATTTCTGCTTTATGAAATATTGCATTGGGGGCCACCTCTTGAAGTTGTGTGGAGGCCACCTCTTGAGGCTGTGTAGGGGCCACCTCTCGAGGGTTGATGTGCCGCAAAGTGCCACACATAACACAAAGTGCCACATTACAGGACATGTATTTTGTTGAAAGAAAATGTGAAAGTTTGAAAGCGATAAAAAAAATGATAAACTCCTTTCACTGTACTTTGAAAAAAATCATGGCATATCATCCATTTGCATTATGTATAAATATGTATGTATTTTGGTGTAAGAAAAACTAGTTTGCTTACTAAGTTTTGTACTCATTATAGTTTATTGTGATTCATTTAAAAGTCTAGTTCACTTACCTTTTGGCATCATCATGTAACAAATGTGTACTGATATCAGCGACCTAAAAATCATTAATAAAATCCTCATAAGATATGATCAAATCTCAATCATAAACTCTAATGTCCTCAAATATCTTATTTTAAATAGCTTCTAAACACAACCTTAAGTACCCTCAATATTTGGTCCTCAAAACAGAACGGTCAATGTTCTCTGATTTTTAATAAATTATTACCTTATTAGCAAAATCTCAAATTTTACAGAGCATATGCTGACATATTGGAAATTTATTGGTAAACATTTCATAACTTAATTCCTTCTAAAACTGTTGAAAATAATTTAGGTTTCAGACATCATCAATTCTGTCAAACAGTTTTCTGTTCTAGACATGCTTGCTTTAAAAATACAAAACAATTTATTATTTTACCATAAAATCATGAAAATTTCCAGAATCACATAGACATCTATGAAAATTCCTGGTTCAAATTTCATAATTTTTGAAGAAGTCTAGTTATGGCAAAAATAATTTCGTAATCAATATTCTCCACTAAAATCAGAAATTTCTAGGTTTTTAGACTTGACTTCAAAAAATCATAATTAATTCAAATCTTATCCGACTAGCTTGGAAAAACTTTCAAAACATCTAGAAGATGTCTAGTTTAACATATCCAAAAGTAAAAATAAAAATCAATCTGTACAAATTACTATGGTTTTCATAATAATGCACTATCAGTATATTTCCTGTAAAATCTTAGGTTTCAACTTTTGTTGCAAATATCTAATCATGCTTCTCCATAACAAATTAATGAAAACCAAGAATTAATACTTACCTCCAAATATTCTCTGAACTTGCGAGAGAGTTTCAGTACGATTGCTTGGTGCGACATGCACCTATCGCACAAATTTCGTGTGACAGGCAGCCTGTCGCATAAAATTTTTGTTGGACAATCTGCTTTTTTGTACGATGGGCAACCTATCGCACCAAGAGGCAGATTCACCGACTCTGCCTTTTGGTGTGACGGACAGCCTGTCGCACCAAAAGGCAGATTCATTGCAACTAACTCTTTATTAATTTGATAGTGCGCAATTAATTTTTTCTTATAATTTCAGGCTTAATGGATTCAGTTATGCTTGAATTGTGTTATAATGGTTGGTGGGAGACGTTAGAGGATGACTGTATGGAGTATGTGAATGGTAAAAATAAAGTTTTTTTTGTTGGAAAAAATTATCTGTTTGATCAATTTTTGGCAAGCGTATACGAGGTGTTACCAATAAATCCTAATTAATATAGTATCACAATGAAGACAACTTTAAGGTCTAGTAACACATTATATTGTATATGTGCACTGCCCATGAATATATTTGATGATGAAATGGTAAGGGTTGTGTTGCATATGGCATCCAATGTGACCAACTATGGATGCATTCCTATAGTCGTTACCACATCACCTCGAGTTCCGAGCGAAGATGTTGAGTCACATGTCGAAATAAAAACTTCTTTTAGAGCAAATATGTCTGGCCCCGATAATGAAAAAGAAGTGTTGTCAAGGACAATGTCGCTGCAGTAATATTACTCTCTAATCCGCGACAATGATGACAACATTGATGACAACGACATTACGTTAGAGGATGCTGGAGAAGAGATATTACCACTAACGGCGTCGTTGGAGCAATGGTATTCTCCGTATCACAACAATAATTTTCGAGACAATGATGATCTTCATGATGTGACGAGGGATAATGTTTGTGCAGAATCTCTAATAGTATGAGAGGCACTTATTTCAATAATGCAGGTGATGATGGAGGAGCCGGTCCTTCCAATATTTCGTCGTTTCGGTATGAGGATGAGTGTGAAGGCGATATTCATGTGAATAATAGAGATAATAGATCTATTCCTCCAATGGTTCGATCGAGAAGGAGGATTGATCCCTTTACAAGTCTTGCTCCAATTTTGACTTCGAACATAGTTGCTCTAAGATTTCTTAACAATTGTGACTCAGATTATATTAGTGTGGGTAAGCTATTTGCTGAGAAGAATTAGTTAATATTACAACTGTGTAAGGTTGCCTTTAGGGATAAGTTTGATTTCAAGATTGCACGGTTTACAACGACACGTTTCGAGGCTCACTGTTGTTCGGAATCATGTAAATGGCGTATTCGAGCAATTAGAAGTTCGAACGAGCAAAATGTTCCTTGGGTGGTGAGGAGAATTGATAATGTACACACTTGTCATAATGAGGTATTAGTTGGTGGTTGTCATCAAGTAAGGAGCCGAGTTGTCGGTTATTTATCGCAGATAAATATATTCAAGAAAAGAGGATTAATACTCCGAATGTTATCAGAGCAGATATGCAGCAGGAATACAATGTTCAGTTAACATACCAGCAGGCATATTGGGCCAGAAAAGTTGGTTTTGAAATAGTTCGAGGCAACCCTGCAGAGTCATACAACTTGCTTCCTAAATATTCTCACGTACTGACTAAAGCGAATGAGGGTACAGTCACTCACCTCGAGCGGGATGGAGATGGTAATTTCTTGTACTACTTTGTAACACTTGGATCTTCCATCAAGGGTTTTATGCAGTACATTCGGTTTGTCACTGCTGTAGATGGTACTCATCTAAAGGGGCTCTATCGTGGAAGCATGTTCGTAGCAACATGTCTGGATGGTAACAACCAATTGTGTCCGTTAGCCATTGGGGTCATGGATTCAGAAAACAATGATGCTTGGGAATGATTTATGATGAAGTTACACGGAGTGATTGGCGATAAGCCTGAGTTGGTAATTATCTCTTATCGATGCACTGCCATAAGAGAGTCGTTATGAAAGTATTCCACAATACAACTCATGGCGTTTGTTTTTACCATGTGAAAGGTAACATTAAGTCAAAGTTTAGGATGTTCAAAGCTCTTTGGGATGAATTTGAGTATGCCCTTATTAATGTAGCAAAAGCATATGGACATGAGGAATTTAAAAGACAACTTGATGGATTTTGGATTATCCACTCGGGTGCGGTTGATTACTTAGAAAATAATATAGGTACGTGTAATTCAGCAAGGTCTCAGTTTGAAAGTAGGAGGTACAACATACTTATTACCAACATCGCGAAGAGTGTTAATTCTTTCATGAGGGAACCGCGAAAATTTTTTATTACTCATCTTGTTGATTACTTTAGGAAAACATTGCATCAATGGTTTTATGATAGAAAAATTGTGGCTGAATTAATGAGTACTCGGCTAGCAACATGGGCGGATGAAATAGTCACTGAGAGAAAAACTATAACTGAAAGAATAATCGTTCGGCCGGTGTCTCTGCATCGATTTCAAGTTGTAGGTGGTGGGATCAAGGAAGGTTTAGTTGAACTGCAAAAGAAAACTTGCTCCTGCAGAGTATTTCAGCTTGATCAGCTTGTATGTGCTCACGCAATTGCAGCGTGTCTAACTGTCCGAGTGGATTTCATTAACCTTTATTCGGACTTTTACACCACAGAATCGTTGGCGATGACTTATGCACAAACAGTGGAGCTGGTTGGCGACGTGGCTGATTCGGAAGTTTTAGATGAAATTCAAAAGATGCACGTATATTCACCAGTCGTATAGAGCTCAGAATACCCTTGGCTGGCGAGGACGTTAACCAGCAAACTGTTAGATGCGGGCGGTGTAATGAGACGGGACATAACCGTAAGCGATGTAAGAATCTCATTGCGTCGAGTCGAAGTTAGTTGTATTGTTTGAACGATTCATTGGTTAAAACAATTGTTTTTTGTGTATTGTACATATATGTCATAATTTTTTTTATCTTAAAATGTGAGCATTAAAATTTTATAAACTTAAGTGCGCAAATTAGAATAAAAATCCATGTCTCAACATTCGAATTACTACAACGGCTTACAATACAATATCATCATTAAATATGTCAATTGCAATCTTCTTTCTAAAGTACTCCACATGACTACCGTTGAACTCTAATTTAAACCCGAACATTAAATACATCGTAAACATCAATAAAAAAGACACCGCAATCGTCAGTTCCGGGCTATTGTTGTGGCACACTTTTAACTGCGATAACTTTCCAAGGGTTGACACTCCGCAACTCAGGTCGGATGTTGTAGAAGTCATCATATTCCAACCATCAAGGGAAAATAACTTCAAGCGGCCTGAATTTCAACTTGTATTTTTTGTCGTCTCGAAATATCAGTAATGAGTCATAAATCAAAACTTTGTTCTTGCGAAATTCTACTCGGGCTAGTACCCAATGCCCGGGGTCCAAGTTAACAGCGATGAGTAACTGTATATAAAAAATTATCATTAATTAATCATGTTTGTTATATGTGAAATTGAAAAACAAACAACAAAAAGCGACATCCACATTTGATTATGGCTGTGAAATGCAATAAAATACATACCATATCGACATCCGTCATTGGTTTGGACATAGTGTGTTGTCGCCCACCAATATAGCTATTCAAGCTGTCGTCATATACTAATAAATCGACCGCACAATCCCCGTTGTTCCATAACTGATTTAAGAACACCTAGTACATAGATAACCAAAAAATGCATAAATTAACAATACTTCAAGGCGGCAATAAACAAATAGAAAGGGTAATTATAAGTTATCTCGGCACGTTACCCAAAAAAATGTGTCAGTATGTGTGACACGTTGAACCAAGACATTCGGATACTATCGTTGTTTCTTGTTAATCAAGCGAAAATACTCGTGAATATGCTGTGGAGAAACAAAAACATGTCGATTTAAAAGGAAAAATTATACACAAATCTACAACACGGAAAGAAATTAGGAAAAAAATTACCTCGTTCCCTAGTCATCCCATCGAAATATGGCCCAAAATCACTTGAAAGAACGACCGCGGGTGTTGGACTCTCCGATCCACTGTCACATCGCCAGCGAACCATCGGTCAAACTCATCATACATACTTGGATCCTCCAATCCTCTAAGTGGATTTATATCCACACTCGTACTCATGTCAATCGCATGGTCAATGATTTGGGGTGGAGGTAAAGGTCAGACGTTCTTTCCTCGCCTGAATGGAGGAATCATGTACGGACTGTTAGAAACATACGACGGTCTGTACGCTCAGCCAAACTTACTAATGCCCGGAGGCACCTCAGTGAAGACCTGCACGCTCTCCCCACTAACATCCCCGTAGAAACTATACAATGACGTGGGAGTAAAAAAAAATTTGATTGCCCACATCAGTATACGCTCCATAGGCATCTGGGACCTGTCTATTCGGCAAGATGAACATATTAAACAACTATCAAATTAAAAGTTAAACAAACATAATTGTTAAATTTAAATTTTCTCACTGCATACGAGCGTCCAATCGGAGAATCCTTATTTGGGGGCTTAGACATTGAATCGATAAATCCTACCATAGTTTCTTTAAAATCTTTAAATTCCGACTTAAGTTCATAAATGTTATGATCAATCTTGTCCATCTGTCGTCTCATATAATCATTAAACTGCTTTGTCCTTGTCTATTAAAAAAATTCTTTATAATAACATATTGTTATAATGATTTATATATGAAGAAAAGAAATTATTTATAACCTCATAATCATGTGCATCATCAGAGTTGTTTGTCTGCTCCTGATGGTCATCTACAGGGACCTCATCCTCAGAAGTCTCATGACGCTGCTTTAGTGTTGGGCTTGGTATGTCATCATGCTCGTTTGATTGCCTTGTAACGGATGGTGGCGCATTGATTGAGGGTTGCTGCTGTATAAAATAGCATTTAAAATAAGGAAATCAAAAATCAAAAATCAAAAATTTCGATTAAATAAATAGTAGTACTTATAGGATACCGACCTTATGAACCCAACCTGGAATACGTGGCATATAATCCTTCACAGTGAGCCAATATTTTTTGTGACTCTCCTTTGCATTCGGCTCAAGGGTTTGTAAAATGTTCCCCTGCCATGAATTCACCCCAAAATTATAAGTAAGTGTAAAGAACCAAAATTTAGTAATGTCAAAGATAGTACTATACGTCTACCAATACATATTACTTACAAGACGAGATTCGTCATTGAAGAACGAATAAACCTCAGCAAAGTTTATTTTAGAAGAAGCCATGGGCTTCCATTACACGATGCGGGGAATCTTCTTCTTCGTTTTCACAACCCATGCTGGCTGCAGACCTCCGATCACTTCATAAATCCAAGCCTGCAACAACCAAAGTGAGAAAGCAAGTAAAACTACCATTAAATATTTAATATTATAGAACTTATTACTAAAAAAATAACGCACCTAAACCCTAGACATAAAGTCGTAAAGATTTTATTTTTATATTTTATGATTTGGATTTTCCAACCGAGTTGTCTTAAATTTCTCGTCTTTCTCGTACAGTGCATTGTCAAGACTGTCGTATATCGTTTCCCACGATAAATGACCCCATGGACGATTTCGAAAGTAATTTATATCATCTACTTCGTTCAACCAATCGAAATTGATTTGACAGTGGCCCTTTCTTCCATTTAGAACTCTGTCCGCAAAATAAAAGAGCGCGATTTTTAATGCGTCAGTGTCATCCATAGCCTCGAAATTCAACTTCTCAAATAATGCATCGAATTGCTTAAGATTGATGTTGCGAAACAAATCACCATCAAAATACGTTTTCAGTAGCCTGTGACATGATTTTTTATTTGTTAGTGCGGTATCTACGCCATAGGAAAGTCCAGTAACCAGGAATCATTCTCCAATTGACAAGCATATCAAATGCTCACCAATTTGAAACCATAATTGATCTGCCTCTCTATATTCTCCATGAGCCATTTGTCTAAGTAAAATATTGTGCAAAAGTACACCACTAAACAAAAAGCTTCGACACTCCAAAAAATACCCAAATATGTCTTTCTTAAATAGATGCAGTTGCCGTTTTGTTAATTTTCGCTCGATGGCTTTTACGACCGTAGATAAGTTACACATACTCGAAATTCGCCCCGGGAAGTGATCGGCATAAGCTAATATCATCCTGCCTAATTCGTTTCTTGACACTTCTGATTTCGCCATGTATCTATAATATTTTAACATTATTATATTGCATTTATAATACAATAACAGGGAAATTAATTTTTGGTAAAAAAAATTAAATTTGTAATTTGGTGCAACAGGAGCTTGGTGCGACACGCTCGCGCGAGCGCGCGCGCAAGGTAGCGCCCATCGCTAGCACGAGCTGCTGCCCAGCGACACGCGCGAGCTAGCGCACACGCGGTTGGCCAGCGACGAACGCTAGCTAGCGCACGCTGCTGTCCAGCGACAGGCGCTAGAGTTTCCCTCGTTGGGCAGGCATCATTCTCCCCAAAACAACACAATCACAAATCACGCCCAAAACAACACACTCCTAAAATAACAACCACCACTACAAGCACCACCACCACCACCACCATCATCATTATTCTCAAACTACAACCACTATTATTCTAAAATTTCATTTTAAATTAATGAAATATAAATAAAATGACTAACTTAGGTTTTTTTAAATGTCGTAGAAGGTATATTTGACGCCGATGATGGGTGGAGCCGCCGCCGACAAGGGCTGAAGTTGCCGCCGACTATGAATGTTTCTTGGTTTTAGGAGAGATTATGTGAAAGAGAGATTGTTGGGGAAGAAATGTGAGAGGGGCATTTTGGTTTAAATTTTTTTTTTGTTAATGTTGATAGAAATTAGTTTGTGGGGTTAGAATAGAAAAAAAATATAAAATTTTATGGATATTTGTGTAAATTTCCCCTCATAATCTACTTTTCTATAGTGAGAAGCTCATCAACAGTAACGCGGCAAGTGGCGGAAGCGTAGAGCTTGTTTTCTAATTTATATAGAGCCTTTTTTTTTGGGTAACACATCTATATGAGTCAACCTACCATGCAACGCTGCATCTGGTACCGGTACAACCGGTTTTCAACCGGTTAATAAATGCAAATTAAAATTTTTAATTGTTTTAATGTGAAAATTTTATTTAAAAAAAGGGAAAAATAAAAAAATTGCCTTCAAATGAGATTAAAAAATTTGCAATAATTTTAAATTTATAAAAATATCACAAAATAATCATATTCCAACTTTTTATTGTTATATCTCAATAATTATATTATATGTTTCAAGTTTGCTTTTTAAATTCTTTCTTCTCGTTGAAATTATCAAATTTCTGATGATTTATTTCTACTTTTAAGTTAAGTTCTTTAACTATTGTTTCCACCACTTTTGTGTTTTATATTCCTACTCTTTGTATTAAAATCCAACATTTTAAGTGGATGTTTCAAGTTTACGTTTTAGATTTCTACTTCTCGTTGAAATTTATCAAATTCTTGATAATTTATTTTTATTTTTTGGTGAAGATTTTTAACTTTTATTTCCACCACTCTTTAGTTTTATATTTACACTCTTTTTGTTGAATTTTAATATTTTAGGTCGAAATTTCAAGTTTACTTTTGTATCCCAATTTTCAGTTGAAAATACTCAAAATTCTATGATCTTGTTCCAAATTTCGGTTGGGGTTTTCTTCCCACTGCTTGTTGGTTTAATATTCCTACTATTGTTATGAAAATCCAACATTTTAAGCCGATGTTTCAAGTTTATTTTTTAAATCCTTACTTCTCGTTGAAATTATCAAATTTCTAGTGATTTATGTCTACTTTTAGGTTAAGTTCTTTAACTATTGGTTCCACTACTTTTGTGTTTTATATTCCTACTCTTTGTATTAAAATCCAACATTTTAAGTTGATGTTTCAAGTTTAATTTTTAGATTTCTACTTCTCGTTGAAATTTGTCAAATTTTTGGTAATTTATTTTTTACTTTTAGGTTAAGTTCTTTAATTCTTATTTCCACAACTTTTTGGGTATATATTCCTACTCTTTTTATTAAAATTCAACTTTTTAAGTGGATGTTACAAGTTTGGTTTTTAGATTTCTACTTCTCGTTATAAATTGTCAAATTCTTGGTAAGTTTTTTTTTCTAGTTTTAGGTTAACCTCTTTAACTCTTGTTTGCTCAACTTTTTGGTTTTATATTTATATTCTTTTTGTTGAATTTTAATATTTTAGGTCAAGGTTTCAAGTTTATTTTTGGAATCTCAACTTCTAGTTGAGATTACTCAAATTCTAGTTCAGTTGTTCTGAATTTTGGGTGATGTTGTGCTTGCCACTACTTTTTATTAAATTCCAGCTTTTTAGGTGTATATTTCAAGTTATTTTTATATATCTGTAATGTATTAAACTTTATCTATTTTTTGGTAAATTGTTCCGATTTATTTTTCTACCACTTTTTGGTTCTATATTCCTACTATTTTTATTGAATTTCAATATTTTGGGTAAATATATCAAATTTAGTTTTTAGATCATTACTTCTCATTAGAATTTATTAAATTCTTGGTAAATTATTTCAACTTTTGGGTTAATTTCTTCAACTCTTGTTCCTACCACTTTTTAGTTCTATATTCCTACTCTTTTTATTGAATTCCAAAATTTTGTTTGGATATTTCAAGTTCAATTTCTAGATCCCTACTTTCCGTTGGAATTTATCAAATTCATGGTAAGTTGTTTCAACTCATTTTTCCATCAGTTATTAGTTCTATATTTCCAGTTCTTTCATTAAATTTTCAGTTTTCAGGTTGATATTTCAAGTTCATTTTTTAATCTCAATATTCTATCAGACTTTATCTAGTTATTGCTAAGTGGTTCCAACTTATTTTTCCACTACTTTTGGTTCAATATTCCTACTATTTTTATATTTTGGGTAAATGTATCAAATTTACTTTTTAGATCCCTACTTCGTGTTTAAATTTATCAAATTATTGTTAAGTTATTTCAATTTTTAGGTTAACTTCTTCCACTCTTATTTTCACCACTTTTTGGTTCTATATTCCAACTAGTTTCATTGAATTCTAACATTTTGCTTGGATATTTCATGTTCATTTTCTAGATCTCGACTACTTGTTAAACACTATCAAATCCTTGTTAAGTTCTTCAAACTTTTAGGTTATGCTCTTCAACTCTTGTTT
>MKYO02028511.1:0-14857 GCA_002013955.2 Citrus medica
GAGAAAGGAGTTGCTAATGATGATGCAGATGGAGATTTACAAGAAGAATCATCAAAAGAGATTCAAGAGAATGCATCATAAGAAAATCAAGAGGATAGACAAGAAGAGCAAATAAATACGGAGCTGGAGCAACAAGAAGGTATTTCTCAAACACTCCCCAAGGAGTGGAGGTACGTCTCTTCACATCCTATAGATGTAATTTTAGGAGATCCCTCACAAGGTGTTACAACTAGATCATCTCTTAAGAATACTTGTGAGCATAATGCATTTATCTCTCAAATTGAACCCAAATCCTTTGCGGATGCGGAAAATGATGAATCTTGGATTATGGCAATGCAAGAGGAGTTAAATCAATTTGAAAGAAACAATGTGTGGGAATTAGTTCCTAAACCTGAACATCAATCTATAATAGGTACTAAATGGGTGTTTAGAAATAAGATGGATGAATCCGGTGTGGTTGTAAGAAACAAAGCTAGATTAGTGGCTCAAGGTTACAACCAAGAGGAAGGAATTGATTTTGATGAAACCTTTGCACCTGTAGCAAGGTTAGAATCAATTAGAATGTTGTTAGCATATGCATGTCATAAGGATTTTATTTTATATCAAATGGATGTCAAGAGTGCTTTCTTAAATGGATATATTTTGGAGGAAGTTTATGTGAAACAACCTCCTGGTTTTGAAAATGAAAAATTTCCAAATCATGTGTATAAGTTGCTTAAAGCCTTGTATGGATTAAAACAAGCACCTAGAGCATGGTATGATAGACTTAAAAATTTCTTGCTAGAAAATGACTTCTCTATGGGTAAAGCGGATACTACTCTATTTGTTAAGCATAAGAATCAAGACATACTTATTGTTCAAATTTATGTTGATGATATTATTTTTTGCTCTACTAATGAGTTGTTGTGTAAAGAATTTTCATTGTGTATGAGCAAAGAATTTGAGATGAGTATGATGGGAGAGTTGAAATACTTCCTTGGACTTCAAATCAAACAAAACGAGGAAGGAATTTTCATAAATCAAGCCAAGTACGTAAAGGATCTACTCAAACGATTCGGCATTGATGATTCAAAGACCAAGAATACACCAATGAGCACAACAACCAAGCTGGACAAAGATGAAAAAGGTAAAGAAGTGGATATCAAAATGTATCGAGGTATGATCGGATCCCTACTTTATTTGACTGCAAGTAGACCCGATATCATGTTTAGTGTATGTTTGTGTGCAAGATTTCAGTCATGTCCCAAGGAATCTCATTTGCTTGCTGTTAAAAGAATTTTCCGTTATTTGAGTGGAACCATAGATATTGGCCTTTGGTATCCTAGGGGAACTCATATAGATTTAACATGTTATTCGGATGCGGACTTCGCCGGTTATAAAGTGGATATGAAGAGCACTAGTGGTACTTGCTATATTCTAGGACGCTCTCTTTTTTTATGGTTTAGCAAGAAATAAAATTCTGTCGCACTTTCAACTACTGAGGCTGAATATATAGCTGCCGGAAGTTGTTGTGCACAAGCACTTTGGATGAAACAAACACTTAGAGATTATGGCATTAATCTTGAACAAATTCCTATTAAGTGTGATAATACTAGTGCTATAAATCTTTCAAAGAATCCCATTCAACACTCTCGAACCAAGCATATAGAAATAAGACATCATTTCTTGAGAGATCATGTTCAAAAGAGAGACATTGCATTAGAGTTTATTTCTACGGAAAAACAACTTGCCGATATTTTTACTAAACCAATTTGCGAAGAACATTTTTCAAAAATTCGGCATGAACTTGGGATGATGAAATTTTCGCATTAACGTATCTCTTCATGCTATTGAGTGTACTGAATTGATTGACTCATTTGTGATTTAATATTTATGAAATGCTTGAGCTTGATAGTCAAATGATGTATTTGCTTTGTTGATTCTTGATTGATTATATGACTTAATTGGTTGAATACATATTCATGAATCATGCATTAAAATGGCTTATAAAACATTTTTAGATCAATTAAATGATCTTGAAATGTATTTATTTGCTGGCCAAAAAGTAAATCAAATGTGCGAAACTATAGATAAAATAAACAGATAACCGTTTCCAATAAACGGTGAACCGTTTTATTCCAGAAACGAGATTATGTGTTTGTCCTTTTACTCTTTCACCGTTTGATGCAAACGGTAAACCGTTTAAAAACAGAGAGTCCTCTAACAGTTACTCCTTATCCGTTAAGAGCTTAAGCTTTCACCATTTCTCATTATTTAGCCTCTGGAAGTTACCCTTTAACCGTTTCAATAAATGGTTAACCGTTTTTGCGATTATAAAACTGTTCAAAGGTTTTTTTCTTCTCCTTCTCCAGTTACCCTTTCACCGTTTCGGCTATTGTTGCGCAACCAAAGGTTCCTCTACCCTCAAATCCTCATTTTTCTTGCTTTTCTTGCCAAATCAAACCTACAACATCATCTCTCATCACCTTTAGAACACTTTAACCGATTCAAAACTTCAAATCAAGCCCAAAATTGAAAAATCCCAAATCTAAACCCTAATTGCCGCAGGTCGGATTTCTTCGTTTTTAATCTGATTCTTCCCCTTCTTCAACCAAATTGAGCATGAAAATCACATCCTCTACTCATTCCTAAGCAAATCATCGATTCATTTTCTTCTCATCACATCTCTCCCGCATTTTACACACTCCGTTGTGCTTCTCCATGGCTGCACCCCCTCGGAGAAATCTCAGCGAAAATTTGTGCCTCCAAGGAATCCTATACTACCTCGGGAAGTCTCAGAATTTGTAAGGATTCACTTCCCCACACCTTTCTTGGCCAAGCGGTTCAAAGAATGCTTCGATGGTCGAAAGGTACTTGACTCCTTCTTTGTTGACATTGATGATTTTCGTAATTTAGTTGTTTGTGGTAGAAACATTCGGGATATACTTCAGCCTTAGGAGTCTGCCATTGACTTTGATGACAGAGTTTATCCTAATTTAGTGCGAGTCTTTTATTCGAACATGGAAATCTCCGCAACTCGCCTAAATATGATAGTTACTCAAGTCGGCGGTGTGCCTATAGAGTTTGATGATGCGGACCTAGCTGACTTTCTTGGCATCTCTTGTGAGGGGCTTGATATTTACACCTCTAGGAAAGCCCTTTCCTTTGACAGTTTTCGTCATACTGATGGCGTCCGCAATATTTATCGTCGTCGAGACTTGTCTAATGAGATTTGTTTGCTTCCTTTTCGATCTCAACTTTTACCCCTCCAAATCCGCATTCTTCACATTATTTTACAGCACATAGTGACACCTAGAAATGGTCACTCGGATGAGGTTACGAGGTTGGACGTTGCCCTACTAGATAGCCTACTTATAGACCGTCCCATTAACCTCGGGTATATTATTTTGCAACACATGTTGAGTACTCCCGCAGTCAATCACCGCTTGCTTCCTTATGGCAGTATCATTACTAAGATACTACGATGCTTTGAGGTGCCTCTTCTTGATACCGGTCATATGGAGTCTAGGCGGATTGGTCCCGAGGCCATGACTAGTATCGGTTTTTCTAGGAAGAATGGAGAGTGGATAAAGACAAGCAACTCCAAAAACCGGGATACCTTGATTGCTCCAGAGGACGATCGGATGCTCAATGATGTCTATCCTCCCGATAAGCTTGCCGATTTTAGATTAGGAGCTCATCCTCATCCTTCGCGTCGTCGTTTTGTCCCTCGTCCTCCAGCTGACTTTGACTCTGAGGAGCATGCGATGGATGCTGACATTCCATCATCTTTCGAGCCACCTCCTGCTCCTAAGCCTTCTGCTGTTCCTGAGCGGCCATCTGCCTCTATGCTGCCTCCAGCTCTAGTTCAGCCTCCTGCTTCAGACGTTGTGCAGCAGTTGATTGCTGATGTTCACTGGATTTCGGAGCGCCAACAGCTGATTCTTGATCGGTTGGACACTGTTTCCCGTGACCATCAGCAGCTACCTTCTGACTTTCAAACCTTCCAGCAGCAGAGCATTGATCAGCAGCTTGAGCTCATCGCTGGACAGCGCAGTCTTCTCAGCTATTTCGGTTATGATCCGGGGAGCACATCTTCTCCACCTCCATAGTTTTTGAGTTCTATTTTCGCACATACATTTCATATTTTGGTTGTTTGCGTGTTGCCATTTATATTTTTATGTACACTGTTACCTCTATATGCTCTTTTTGGATTTTGATGCCATATTTTTGTGATGGATGACTTGGTAATTGGTTGATACAATTGTTGGTTTATTGGATATTGAAGTGTTGGTTTGTTTGTTCATGGCGTTGTTGGTTTGTTGAAAGATGGAGTTGTTGTTCATATATTTTGGAAGTGTTTTACTCTCATTTTGTATTAGTGGTTTTGCTCATTTTTAAGGGGAAACTCTGCCAAAATTTTCGCTCGACAAAACCGGGTAACTTCTTCAACAGATTTGCGTTTTTCCTTTCTCTCTTTTCTTTTTGATGATAAAGGGGGAGATAATTATGGGGAGATTTAGAATGAATTTCAAAATATTTTATTGAGCAAAAATCATGTTATTGAACATGTCTCAATTTGGCCATACATTTAGGGGGAGCACATATTAAGGGGGAGGTAAACATTGATCGAAATTTTTCATCATCAAAAAAGGGGAAGATTGTTAACATGAATATGTTAATAATATTGGTTTTGATGATAACAAATTTTAAATAGTTTTTGATAAAAATATTGGAGTTATTTCTTAATAAACGAAAGCCTTAATAATTATTCCATTCATTTTTCATAAAAGATGTACTTTCAAATTAGAAAGAGATTATCTGCAAAAACTGGTTTAAAATGTAATTCTGGAAATAAACGGTAAACCGTTTTCCTTTAAACGGTTAACTGATTAATACCAGAGAGCAACATATTGCCTAAAGCTCTAACCGTTTATGATAAACGGAAAACACAAAAGATGGGAAGGCTACTGGAACTTAATGGTGAACTTTTTATTTTAAACGGTTAACTGATAACGTCCAGACTTGAAGGTTGTCCTCCTCTGACACTATTTAATGAAACCGAATAAGGCTGAATTGTTTTGTAGGTTACTGAACACAAACGGCAAACCGTTTATTACAAACGGTTAACCGATAATATCCAGAGAAGTCACTTCATGCAAATCCTTAACCGTTTAATATAAACGGATAAAAGATGTTTATTTTGCAAGTTACTGAAGACAAACGGCGAACCGTTTATTACAAACGGTTAACCGATAATATCCAGAGAAGTCACTTCATGCAAATCCTTAACCGTTTAGTGTAAACGGATAACTAATGTTCATCTTACTGGTCTCTGGAATTTAACGGTGAAAGGCTAATCCTTAACGGCAAACCATTTATTTGAATTTTGGTCCAACGGTAACTTTTGACCTACCTAAACAGTTAACCGTTTATGGTTAACGGTGAACCATTTTCTGACCGACAATTTGTAACGGCTAGATTTTCAGCTCTAGATATAAATAAGCTCATTCAAATTCAAAGGGATTTTGATCACAACGCGACTATTGAGCTTATATTCGAGAATACAATCTTCATAAAGCTTAGAACACATTCTTGCTTCATTTATTCACATATTGGGCATCTTGTGTAATCTTATACATTGTGATAGGCAAAACAAATTTGAAATCCTTTGTTTTGAGTGATTGTAAGTGTTGGGATACACTTGGGTTTAATAGTTTGGTATAATCTCTTGTTGTAAAGGTTATTGACACCTTGGAAGTCAAGTGTAAGCATTTGAAGTTTTGGAGGCTTGCTTAGTGGAATCCTCAAGTCCGGAAAGCTTGGAGGCGTGGACGTAGGCGAGGTTGGCCGAACCACGTAAAAATCTATGTGTTTGAATTTCTCTTCCCTTATCTTTTTATATTGTGATCAACTTAATTGCTATTGCTTTGAATTTGGATTATATTTGCTTTAAGCTTTTCTTTATAAATTGAATAATTTTTAGAATCCCAATTCACCCCCCCTCTTGGGTTGCATACTTGTATTTCATTGATAACAATCAAATAAAAGTATAAGCATTATCTTCAGTCTAAAGAAACATCACACCCACATCAACCATCCACATGAATCAGCCTAGTAGATTGTCATAGCTACTTTCAAGAATGGCATGTCAAACCCCAAAATCTCACTAGAAGTAGTGACACTCTCACAAAGAAATTAAACCCAATAAAAATAGTCACTCTAACGAATGATAATTGAGCGAAAATAATAAAGAAGTGATATCACATGCTCTCACCACAATGAAAGAAATATGCCCTCAGCTTAGAAATAATACGATCTCAAGTCAAATAAAAATGATAGTCAACCCAATTTATTTATTTATTATTATTTTAATTAATTTTTTTATGCACCACTATATCTTTTTAGCCCATATAACTAGCTTCTATTTCAGACTATAGTTCCCTAAAATCAAGAAGGACTTTTATTAGGACGTAACGTAGGCTAGGGACTAACAAAGAAGGGAAATAAGGAAAACAAAGTGCATGTTTGAGAAATATGCAGAGGAATTTTTTTTTTGAAAGTTGCAAAGTGAATTTCACCTATTATTGTTATTTTTATTTTTTAACAACAATTTTTTTATAAAGAAACAACAAATTTTTTTTGAACTAGGCATAACTTCACTCTACACAATGTTTATTTACATTTTTCTCAAACATAAATAGGTTTTGGAACTTGTAAGATATTGGGTAATACTCCAAATCGGAGTGGGTCAAGATGATAAGTTGACAAAGAAAAGATTTTTTTTTTAGGCTCAAAAGAGTTAATTATGGATATTTCATAAAAGGGATGGCTAGAAAGGCTCAAACGGGTCAAAGATGGCCTTTCTATCGTCTTTTAGGACTCTAAATAATATTCCATATCTACTAGTTAAGTGGGCCTCCAAATGTAGCAACACACATTTTTTTCTCTTTTTTTTTTACAATTTTTTTAAGGGTTAACTCAAAAGAAATCTAAAGATCGTGTATAAAATAATAAATTACTAAGCTGTATAAAGAATGGGCAAAAGGGTTACTCTCCAAGAAAAATAATAGGCTCAAAAACTCACTTGGTACTTATTATGACATGTTCATTCCTTCAAGCAACTCATATTTGTCTCCGACATCAACATGTAAAGTAGCAAACATAGCGTAACATCACTTAAGACCAAAGATAATACAAATACTAAAATTTGAAATTAATCATGTCATCCAATGTTAAAACAAATCACAAAATTTTTTTTTTTTTTAAACAACATTCTACCCCCCAATCTATTCTAAGCATGAAAGGAAAATATGCATGCAGAAATACGAAAACGATGCAGAAAAACTAATTAGAAAAGTTACACTTAAAATAATAAAAAAAGAAATATTTTTTTTAATTTAAAAGATGCGTTTCTAGAGGCACTACACTCCATATTCAGCCATCTTCGACTCAAAAATTTGAAAATATATATTTATAAAGGAGAAATTAAAAAGAAGAAGAAAAATGAACATTAAAACATAATAAAGGAAAAAAATGTTTGAATTTTTTTTTGTTTTTTATTTTTTTTTTAAACAATGAAGATGCGTTTCTAGAGTCACTACACTCCATATTCAGCCATCTTCGACTCAAATATTTGAAAATGTATATTTATAAAGGAGAAATTAAAAAGAAGAAGAAAAATGAACATCAAAACTTAATAAAGAAAAAGAAAATGTTTAATTTTTAAAAACAAATTTTAAAAACGATGAAGATGCGTTTCTAGAGTCACTACACTCTATATTCAGCCATCTTCAACACAAAAAGTTAGCAACAGTTAGTTTCTACAACAAAAAATTAGTAAAAACTTAACCAAGATTCCACAATTGTCGACTATTCCCTCCCCCCAACCAGAACGAAACATTGTCCTCAATGTTTTAAAGGAAAGAAGTAGAGTTTAGAAGACATCACCTGGGTGGTGCAACACAGAAGAAAATATTTACAGGCGGAGAGTTAAATCTAATTTGTACTTCTTACTGCGACTACTGTTACCGTCATCATTTGGATGCTCGAATACAAAGGTCCAGGGATCTGCCTCCGGTTTATAAGTTTGTAACCTATCAAGTAGCTCATTAGCAGTGTGAGCACAAATAAAAAGCTTTTTGGCATTGGAAGGAACAAAAAAGTTTTTTTATTGCATGGTTAAGAAATGCGATAAAGCCATATAAAAATTATTGACATTTAACAAACCGATGGGTTTCTGGTGAATGTACAGATGGGCCCATGATGCTAGTGTGATAAGTGCCTCTAGTGTTGCAAGATCTCCTAGAAGGAAAATAAAAGCATCAACATGATTAAGCATTCCAGTTATTCTTTCTTGCATACTTGAGACGACTAACTCTTCTCCACTCGATGAGTCAGACAAACTGCCCAAAGGTTTTAGGACTCTTGGGATGATGCCTAAGACTTGGCTCCCTCTGATAAAAGCAGCTTCTGAGACCAATTTTGATAACCCTTGGTTACCTTTTCCATACACCAAGTGTAATTTTCTCTCTACTATGCTTCGACCAAGATCTATGGCTGTATCAACAAACTCTTTATGTTTGCCATAGGTAAATCCAGAAAGCACACAAATGTTCTTGAATTGTCTATTGGGAGTAGCTGCCATTGGAATATTTCTCAAAAATAATTTGTGAGTGCTTAACAAAAAGTCATATTTAAGAATCTTGGTGACAGTGGATCACAACTGTGTATAAGGTGGCATGTCAGTGTCAAATAACGCGTAAAGAACATGGCTCGCGAGTAAAAAAGGAAACAGTAAAAAGAAAAAGAAATAATGATAAAATAGAATTATTAAAGACAATAATGCAAAAGATTAAGTAACAGTGAAATAAAATAACAGTGAAATAAAATAACAATGAAGTAAAAGGATATTTACAGGTAGTTGCGACTGTGGCTCACATCTTCCTCTGGTTTTACGTCCAGAAACGACTTGAACGTCCTCTATGGATCAAGGATAGGCTTCCCATCCAGTTTTCTTATAAACTGGAAAACAGGGTCGTTTATAGTCAAATTCCCGAGACTATATCATGCATGCTCTTTCTGGAATAATGGTCATAACTGGAGAATCGCTCCTTACACGTATCCACTGGGATGCGTTTCAAGAGACAGAAGGATATCATCCAATGACTCCTTATTCAAGCCATCCCTAATGAATTGAATCTTATCTTCTCTATTATCAGACACCATTCCTAAAGAACATGGGTTTTTATCGCAACTCATTCTGGCACACTTATGACAAGCAACAGAAATTCTTCGAGCTCGTCGTTTTCTTGCATAATTTCCTTTACCACAACCAGGCATGTATGCAATACATTTTGGAGGTAACTCAACTGCCAATCGTACTTTAGCTTCGATTAACCAACGGATGTCAGCAGGTATGTTATTCCTCATGAGCAATCGCATGCGTTCGGACTGAGCTTTATAAATTGTAAGGAGGGCATTCTGAGGCAGTGAAGGGAATCGCTTGTGAAGCTTCACTAGAATCTCGTTTCTGTCCATACCTTCGCCTCAAAATATCAGTTATTATGGGAAACTGAAGTAACCGACTTGATTGTCACGGAGTACCGTTATCCGCCACTTCACCGGGGTAGCAAACTAAAGCAAACAAAAAGAAAAACAAATTAAAACACACAAGAAAATTAAAATCGTCCTCTTATTGAATTTACCTCAAGCTCCAACTGGATGTCGTAAACACTTCTCTCAATGTCTCTGGGTGGCGTTCTAAACCCTCAATATAGGATACTAACTCTAGTGGTTGCAGAGCCCAAATACGATGTGTTTTACAAAATTGAATCTGTCTTTTGAGATGAGTTTTGACACGTTGAAGTGGTTTAAGAATGTTCAGGAGGAACGGTCTAAGTATGGTACTCATGATTAACAATGATATGAAGAGAAAAAAAATTAATGGTTAAACAAACACACTTATGCAAAAATAATTTCAATTAGCAAAAGAATAATAAAAAGAAAGAAAGAAAGAAAGAAAAATCAAATCACTGAAAAGAAAAAATCAATTCAAATCCAGTGGATCACTCAAATTTATTTCGGTGTCTTCTCCATGTGGTTGATACTCTATATATGGCTTCAATATTTTACCATTAACTTTAAACATGACACCGTTCTTTGGGTCCTTAATTTCAATTGCCCCATGTGGAAAAACAATATGAATAATTAAGGGGCCAGACCATTGAGAGCGTAACTTACCTAGGAATAGGTGCAAGCGAGAATTGAATAAAAGCACTTTATGACCTGGAGTGAACGATTTTCTCATAATTTTCTTGTCGTGAAAGACTTTCATTCGTTGCTTGTAAATCTTGGCATTTTCATATGCATCATTGCGAATTTCTTCAAGTTCTGCCAGTTGTAACCTTCTTTCTGAGCTGGCTTGCTGCATGTAAAAGTTGAATTTATTGATAGCCCAATATGCACGATGCTCGAGTTCCACAGGTAGGTGGCAAGCTTTTCCATACACTAGCCTGTAGGGTGACATCCCAATCGGAGTCTTGAAAGCCGTTCTATATGCCCATAGTGCATCATCAAGTCTTAATGACCAATCTTTTCTGTCGGGCCTCATCGTCTTTTCTAATATGTGCTTTATTTCTCGATTGGAGATCTCAACTTGGCCATTGGTTTGCGGATGATATGGGGTCACTACTTTGTGAGTGATTGAATACTTTGTCAAAAGAGTCTTGAATGCTTTGTTACAAAAGTAGGCACCACCATCACTGATTATCGCTCAAGGAAATCCAAAACGCGAAACAATGTTGCTTTTCAAAAATCCTATCACCACCTTGTGATCATTGGTTCTGCATGGAATTGCTTCTACCTATTTTGATACGTAGTCAACAGCAACCAATATGTACTGATGGCCAAAAGAAGCGGGAAAGGGTCCCAAGAAGTCGATACCCCATACGTCAAAAATCTCAACCACTAAAATTGGATTTAGTAGCATCATGCTCCTTCATGTAATGCTCCCCATTCATTGACACCTATCACATGAAGAACAGAAAATGTAAGCGTCTCGAAATATAGTTGGCCAATATAAACCACATTATAAAACTTTAGTCGCTGTTTTCTTAGCACTGAAATGGCCCCCACAAGCTTGTTCATGGCAGAATGAAAGAATATTCTGAATTTCATTTTCTGGAACACATCGTTAATAATTTGATCTGCACAATACGTGAACAAATACGGGTCATCCCAAAAGAAATTCTTTATTTCCGCAAAGAATTTAGCCTTGTCCTGCTTGGTCCAATGCTTTGGAAGTTGACCTGTAACAAGATAATTAACGATATCAGCATACCAAGGTAATACTTCCACATTCATTAATTGTTCATCTGGAAGTGACTCATTCAATGTTAATGGCTCTGTAATTGTGTCAAAATGAAGACGAGAGAGATGGTCTGCCATAACATTTTCTGTGTCTTTCTTATCTTTGAATTCCAAGTCAAATTCCTGCAAAAGTAACACCCAACGAATTAGTCTAGCTTTTGCATCTTTCTTTGTAAGAAGATATTTAAGAGCAGCATGATCTGTGAATATTATTATTTTACAACCAATGAGATAAGATCGAAATTTTTCCAATGCAAACACTACTGCTAGCATTTCTTTTTCAGTAGTTGAATAGTTCAACTGTGTATCATTCAATGCCATACTATCATAATAAATAACATGGAAATTCGATCAGCTCTTTGTCCTAATACTGCTCCTACTACATAATCAGATGCATCACACATGAGTTCAAATGGTAAGTTCCAGTTTGGGGCCTGAATGACGGGTGATGATGTCAACAATTGCTTTAATTTTTCAAAAGCCACAAGAAATGAATCATTAAAGATAAAAGGTACATCCTTAGCAAGTAAATTGCATAAGGGTCTAGAAACTTTGCTAAAATCTTTAATAAAACATCTATAGAAACCAGCATGCCCAAGGAAAGATCTTACTTCTCTGGCTGTTTTGGGTGGAGGAAGATTAGAAATGAGATCCACCTTGACTTTGTCAACCTTAATACCTTTGCTTGAAATGATGTGACCGAGAACAATACCTTGTTTTACCATAAAATGGCACTTCTCCTAATTTAAGACTAAGTTCTTCTCGATACATCTCTGCAGAACTAATGTTAGATGATGTAAACATTGATCAAATGAATCACCAAAGATAGAAAAGTCATCCATAAAGATTTCATGGAATCGTTCAACCATATCAGAAAAAATGTTCAACATGCATCGTTGAAATGTAGCAGGTGCATTACATAATCTAAATGGCATTCTCCTATATGCTAATGTGCCAAAAGGGCAAGTAAAAGTAGTTTTCTCTTGATCTTTTGGTGCTATGGGAATCTAATTATATCCTGAGTAGCCATCTAGAAAGCAATAAAATTCATGGCCTACCAATCTATCAAGCAATTGATCGATAAATGGTAAAGGAAAATGGTCTTTACGTGTGACAGAATTCAACTTTCTATAATCAATGCATACACGCCATCCTGTAGTTACTCTAATAGGTATCAATTCATTATCGGCATTCGTAACTACTGTAACTCCTGACTTTTTGGGGACAACTTGTACAAGACTAACCCATGAACTATCAGAAATTGGGTAAATGATACATGCGTCTAATAGCTTAAGGACTTCTGTTCTAACAACTTCTTTCATATTAGGATTTAACCGAAGTTGCATTTCCCTAGTAGATTTAGCATTTTCATCAAGGTGAATGTAATGCATGCAATCTACTGGATTTATACCTTTTATGTTTGCTATGGTCTATCCTAATGCTCCTTTGTGCTCTTTTAAAACATCCAACAACTTACCTTTTTGTTCGTCATTTAGGGATGATGAGATGATTACCGGTAGAGTGCTTTCTTCTCCCAAAAATGCATATTCCAATGTGTTGGGTAATGGTTTGAGCTCGAGTTTCGGTGGTGATTCTGATGATGGGATGAGTTTCTTCTCTGATGGTGCTAGTTGCTCAACTCTTGACTTCCATTTATTAGTGTCCATAGATGGTGCTGAGTCAAGCAGGGCGTTGACCTCATCGACCGATCTGTCAATATCAAAATTCAAACCAAAGTGAGTTAAACATGTTTGTAAAGGATCATCACTAAGGTTTGAAACAAAAGTATCATCAACTAATGCTTCAATTAAATCCACATCAACAATTCTATCATATGTATTGTGAGGTTGTTTGGCAATGTTGAAGATGTTCAGCTCCATGGTCATGTTGCCGAAAGACAACTGCATATTTCCAGTTCTACATTGAATGTGAGCATCCGCAGTTGCCAAGAAAGGTCGGCCTAGAATAATGGGGATGTGCTTCCTTGAATCCTGTATTGGTTGAGTGTCAATTACAATGAAATCAATAGGAAAATAAAACTTATCTACCTGGATAAGCACGTCCTCCACAATACCACGAGGTATTTTCATGGACCGATCTGCAAGTTGTAACACCACTGGAGTTGGGTGTAATTCTCCCAGTCCAAGTTTCACGAAAACAGACTAAGGCAACAAATTTACACTAGCTCTTAAATCCAACAAAGTATTCTCAATTGTGTGATTCCCTATACTACATGAGATAGTGGGGGAGCCTGGGTCTTTGCATTTTAGAGGAATTTTATGTTGAAGAATAGAACTAACGTTTTCTGTTAAAAATGCCTTCTTTTGAACATGAATGTTTATCTTTTTAGTACAGAGGTCTTTAAGAAACTTGGTATAAGATGGAACTTGCTTTATAGCATCAAGTAAAGGGATGTTAACACTTACCTGTTTGAATATTTCAAGAATCTCACCTGTGGATTTTCCCTTTTTTTCCTTTAGCTAACCTCTGAGGAAATGGAGCTTTCGGAACATATTCTTGTGGGCTGGTTTCATCTTTCGCCTCTGGTGATGAGTCCTCAACACTCACAGGTACAATTTGATTTTCTTTTGTCACCAACATCTCCACTTTGTTGTCGACTTCTTTTCCTTTTCGCAAGGTCATGACTGCTTTGACCTCTCCATGTTGTTGTGATGAACTGGTACTTGCTTTATGCACTCCCTTAGGATTAGGCACTGGTTGACTTGAAAACTTACCTTTCTCAACAGTCATTGCCAAAGTCTAAACTGAAGAAGCAAGTTGTCCCACCATCTTCTTGAGGCTTGAAACTGATTGAGCTTGTGAGTTGAAGCCTGCTCTCAACTCATTTCGTAGTCCATCAATGGTGCGGTTCTGTTGCTCAATCGTAGAGTGAGTAACATTCTTGAAATTCTAGAATGCATCCTCCCATGGTCTGGGTTGTGAGTAGTTCTGGTTTTGATTGTATGGTTTAAATGGGGGCTAAGAGGCTTGAGGATTTTGAGGAATTGGTTGCATTGGTGGAGCTGGAGCTGCCGGTCCATTCTTTTGGAATCCTTGAGACCATGAAAAATTAGAGTGATCTCTCCATCCAGGGTTATATGTGTTGGAGTATGGGTTGTAATTTGATGGCTTTCTCATTACACCAATGGCATTGGCTTGATCTGAGTATAAGTCAGGGTCATGTGGCTCTGTTGATTTAGCAGTCAATAACGATGCTATTTGTCAAGCGAGACCTTCAACCATCTCCTTGACTTCTTTAATTCCCGAAGTTGACTGGCCAATGTGAACCTCATTTACTCCCTTAATTCTTCTAGTATTCCTGAGTGATCGACTCCGTTGTTGGGAATTATCCGCTTGTCGCTGGAAGAATTCCCAAATCTCTGTTGCACTTTTTGACATTAGCTCTCCTCCACTTGTTGCCATTAGCCATTCTTGCACATTTGGCAATAATCCCTCCAAAAAGTATTGGCATTGGTGCCATTTCTCGTACCCATGATGTGGACACTTC
>MKYO02028511.1:15586-31132 GCA_002013955.2 Citrus medica
ATTATTTGTCGACGAGAAGTCAAAATATCCACAAAAACTAGAGGGGAAGAGAAAATAAATTTACCAAATAAAGCCCATGACACATGTTGAGACTTCACATTTAACCCAAGCTTGAAAGAAAATTAGCCACTCATAATTGAACTAGGGACAAAATAGAAATTTATTAAAATACGTAGAAAATACAAGATGGAGAAGGAATTACAGAAAATGGATCCCAAACATGGATTCAGAGCTATCAAATTAGGGGGGGAGGCCCCCTTTTTATAGATACATGGAGTAAATCATGGCCATCGGATTAAAAACAGTTTGGACGCTCAGGATTGCGCCACGTCATCAGTCAACAGTCCGCGTGAACAGTACACGGTTTGACCACGCGGATGAACAGTAACACAGTTTGACCTGGGTTGAATAGTAATGCGGTTTGGTTGAAAATAATCCTGTGTGATGCATGTACCGTACGCGAGATTTTTGGTCCACTGATATGCTGCCACGTCACCATCAACTGTACATAAGAATTTTAGTCCAATAGGATCCTGACACCTCATCAGTCAATGCCGTATCATCGGTCAATGCCACATCATCGATCCGTCTATATGAACAGTGTCGTGAACAGTAACATAGACAGTACCGTACATGTAAACAGTTCCATTTTTCCTTTTATGCTCCTCCTAAGGTTTTCGACCGTCCTGAGTCCAAAAGCGATGTCCGTTTTACCGTCTGATCTCTCGTTTATTGTGAAATAACCACGATGCCCCTAAAACACATAAAATACTTAATTAAAATAAAACACACATAATTAAATTACAAAAAGCTTAAACACATAAAAGTAAGGGTTGTTAGCAAGACTTGAAATATAAAATGATGGTTTTCTCCTTTATAAATATGCATTTTCTAACACTCAACACACCCCCCAACCAGCTTATTGCTAGTCCCTAGCAAATAAAACGAAAACAAAATTCAAATCCAAAATGATTTTTTTTTAAACACTCGTGTCTATTCAATCAGACTAATGATAACAATCAAATAAAAGTATAAGCATTATCTTCAGTCTAAAGAAACATCACACCCACATCAACCATCCACATGAATCAGCCTAGTAGATTGTCATAGCTACTATCAAGAATGGCATGTCAAACCCCAAAATCTCACTGGCAGTAGTGACACTCTCGCAAAGAAATTAAACAAAAAAAAACAGTCACTCTAACGAATGGTAATTGAGAGAAAATAATAAAGAAGTGATATCACATGCTCTCACCACAATGAAAGAAATATGCCCTCAGTTTAGAAATAATATGATCTCAAGTCAAATAAAAATGATAGCCAACTCAATTTATTTATTATTATTATTTTTTGTATGCACCATTACATCTTTTTAGCCCATATAACTAGCTTCTATTTCAGACTATAGTTCCCTAAAATCAAGAATGACTTTTATTAGGACGTAACATAGGCTAGGGACATGGCTAACAAAGAAGGGAAATAAGGAAAACAAAGTGTATGTTTGAGAAATATGCAGACGAATTTTTTTTTTGAAAGTTGCAAGGTGAATTTCACCTATTATTGTTATTTTTATTTTTGAACAACAATTTTTTTTTATAAAGAAACAACAAATTTTTTTTGAACTAGGCATAACTTCACTGTACTTAATGTTTATTTACATTTTTCTCAAACATAAATAGGTTATGGAACTTGTAAGATATTGGGTAATACTCCAAATCGGAGTGGGTCAAGATGATAAGTTAACAAAGAAAAGATTTTTTTTTTTGTAGGCTCAAAAGGGTTAACTATGGATATTTCATAAAAGGGATGGCTAGAAAGGCTCAAACGAGTCAAAAATGGCCATTCCATCATCTTTTAGGGCTCTAAATAATCTTCCATATCTACTAGTTAGATGGGCCTCCAAATATAGCAACACACATTTTTTCCTTTTTTTATACAATTTTTTTAAGGGTTAACTCAAAAGAAATCTAAAGATCGTGTATAAAATAATAAACTACTAAGCTGTATAAAGAATGGGCAAAATGGTTACTCTCCAAGAAAAATAATAGGCTCAAAAACTCACTTGGTACTTATTATGACATGTTCATTCCTTCAAGCAACTCATATTTGTCTTCGACATCAACATGTAAAGTAGCAAACATAGCGTAACATCACTTAAGACCAAAGATAATACAAATACTAAAATTTGAAATTAATCATGTCATCCAATGTTAAAACTAATCACATATTTTTTTAAAACATCCTACCCCCCCAACCTATTCTAAACATGAAAGGAAAATATGCATGCAGAAATGTAAAAATGATGCCAAAAAACTAATTAGAAAATGATAGAAAACAAAAATATTTTTTCTTTTAACTGGTAGCTAGCTTGCTAATGAATTCCATCTCTTCCCCACTTGAGCAATTGCCAAGGTAGCCGATATGCTTGGTGTGTATAACACTATGAAAACCAATTGATCCAAAGTATTGAACAAAATCAACAAGAATTACGTCCAATATAAATGCTTAAATTATCCATACTTGAGCAATTAATTATTTAAACTTTGCATACATACATAATTGTCAAACCATCCAGTAATTAATGTCGATGCTCATAATATCTTGAGCTTTTATTATGGTTTAATTAATGCTTTTAGATTTGGTTCAATGCTCTGGTGAGTTACAACAATTTTGCCTCCACATTTATGTCAGATAATGCTTTCCACTGTTTGCATATTGCATTATTACACGAATCTTAATCTAAAACTTTTCAATATTTGTGTAAAATGATATTAACAGATAATTTGATGATTCACAAAAATGATTGAGTACTGATGAAGCTTGGCTTGGACTTGGTCGTTTTATATTGAATAAATGTGTAGGATTGATTATGTCCCATTTTTCGAGTGGTGATATTGAACCTTCTCAAAATATCTTTTCAGCTATCACATTTTAATTAATTTACTTAATTAGCAAAAGTATCCTTTTCCTCGCATTTACTGTGTTGTTTTTAGCCTGTCTTCTGATAGTGGTGGTGGCCATGAAGCTGAACAAAAACAACTTCAATATAATATCAGCACATCCTCTCTTTAATTCTATCATAGATAATTAACTTAATTTCTTTTTTAATAAATGGTTTCTGTAAATTCAGCGTCTTTAACACTAATGTTGTTTGTTTCTTTTGATCATGTTAAATTTCACTTTAAAAAAAATGTTGGTTCTATAATATTCGGAATCAGTACATAATGCTTATATTAGAATTTCAACTTGATGATATTGGATATTTGACATTGTTATAGAGATTGATGTAATTGCATTTAAGGTGCTTTATTGATTTGCTGTTAGTGAGAAGTTAAAATGCGTATACTTGGAGGAAAATTAATGTAAAAATATGCGGTACTTTTTTTTTTCAAATGGTCTGCCGCTGCTGTAGAATCTCATGCATATACAATACAACCTCTATAAATTAATATCATAGTCATACAATTCTATTAATATAAAGAGATAATGATATTAATTAATCTATAACTTAATAATCTTTTAATTTATAGAGTGTATATACAATTAAGTGAACATATATTTAATCAACTAGATAATTCGTAGTATTTTACCAACATAGCCAATTCAAAATTAATTAATCCCCTAAATATAGATTACAATTAACAAAAAAAAAAGAGAATTCCTGTTGTTTTGAATTCAACAGGAATAAGTAATATCAGAGATGAGATCCCACTATGTTTAGATTTGAAGAAAAACAAATAATAATCGAGTCATGTTTTATTTAATAACATATTATAACAATTATGTTTGTAAGCCTAGCAAATTATTATTTTATAGTAAGAATATGACCATACAACTATAAAACATAATCTCTTATACAACTTATTGATTGATTAATATCAATATCTCTTTAAATTAATAGATGTTGCATGATTTATTTATTATTAATTTATAGAAGTGTTACTGTATATCCATGCAAATATATAGGATTGATTGTGTCACTGCCTTGCTTAAAATAGGATGTGGTTAATTTCGTTGGAGGGCGTGGCTTCTAGAAACGTCTTTACATATTAAAACAATAGTTTGACGATTGATATAATGAGAAAGAATCTAACAATAAACTAAACATAATAATAACACTAAAAACGATCAAATTAATTTAATGTATGTTAAAATTGTCGTCGTAATGCAACATGATATTAAAGTCAATAGTTAATTTAAACAAACACAACATAATTTATTTAATCCTCATTTATGGAATCTTTCAATTCCATTAAAGTCACTGCAACTCCTTTCTCAATATTCATTAATATAAATAGAGACTTATGCTGCCTTGATTGATGTACATCTCTTATACTTCTAATTAAGTTATTGATAATTCACCTAAGAAATAGAAATATGTCGAAGAGCTTTAGTTTCATCATCTTGGCTTTGCTTGTAGTGGCAAACACTGAAAGTAGACTTATTTTAGCCAATCATATTGGCCAAGGATCTACCGCAGATGCGTCATTTTCCAGCAATCCTACAGCATCACCAGACATTGTTGATTGCTCAGGGATTACAAGGGAAGAGTGTTTGATTGCGAAGCTAAAGAAAGCTCTCATTGACTATATCTATCATTGTCCCCCGGGGGGATGCAAATGATTTTGATAATCAATTATTTCTTTTATCTTTTATGAGTGCTTTTGCAACAATGATCAAGTGTAGTGAAATTGAAACTATATCTTAATAAAAAAAAAGAAATAATCCATTATGAGTACGAAATATTATGTCATGTGTTTTTTGTGTGTACGCCTGACGCTATTTTGTTGTATACAAATCGTTAACTCAATCTATGAGAGAGTAATATGTTGAAATACTAATAATGATCATTATTACTGTGTTAGTACTAGTAATATTTGAACGTTCAATCCATTTCCTCTTCGGGTGAGGCTGCATCCTGACAAAAAGAGAAAAAAACCCTTGTATTTTATCGAAATCTTATATTAGTAAATTGTTTCAGTTAATTTAAAGGAAAAATTCAATTTAATTGCCTGAACTAATTTATGTATAGACTTCAATTTAAATTATGAAAATATCAATTTTACCCCAAGAAACGTGAACATATCATCTTATCCTTTTTTATTACTAAAAAACAGATTAAAAAATTCATTTACGCTTATCTTCTGAACAAAAATTGAGGTAAGTTGAGGTTTTCACGATTTTGAAGGGTAAATTGAAGATTTTTATTGGCAAGAGAATGAATTGAAGTTCGCCCAGTTGATATAACAAAATTTTCCTATTATTCTAGCACGTATTGACCTCATCTACTAAATATACAAAAGTTTTTCTCTATTTATAAGCAATGTTGTCATGGCAGATTCGCAAATTGCGTTCAAGATGAAAAAAGATTAATGCAAGTAAATGGACAATTTGTTGGCTAAGCCGCACAACAGAAGTCACATGTAATTGTAACTAGAATTTTAATTTCATCACTTGAAAATAAAAGTATTGGCTTTTAATTTCTTTTATTTTTTGTTATTTTATTTCATTTAAGAAAAACTTGTTAGTAATTACAAAATTGTTTCAAGTAGTTGCTTTTAAATACAAATATGTATTATTTTATTTATTTGCGATGGCTAGTTTGGCTTTAATTTAAGATTTGTCTTTGAAATTTAGATATTTCTTTATTCTTGTTATATAACTAAATAATATAATATTTATACTTGATTGATGACTTAAAATGATAATATGTTAGTTTGTTAATTTTTATGCAGCTAGTATGGTGAGAAATTATTTTTGATAAGACAATAATGAAAACAAAGATAACAATAAGATTAATCATTTAATGATGCAAAATATAGGCTTCATCATGTTGGCTCCTGCAAATTTAAGACCTAGATGTTGTTATTACTAAGAATAACAAGTAGGAATTTTAATCAATGTTGTCAGTTTCAGCTTTTCTTTTTCGGTCTTTCTATTGTAATGCTCTTGAGATGTTATGAATTAAACAAAAACAAGTTCTTAATCACACGCTCTTATTAGATGGGAAGCATCATAAAAAGAAGAAGCAAATTCTAAAATTGTGTGGCCAAAAAAACTTGTGGCAATAAATTAAGTCTTTTGAGCAAGCTGGGGGATTCAAGCCTATTGTGTGGATTGAATAGAAAAGTAGCAACAAGTGGATAATGAGTCCAATGAAGCCAATAACTAATGTTGCTTTAATTTGGTCACCGTATTAAGGTGCTAGGAGGTAAACTTGTGGCCAACCTACTAATGAAACGTAAAAATGTCAAAGATTTTTAGTTTCATCATCACCTAAAACTATTGATTGCTCAAGACTTACCAGGGAAGAGTGTTTGATCGAAAAGTTAAAATAGGCTCTCAAAGACTCTATCTACCCTTGTTCCGTAAGGGGATGCAAATGAACTTGATAATCAGTTATTTCTTTTATCTTTTATGAGTTCTTTTGCAGTAATGATCAATTGTAGTGGAATTAAAACTGTGTTTTAATAAAAGAAGAAATTAATCCATTATGAGTACGAAATATTATGTCATGTGTTTTTTGTGTGTGCACCTAGTACTATTGACTCCGACAAATTCAAGACCCATACGTGGTTAGCACGAAGAATAACATGTAAGATTAATTAGTTCAAGGAATTTTCGTTAATGTATTTAGTATTCAACTTTTCTTATTTTGTCTCTCTTTTGCAATGTTTTTGGGATGTTATGAATTAAACAAATGCAATCTCCAATTCACACACTCTTATTAGATAGGAAGCACCATAAAAAGAAGAAATAAATTCTGAAAGTGGGTGACCAAAAAGACTTGAGATAGTGAATCACCTCTTTGAACAAGTAGGGGATTCAACACTACTGTATGGATGAATAAGGAAGCAAAAGCAAGGAGATGATGAGTCCAATGAAGCCTGCAGCTAATTCTCCTGTAACTTGGTGGCAGTACAGGGACACTTGGAGGCTAACTGGTAGCTAGCTTGCTAATGAATTCCACCTCTTCCCCACTTGAGCAATTGCCAAGGTAGCCGATATGCTTGGTGTGTATAACACTATGAAAACCAATTGATCTAAAGTATTGAACAAAATCAACAAGAATTACGTCCAATATAAATGCTTAAATTATCCATACTTGAGCAATTAATTATTTAAACTTTACATACATACATATTTATCAAACCATCCAATAATTAATGTCGATGCTCATAATATCTTGAGCTTTTATTATGGTTTAATTAATGCTTTTAGATTTGGTTCAATGCTCTGGTGAGTTACAACAATTTTTCCTCCACATTTATGTCACATAATGCTTTCCACTGTTTGCATATTGCATTATTACACGAATCTTAATCTAAAACTTTTCAATATTTGTGTAAAATGATATTAACAGATAATTTGATGATTCACAAAAATGATTGAGTACTGATGAAGCTTGGCTTAGACTTGGTCATTTTATATTGAATAAATGTGTAGGACTAATTATGTGCCATTTTTCGAGTGGTGATATTGAACCTTCTCAAAATATCTTTTCAGCTATCACATTTTCATTAATTTACTTAATTAGCAAAATTATCCTTTTCCTCACTCTAGCATTTACTTTGTTGTTTTTAGCCTGTCTTCTGATAGTGGTGGTGGCAATGAAGCTGAACAAAAACAACTTCAATATAATATCAGCACATCCTTTCTTTAATTCTATCATAGATAATTACATTAATTTCTTTTTTAATAAATGGTTTCTGTAAATTCAGCGTCTTTAACACTAATGTTGTTTGTTTCTTTTGATCACATTAAATTTCACTTTAAAAAAAATGTTGGTTCTATAATATTCGGACTCAATACATAATGCTTATATTAGAATTTCAACTTGATGATATTGGATATTTGACATTGTTATAGAGATTGATGTAATTGCATTTGAGGTGCTTTATTGATTTGCTGTTAGTGAGAAGTTAAAATACGTATACTTGGAGCTAAATTAATGTAAAAATATGCGGTACTTTTTGTTTTCAAATGGTCTGCCGCTACTATAGAATCTCATAGATATACAATACAGCCGCCATAAATTAATACTAGAATCATACAATTCTATTAATATAAAGAGATACTGATATTAATTAACATATAACTTAATAATCTTTTAATTTATGGAGTGTATATACTATTAAGTGAACATATATTTAATCAACTAGATAATTCGTAGTATTTTACCAACATAGCCAATTCAAAATTAATTAATCCCCTAAATATAGATTACAATTAACAAAAAAAAAAGAGAATTCCTGTTGTTTTGAATTCATTAGGAATAAGTAATATCATAGATGAGATCCCACTATGTTTAGATTTGAAGAAAAACAAAAAATAATCGAGTCATGTTTTACTTAATAACATATTATAACAATTATGTTTGTAAGCCTAGCAAATTATTATTTTATAGTAAGAATGTGACCATACAATTATAAAACACAATCTCTTATACAACTTATTGATTGATTAATATCAATATCTCTTTAATTTAATAGATGTTGCATGATTTATTTATTATTAATTTATAGAAGTGTTACGGTATATCCATGCAAATATATAGGATTGATTGTGTCACTACCTTGCTTAAAATAGGATGTGGTTAATTTCTTTGGAGGGTGTGGCTTCTAGAAATGTCCACGTATTAAAACAATAGTTTGACGATTGATATAATGATGAAGAATCTAACAATAAACTAAACATAATAATAACACTAAAAACGATCAAATTAATTTAATGTATGCTAAAATTGTCGTCGTAATGCAACATGATATTAAAGTCAATAGTTAATTTAAACAAACACAACATAATTTATTTAATCCTCATTTATGGAATCTTTCAATTCCATTAAAGTCACTGCAACTCTTTTCTCAATATTCATTCATATAAATAGAGACTTATGCTGCCTTGATTGATGTACATCTCTTATACTTCTAATTAAGTTATTGATAATTCACCTAAGAAATAGAAATATGTCGAAGAGCCTTAGTTTCATCATCTTGGCTTTGCTCGTAGTGGCAAACACTGAAAGTAGACTTATTTTAGCCAATCATATTGGCCAAGGATCTACCGCCTAGTGCTATTGACTCCTACAAATTCAAGACCCATATGTGGTTAGCACGAAGAATAACATGTAAGATTAATTAGTTCAAGGAATTTTCGTTAATGTATTTAGTATTCAACTTTTCTTATTTTGTCTCTCTTCTGCAATGTTTTTGGGATGTTATGAATTAAACAAATGCAATCTCCAATTCACACACTCTTATTAGATAGGAAGCACCAGAAAAAGAAGAAATATTTTCTGAAAGTGGGTGACCAAAAAGACTTGAGCTAGTTAATCACCTCTTTGAACAAGTAGGGGATTCAACACTACTGTATGGATGAATAAGGAAGCAAAAGCAAGGAGATGATGAGTCCAATGAAGCCTGCAGCTAATTCTCCTGTAACTTGGTGGCAGTACAGGGACACTTGGAGGCTAACCGGTAGCTAGCTTGCTAATGAATTCCATCTCTTCCCCACTTGAGCAATTGCCAAGGTAGCCGATATGCTTGGTGTGTATAACACTATGAAAACCAATTGATCCAAAGTATTGAACAAAATCAACAAGAATTACGTCCAATATAAATGCTTAAATTATCCATACTTGAGCAATTAATTATTTAAACTTTGCATACATACATAATTGTCAAACCATCCAGTAATTAATGTCGATGCTCATAATTTCTTGAGCTTTCACTATGGTTTAATTAATGCTTTTAGATTTGGTTCAATGCTCTGGTGAGTTACAACAATTTTGCCTCCACATTTATGTCACATAATGCTTTCCACTGTTTGCATATTGCATTATTACACGAATCTTAATCTAAAACTTTTCAATATTTGTGTGAAATGATATTAGTAGATAATTTGATGATTCACAAAAATGATTGAGTACTGATGAAGTTTGGCTTGGACTTGGTCGTTTTATATTGAATAAATGTGTAGGACTAATTATGTGCCATTTTTCGAGTGGTGATATTGAACCTTCTCAAAATATCTTTTCAGCTATCACATTTTAATTAATTTACTTAATTAGCAAAAGTAACCTTTTCCTCGCTCTAGCATTTACTTTGTTGTTTTTAGCCTATCCTCTGATAGTGGTGGTGGCAATGAAGCTGAACAAAAACAACTTCAATATAAAATCAGCACATCCTTTCTTTAATTCTATCATAGATAATTACATTAATTTCTTTTTTAATAAATGGTTTTTATAAATTCAGCGCCTTTAACACTAACGTTGTTTGTTTCTTTTGATCATGTTAAATTTCACTTTAAAAAAAAATGTTTGTTCTATAATATTCGGACTCAGTACATAATGCTTATATTAGAATTTCAACTTGATGATATTGGATATTTGACATTGTTATAGAGATTGATGTAATTGCATTTGAGGTGCTTTATTGATTTGCTGTTAGTGAGAAGTTAAAATGCGTATGCTTGGAGGAAAATTAATTTAAAAATAAGCGGTACCTTTTTTTTTCAAATGGTCTGCCACTGCTGTAGAATCTCATGGATATACAATACAACCTCCATAAATTAATATCAGAATCATACAATTATATTAATATAAAGAGATACTGATATTAATTAATCTATAACTTAATAATCTTTTAATTTACCTCTTAGCGAAGAGCATTTTATAAAGATAAGACATTAGCTTGGAATAATGAATGTTGAATCTTAATTCATGTTTTACTACATGGCTTGATATGTTTGTTATCATATGAATTTATGCTTTATGAATTAGATAACTTGATATGCTTGTAAATTTATGATTTTATGATTTTGTGTTTCATGCATTAAATGGCTTATTGAAAAGTTTTAAATCTCAAAATGATTTAAAATTAATCAATTTTTAAGGCCGGAAATAAAATGGTGTGTGTAGACAAGTATAAGAGCTAGCAAATATTTCATTTTCATTCATCCGGAAAAACATTCTTTCTTATTGATCTCTCTCGGGACAAATTCCGGATAACCGGATTCACAATCCTGAAAATCGGATTCTCTTTGGTTGCTCTCGGGACAACATTCGGACAACCGGATTTGCTAAGCTTCATCTCTGCCTCACAACCGGTCTACCAGTTATCAAAACCGGAAAGCCGAATTCGCTTTGGAAATTAGCTGGAACAAAACCGGATTTCCAATTCAAGACAATCCGGAAAACTAGATTTTTGGAGGCTCTCGAAACCGGCCAACCGGTTAAGGAAACCGGCAAGCCGAATTCCCTCTTACCGCTCTCGGGTCCATATCCGGTCTACCGAATTCTAAATTCGGAAAGCCATTTTCGGCTTTCAACTCTCTGCCCAAGAACCGGATTTCCGGATTTATGTTTCCCGAGCTAACCGGCAAACCGTTTGTGGAATTGTGAGTTACTGTCCATTAACTGGCAAGCCGGTTAGTAAATCCGGCAAGCCGGATTTGTGGTTTATTTCAGTTGTTCATCATCTTCTCCTCATTCGGTCTTCCGTTTCTTGTTCTCTCTCTAAAAGCCAATTTCTCATCTCTTAATTTCACTCCAAAATCCACCATTTCTACTCATTTTTTTATGCAAAATCAGTCCAGAAATTCTAATTCCCATCACTTAATTCACTCAAAACCATCTTTAAACTCCATTTTCAACATCGAAAACTCTAGATCCTAATTTTAACCTAGGTTTTGAGCCGATTTTTCTCTCTCTAGATTTCTCACTCTCAAGTCGTTTTTGATCCAATTTGTTTCTTCAAATCACTTTCAATCTTCATCATCATCATTCTCCTTATCCTTTTTAACTCAAAATCAACCAAATCTAAATGTCAAGCTCTCGACCGGTTCGAAAAAAAGGCAAAGAACTGGTTCAACCATCCATACGGCCACAGAAAACAAGGGGCACCTCTAGTCAATCCACCTTTGAGTCCATTCATTTTCAGAACAAGCAACACTTGATCAAAAGGTTCCAACAAAACTTTCGGACTCGTGAGGTACTCAACACTTTCTTTATTTTACCGGATGTTTTGCATACTCTCCAGATTAGTCATAGAAATCTATTTCAATTGTTGGGAGATGTTGGTTGGATTGATGCATTGTTGATTGAGGAGAATGTGTATCCCGACTTGGTGAAAGTATTTTACTCGAATATGGATTGTTCCGCAGAGAAAGAGAATCGAGTAATCACCAAAGTTGGAGGAGTTTTGATTGAATTTGATGATTCGGAGTTGAACTCCATCCTAGGATCTTCCGATGATGGCCTGGACATTTTTTCTCTTAGGAAACCTCCTGATATTGATGACTATGTTTATGTTGATGCCGTTCGTAATATTTGTTGGCGTAGTGATCTTTCTGTTCAAGACTGTACCATTCATTTCCGTACTTAGTGTCTTTGTCTTCAAACTCATTTTTTGCTTCATATCATCTAGTCCATTGTACTTCCTAGATTAGGACATTTGGATGAGGTTTCTCACATGGATGTGGCCATGATTGACTGTATTCTTAGAGGTCGCCCGGTTGACTTGGGCTATTCAATCATCCGCATCATGTTGAGCATTCCTGCCTTGATTACCCGCTCTCTTCCTTATGGTCACTTCATTACCCGAATTCTTAAATTCTTTGAAGTGTCGATTCTAGAACCATCTTGTAGGCCGTCCAAGGGTATTGGGGATGAGGTTATTGTTAGATTAGGCTTTGAGTGGAAGGATGGCACTTGAGTCAAATACAGCGATAACAAGTTTACCTTTCTAGCCCCAAGTGATGATCGGCCACTTAATGTTGTGATTCCAGCTGATCAGCTTCCAGTATTCTCACTCTCTTGTCGAGGGCAGCGTAGACGCCGAGTTTCTTCTACGGTTGCTTCGGCTCTTAGTGCATCTGCATCCGTTTTATTACCTCAACGGCCTCCTACTTCTGGGGATGTTACTCTTCAGCAGCTTATGGATGAGGTGCGGACGCTTTCGGTGCGGCAGACTGAGCTTCAGCAGCAGCAGCTCATTCATGGACAGCGCCTCCTCTTCGAGTACTTCGGCATTCCATATCCGTTTTCACCTCCTTCACCTCCATCCTCACCACCTGAGTAGTATCTTATGCTTGTACTTGGACACATCTACATTTCATTTACTGCATTGTGTGTTCGTTTATTTTCGAATCTATGGATGGTTATTATGCTTTTCGGTTTATGTCTTTGTTTTGGATGATATGGATTTGTTGTGACTATTTATGTTAGATGTTATGGATTTGTTTTGATTGATCATTATGGATTATATGGATTTTCTTATGCTTATGGATATTTTTTTACTAATGTTCTTATGTTGCGATTTTGATGATTGATATGGGGAGCCTTTATTCTTTTTTATGATGAAGGCGAAGAATGATTTAATATGTGTGTTATGAAAATATGCATGTATCTAGGGGGAGTATGTATGCAGGGGGAGTTTTTGTTAAATAATTTTCAAATCATTTTTTAACTTGCATTGATTAAGAGGAAGCTTTTCATAACTAGATTAAATTTGAATGTGCCTTGTCATCATCAAAAAGGGAGAGATTGTTAGCCTATATGGCTATAAATATTGATTTTGATGAGAACAAACCACATGTATTTATTAAGTAAAGATTTATAAATTGTGCTTTTATAATAAGAAAATGATGTTATGGAATTAAAACATTTTGGACTAAAATGAAAGTACTTTTAAAATCTTTGATAGTATTTTAAATTTCGGATTTGGACCTACTTGAAACTATTTAAGTGTTTTTAGGTCATTCTATAATTTCACAAAGTTTGGGTGAAATCATAATTTCATAAAGTTTTGGGATAAACGAAGCATTACTTAGAAATTCTGAAATTGGACCTATTTGTAAATTTTCATAACGTTTTGGGCCATACTACAGTTTTATAAAGTTTTGGGGTCAAACTAAAAATTTGAGAAAATTTTCACTGTAGCAGGTTACTGTAGCAAGCGGCTATCTGGATTCTGAAAACCGGAAATCTGGATACGGGCAGTAAGCATCCAAAAAGAAAACGGTTTACCGGATTTCGTAATCGGCAAGCCAGATAGGCAAAATTCAAATTCTTGCCTTAACGGTAACATAAATCTAGCTTACCGGATTCCATAAACGGCAAACCGAATACGCCCGGAATGTGAGTAACGGCTAGTTTTTGAGCTCAAACTATAAGAACTCAAATCCAACTCATTTTGAACCTCTCCAACAAGCAAAAATAAAAAGCACACGAGATATCTTGAGCCTTCAAACTTGCAAACTACAAACATTGAATCATTCATTGTTCTTCATCTTTGAATATCTACTCATTGAGTGAGTTTCATTGTAACTTTCATTTCTTCATTTCAATTGTAAAAATTTGAGTGTGTGAGACACTTGAGTGAAGAGATTGGGAGATAATTTCTTCGTTGTAAAGGTTTATTGACACCTCGAAGTCAATTGTAATTGGTTGAAGCCTCGGAAAGGCTTGGATAGTGAAATCCTCAAGCTTGGATTGCTTGGAGGCGTGGACGTAGGCGGGGATTGCCGAACCACGTAAAAATCCGTGTGTTTGTTTCTCTTCTCCCTTACTCTTTAATTATTGTGCCTTTATTAAACTTATTGCTTTCAATTTTTATTAAGGCATTAGATTGTTTGTTGTGTGGATTTGCTAGGATAATTTTTAAATTTCCAATTCACCCCCTTCTTGGGTTGCACACCTATATTTCAATGATGAGTCCAATGAAGCCTGCAGCTAATTCTCTTGTAACTTGGTGGCAGTACAGGGACACTTGGAGGCTAACTGGTAGCTAGCTTGCTAATGAATTCCACCTCTTCCCCACTTGAGCAATTGCCAAGGTAGTCGATATGTTTGGTGTGTATAACACTATGAAAACCAATTGATCCAAAGTATTGAACAAAATCAACAAGAATTACGTCCAATATAAATGATTAAATTATCCATACTTGAGCAATTAATTATTTAAACTTTGCATACATACATAATTGTCAAGCCATCCAGTAATTAATGTCGATGCTCATAATATCTTGAGCTTTTATTATGGTTTAATTAATGCTTTTAGATTTGGTTCAATGCTCTGGTGAGTTACAACAATTTTGCCTTCACATTTATGTCACATAATGCTTTCCACTGTTTGCATATTGCATTATTACACGAATCTTAATCTAAAACTTTTCAATATTTGTGTAAAATGATATTAACAGATAATTTGATGATTCACAAAAATGATTGAGTACTGATGAAGCTTGGCTTGGACTTGGTCGTTTTACATTGAATAAATGTGTAGGACTAATTATGTGCTATTTTTCGAGTGGTGATATTGAACCTTCTCAAAATATCTTTTCAGCTATCACCTTTTAATTAATTTACTTAATTAGCAAAAGTATCTTTTTCCTCGCTCTAGCATTTACTTTGTTGTTTTTAGCCTGTCTTCTGATAGTGGTGGTGGCCATGAAGCTGAACAAAAACAACTTCAATATAATATCAGCACATCCTCTCTTTAATTCTATCATAGATAATTGCATTAATTTCTTTTTTAATAAATGGTT
>MKYO02028511.1:31553-297159 GCA_002013955.2 Citrus medica
GAATTCCTGTTGTTTTGAATTCATCAGGAATAAGTAATATCAGAGATGAGATCCCACTATGTTTAGATTTGAAGAAAAACAAATAATAATCGAGTCATGTTTTATTTAATAACATATTATAACAATTATGTTTGTAAGCCTAGCAAATTATTATTTTATAGTAAGAATATGACCATACAACTATAAAACATAATCTCTTATACAACTTATTGATTGATTAATATCAATATCTCTTTAAATTAATAGATGTTGCATGATTTATTTATTATTAATTTATAGAAGTGTTACTGTATATCCATGCAAATATATAGGATTGATTGTGTCACTGCCTTGCTTAAAATAGGATGTGGTTAATTTCGTTGGAGGGCGTGGCTTCTAGAAACGTCTTTACATATTAACACAATAATTTGACGATTGATATAATGAGAAAGAATCTAACAATAAACTAAACATAATAATAACACTAAAAACGATCAAGTTAATTTAATGTACGTTAATATTGTCGTCGTAATGCAACATGATATTAAAGTTAATAGTTAATTTAAACAAACACAACATAATTTATTTAATACTCATTTATGGAATCTATCAATTCCATTAAAGTCACTGCAACTCCTTCTCAATATTAATTCATATAAATAGAGACTTATGCTGCCTTGATTGATGTACATCTCTTATACTTCTAATTAAGTTATTGATAATTCACCTAAGAAATAGAAATATGTCGAAGAGCCTTAGTTTCATCATCTTGGCTTTGCTCGTAGTGGCAAACACTGAAAGTAGACTTATTTTAGCCAATCATATTGGCAAAGGATCTACCGCAAATGCGTCATTTTCCAATAATCCTACAGCATCATCAGACGTTGTTGATTGCTCAGGGATTACAAGGGAAGAGTGTTTGATTGCGAAGCTAAAGAAAGTTCTCGAGATGTGTATAAGAGACAGCCCCCGGGGGGATGCAAATGATTTTGATAATCAATTATTTCTTTTATCTTTTATGAGTGCTTTTGCAACAATGATCAAGTGTAGTGAAATTGAAACTATATCTTAATAAATAAAAAAAAGAAACTAATCCATTATGAGTACGAAATATTATGTCACGTGTTTTTTCTGTGTGCGCCTAGTGCTAATTGACTCCTACAAATTCAAGACCCATATCTGGTTAGCACGAAGAATAACATGTAAGATTAATTAGTTCAAGGAATTTTCGTTAATGTATTTAGTATTCAACTTTTCTTATTTTGTTTCTCTTCTACAATGTTTTTAGGATGTTATAAATTAAACAAATGCAATCTCCAATTCACACACTCTTATTAGATAGGAAGCACCATAAAAAGAAGAAATAAATTCTGAAAGTGGGTGACCAAAAAGACTTGAGATAGTGAATCAACTCTTTGAACAAGTAGGGGATTCAATACTACTGTATGGATGAATAAGGAAGCAAAAGCAAGGAGATGATGAGTCCAATAAAGCCTGCAACTAATTCTCCTGTAACTTGGTGGCAGTACAGGGACACTTGGAGGCTAACTGGTAGCTAGCTTGCTAATGAATTCCACCTCTTCCCCACTTGAGCAATTGCCAAGGTAGCCGATATGTTTGGTGTGTATAACACTATGAAAACCAATTGATCCAAAGTATTGAACAAAAGCAATAAGAATTACGTCCAATATAAATGCTTAAATTATCCATACTTGAGATATTAATTATTTAAACTTTGCATACATACATAATTGTCAAACCATCCAGTAATTAATGTCGATGCTCATAATATCTTGAGCTTTTATTATGGTTTAATTAATGCTTTTAGATTTGGTTCAATGCTCTAGTGAGTTACAACAATTTTGCCTCCACATTTATGTCAGGTAATGCTTTCCACTTTTTGCATATTGCATTATTACACGAATCTTAATCTAAAACTTTTCAATATTCGTGTGAAATGATATTAACAGATAATTTAATGATTCACAAAAATGATTGAGTACTGATGAAGCTTGGCTTGGACTTGGTCATTTTATATTCAATAAATGTGTAGGACTGATTATGTGCCATTTTCGAGTGGTGATATTGAACCTTCTCAAAATATCTTTTCGTCCATAACCTTTTAATTAATTTACTTAATTAGCAAAAGTATCCTTTTTCTCGCTCTAGCATGTACTTTGTTGTTTTTAGCCTGTCTTCTGATAATGGTGGTGGCCATGAAGCTGAACAAAAACAACTTCAATATAATATCAGCACATCCTCTCTTTAATTCTATCATAGATAATTACATTAATTTCTTTTTTAATAAATGGTTTCTGTAAATTCAGCGTCTTTAACACTAATGTTGTTTGTTTCTTTTGATCGTGTTAAATTTCACTTTAAAAAAAATGTTGGATCTATAATATTCGGACTCAGTACGTAATGCTTATATTAGGATTTCAACTTGATGATATTGAATATTTGACATCGTTATAGAGATTGACGTAATTGCATTTGAGGTGCTTTATTGATTTGCTGTTAGTGAGAAGTTAAAATGCGTATACTTAGAGGAAAATTAATGTAAAAATATGCGGTACTTTTTTTTTCAAATGGTCTGCCGCTGTTGTAGAATCTCATGGATATACAACACAGCCTCTATAAATTAATATCAGAATAATACAATTCTATTAATATAAAGAGATATTGATATTAATTAATCTGTAACTTAGTAATCTTTTAATTTATAGAGTGTATATGCAATTAAGTGAACATATATTTAATCAATTAGATAAGTCGTACTATTTTACCAACATAGCCAATTCAAAATTAATTAATCCCCTAAATATAGATTACAATTAACAAAAAAAAAAGAGAATTCCTGTTGTTTTGAATTCATCAGGAATAAGTAATATCATAGATGAGATCCCACTATGCTTAGATTTGAAGAAAAAAGAATAATAATCGAGTCATGTTTTATTTAATAACATATTATAACAATTATGTTTGTAAGCCTAGCAAATTATTATTTTATAGTAAGAATGTGACCATAGAATTATAAAACATAATCTCTTATACAACTTATTGATTGATTAATATCAATATCTCTTTAAATTAATAGTTGTTGCATGATTTATTTATTATTAATTTATAGAAGTGTTACTGTATATCCATCCAAATATATAGGATTGATTGTGTCACTGCCTTGCTTAAAATAGGATGTGGTTAATTTCGTTGGAGGGCGTGGCTTCTAGAAACGTCTTTACATATTAAAACAATAGTTTGACGATTGATATAATGAGAAAGAATCTAACAATAAACTAAACATAATAATAACACTAAAAACGATCAAATTAATTTAATGTATGTTAAAATTGTCGTCGTAATGCAACATGGTATTAAAGTCAATAGTTAATTTAAACAAACACAACATAATTTATTTAATCCTCATTTATGGAATCTTTCAATTCCATTAAAGTCACTGCAACTCCTTTCTCAATATTCATTCATATAAATAGAGACTTATGCTGCCTTGATTGATGTACATCTCTTATACTTCTAATTAAGTTATTGATAATTCACATAAGAAATAGAAATATGTCGAAGAGCCTTAGTTTCATCATCTTGGCTCTGCTCGTAGTGGCAAACACTGATAGTAGACTTATTTTAGCCAATCATATTGGCCAAGGATCTACCGCAGATGCGTCATTTTCCAGTAATCCTACAGCAGCTCCAGACATTGTTGATTGCTCAGGGATTACAAGGGAAGAGTGTTTGATTGCGAAGCTAAAGAAAGCTCTTGAAGACTATATCTATCATTGTCCCCCGGGGGGATGCAAATGATTTTGATAATCAGTTATGTCTTGTATCTTTTATGAGTGCTTTTGCAACAATGATCAAGTGTAGTGAAATTGAAACTATATCTTAATAAAAAAAAGAAACTAATCGATTATGAGTGTGCAATGTTATGATATGTCCCTTTTGTGCGTGCATCTGACGCTATTTTGTTGTATACAAATCGTTAACGCAATCTACGAGAGAGTAATATGTTGAAATACTAATTATGATCATTATTACTGTGTTAGTACTACTAATATTTGAATGTTCAATCCATTTCCACTTCGGGTGAGGCTGCATCCTCACAAAGAGGAAAAAAAAAACCCTTGTATTTTATCGAAATCTTATATTACTAAATTGTTTCAATTAATTTATGGGAAAAAATCAATTTAATTGCCTGAACTAATTTATGTATAGACTTCAATTTAAATTATGAAAATATCAATTTTACCCCAAGAAACCTGAACACATCATCTTACCCTTTTTTATTACTAAAAAACAGATTAAAAAATTCATTTACGCTTATCTTCTGAACAAAAATTGAGGTAAGTTGAGGTTTTCACGATTTTGAAGGGTAAATTGAAGATTTTTATTGGCAAGAGAATGAATTGAAGTTCGCCCAGTTGATATAACAAAATTTTCCTATTATTCTGGCACGTATTGGCCTCATCTACTAAACGTACAAAAGTTTTTCTCTAATTAGATGCAATGTTGTCATGGCGGATTAGCAAATTGCGTTCAAGATGAAAAACGATTCATGCAAGTAAATGGACAATTTGTTGGCTAAGCCGCACAACAGAAGTCACATGTAATTGTAACTAGAATTTTAATTTCATCACTTGAAAATAAAAATATTGGCTTTTAATTTCTTTTATTTTAAGTTATTTTATTTCTTTTACGAAAAACTTGTTAGTAATTACAAAATTGTTTCAAGCAGTTGCTTTTAAATACAAATATGTATTATTTTATTTATTTACGATGGCTAGTTTGGCTTTAATTTAAGATTTGTCTTTGAAATTTAGATATTTCTTTATTCTTTTTATATAACTAAATAATATAAAATTTATACTTGATTGATGACTTAAAATGATAATATGTTAGTTTGTTAATTTTTATGCAGCTAGTATGGTAAGAAATTGTTTTTGATAAGACAATAGTGAAAACATAGATAATAATAAGATTAATCATTTAATGATGCAAAATATAGGCTTCATCATGTTGGCTCCTGAAAATTTAAGACCTAGATGTTGTTATTACTAAGAATAACAAGTAGGAATTTTAATCAATGTTGTCAGTTTCAGCTATTCTTTTTCGGTCTTTCTATTGTAATGCTCTTGAGATGTTATGAATTAAACAAATACAAGTTCTTAATCATACAAGTTCTTAATCACACGCTCTTATTAGATGGGAAGCATCATAAAAAGAAGAAGCAAATTCTAAAATTGGGTGGCCAAAAAAACTTGTGGCAATGAATTAAGTCTTTTGAGCAAGCTGGGAGATTCAAGCCTATTGTGTGGATTGAATAGAAAAGTAGCAACAAGTGGATAATGAGTCCAATGAAGCCAATAACTAATGTTGCTTTAATTTGGTCACCATATTAAGGTGCTAGGAAGTAAACTTGTGGCCAACCTACTAATGAAACGTAAAAATGTCAAAGATTTTTAGTTTAATCATCACCTAAAATTATTGATTGCCCAAGACTTACTAGGGAAGAGTGTTTGATTGAAAAGTTAAAATAGGCTCTCAAAGACTCTATCTACCCTTGTTCCGTAAGGGGATGCAGATGAACTTGATAATCAGTTATTTCTTTTATCTTTTATGAGTCCTTTTGCAGTAATGATCAATTGTAGTGGAATTAAAACTGTGTTTTAATAAAAGAAGAAATTAATCCATTATGAGTACGAAATATTATGTCATGTGTTTTTTATGTGTGTACCTAGTGCTATTGACTCCTACAAATTGAAGACCCATATGTGGTTACCACGAAGAATAACATGTAAGATTAATTAGTTCAAGGAATTTTCGTTAATGTATTTAGTATTCAACTTTTCTTATTTTGTCTCTCTTCTGCATGTTTTTGGGATGTTATGAATTAAACAAATGCAATCTCCAATTCACACACTCCTGTTAGATAGGAAGCACCATAAAAAGAAGAAATAAATTCTAAAAGTGGGTGACCAAAAAGACTTGAGATAGTGAATCACCTCTTTGAACAAGTAGGGGATTCAACACTACTGTATGGATGAATAAGGAAGCAAAAGCAAGGAGATGATGAGTCCAATGAAGCTTGTAGCTAATTCTCCTGTAACTTGGTGGCAGTACAAGGACACTTGGAGGCTAACTGGTAGCTAGCTTGCTAATGAGTTCCACCTCTTCCCCACTTCAGCAATTGCCAAGGTAGCCGATATGCTTGGTGTGTATAACACTATGAAAACCAATTGATCCAAAGTATTAAACAAAATCAACAAGAATTACGTCCAATATAAATGCTTAAATTATCCATACTTGAGCAATTAATTATTTAAACTTTGCATACATATATAATTGTCAAACCATCTAGTAATTAATGTCGATTCTCAAAATATCTTGAGCTTTTATTATAGTTTAATTAATGCGTTTAGATTTGGTTCAATGCTCTGGTGAGTTATAGCAATTTTGCCTCCACATTTATGTCAGATAATGCTTTCCACTGTTTGCATATTGCATTATTACATGAATCTTAATCTAAAACTTTTCAATATTTGTGTAAAATGATATTAACAAATAATTTGATGATTCACAAAAATGATTGAGTACTGATGAAGCTTGGCTTGGACTTGGTCGTTTTATATTGAATAAATGTGTAGGATTGATTATGTGCCATTTTTCAAGTGGTGATATTGAACCTTCTCAAAATATCTTTTCAGCCATCACCTTTTCATTAATTTACTTAATTAGCAAAAGTATCATTTTCCTCGCTCTAGCATTTACTTTGTTGTTTTTGGCCTGTCTTCTGATAGTGGTGGTGGTCATGAAGCTGAACAAAAACAGCTTCAATATAATATCAGCACATCCTTTCTTTAATTCTATCATAGATAATTACATTAATTTCTTTTTTAATAAATGGTTTCTCTAAATTCAGTGTCTTTAACACTAATGTTCTTTGTTTCTTTTGATCATGTTAAATTTCACTTTAAAAAAAATGTTGGTTCTATAATATTCGGATTCAGTACGTAATGCTTATATTAGAATTTCAACTTGATGATCTTGGATATTTGACATTGTTATAGAGATTGATGTAATTGCATTTCAGATGCTTTATTGATTTGCTGTTAGTGAGAAGTTAAAATGCGTATACTTGGAGGAAAATTAATGTAAAAATATCCGGTACTTTTTTTTTTCAAATGGTCTGCCGCTGCTGTAGGATCTCATGGATATACAATACAACCTCTATAAATTAATATCAGAATCATGCAATTCTATTAATATAAAGAGATACTTGATAACTCTATGAAATGAGAGTTATCATAGCACTTTTAGACTTAAATTAATAATATTTAAAGAGTAAATGATGGGATTATATTGCCTTTTTGTTACATTTTGTATAAATATTCATTTTAGTTTAGTCTTATTGAGTTTTGCTTAATTTAAAGTAATTCGTGCTTAAATTTTATGCATAATTGTAGGTTTCCATAAGCTTATAATTCATGGAAGGAATGCTGATGAAATAGGCTAGCAAAAAGGAGAAAGAACATGGCTTTAAAAGAATTGAAACAAATCTGGAACAGTGCAGTTGCTATAGCCGTTGCTGTAGCAACCATTTCTATAGCCATTGCTGTAGCAATCTTGGAACAACGACAGAGAAAATTTCGTGCGGGATACTTTCAGAATTGCGATATGTAGTTTCCTAATCTGACCTATACGCGTCATAGGCTTCCGTTTACCCTAATTTTCAACTATAAAAGAAGCACACATCATAAGGATTAGGGAGAGCCGTCACCCAAGGAGAAAAACACAAAAAAAAACAAAAGAAAAATAAGATTCAAGAGAGAGATTAAGGGCTGCACAAGAGGAGAATTTGCAAAAATCAATTGGGAGCTCAATCCTTCTTATTCTTTTCTTGTTTTCTCGTTTTCTATTTATTTATAGGGATGTGTTTCGTGGCTGAAACTTTGTTCTTTATTTTTCTTTTACAAACAATGAACTAAATTTATTTGTGGTTAAGTGATAAACAATCTTGATGGTTTATTGACTGAATATATGTGTTGTTGCATGTTTGCTGTAGCAGTTTGTTTTGATAGTATTTATTTTTATTCATTATTTCAGTTGATCACCTATTTAATGGTACAAGTTAGGACAGAGCAGCAAAAGGGCCTATCTTAGTGGAGCATATCAGAACAATACTTAATTGAGTTTCCTGGATTGAGTTTTACTTGAGTCCCAAAAGGGTCATACTTGATTTAAGATTAGTGATGAATTAGACATGGGGATTCACCTTGTAGGGTAAATAGAACCTAAGCGTGTAATGATATATCTTATGTTGGCATAACAATTGACCACTGTTAAGTTGCATATAGATATAAGATATCCAACATGCGACGGTTGAGGATGCATAAGGATTCTACCCAATGTTTTAGCAAATATTGCAGCAACCGAGCCAACTTTTACAAAATGGTCAAGACCATTAAGAGAGTTTATTCACTCAACTACTCTATATTCTCATTGTTTTTATCCTTGAGTTTGACGTGATAATCTACTTTGTTGCATTTTATTTATTGTGTTTTTATTTTAATTAGTAAATTAGTTTCATCAATAGTTTATCTTAATTTAGACACAAATTTGCACTGTTAAAATTGTTGTAGCAAGTCTAATAACATCAATCCTTGTGGAAATGATCTTGAATACTCATCACTTTATTACTTGTAGTGTACACTTGCACATTGGCATCAATAGCATTAGTATTTATACACCAACAAGTTTTTGGCGTCGTTGCCGAAGATTGATTGTTCATTGTGATTTGTGAAATTAGTTTTAACGGTGCTGATTTTTATTTTGTTTTAATTTATTTATTTTGTTGACATAGGTGATCTAGTAACCCTTGCATGTGCAAATATAAATCTGTTGACTTCCAGTTTGATCCAGCAATTGAAAGAACTGCAAGGAGATTGAGAAGAGAGCATCGGGAATTACAAGCTGATGTAGTAATGGATGATTTGCAAGATTTGGGAAACTTGAACCGCAGAGAGGGGATACAACCAATAAATGTACATGAAGGTCTGACTAGACAATGTGTTCAAAGGCAACCAGGAAACAACAACATTATTCACATGGCGAACGATAGAGATAGAGCCATTCTAGACTACACAGTGTTGACTCCTCAAGCCATACATCCGGGAATAGTTAGACTCGACGTTCAAGTTAACAATTTCGAACTCAAACCCGTGATGTTTCAGATGCTTTAAACAGTGGGGCAATTTAATGGTTTGCCATCCAAAGATCCTTATCTACACCTTAAGTTATTTTTGGAAGTAAGTGATGCTTTCAAGATTGCTGGAGCATCGCAGGAAGCATTGAGACTTAGACTTTTCTCGTTTTCTTTGAGAGATCGAGCAAGAGCATGGTTGAATTCTCTACCACCAGATTCTATCACTACATGGAATGATTTGGCTGACAAATTTTTGATGAAATACTTCCTGCCAACTAAGAATACAAAGTTGAGAAACGAGATCACATCTTTCCATCAACTTGAAGATGAGAGCTTGTGTGACGCATGGGAGAGATTTAAGGAGTTACTAAGAAAATGTCCTCATCATGGCATTCCTTACTGTATACAGTTGGAAACTTTCTATAATGGTCTCAACCCAAGCACTAGATTGATGGTGGACGCTTCAGCAAATGGGGCCTTGTTATCTAGGTCTTACAATGAGGCTTATGAAATTTTGGAGAGGATAGCCAACAATAACTATCAGTGGCCATCAACCAGACAAGCTGCAGTAAGAAGAACAACAGGAGTCCATAACATAGATGCCTTAATAGCATTATCAACCCAAGTAGCTTCATTAACAAATATGGTAAAGGCTATGACTACTGCTCCAACAATTGTTAACCAAATTTCTAATGTGTCTTGCGTTTATTGTGGAGAAGGGCATTTATTCGACAATTGTTCTGGGAATCCAACTTTAGTCAATTATATCAGTAAAATTACAACTCTGGATGGAGACAACACCCGAACTTTTTATGGAGTAATCAAAATCAGCCTGCTGCAGCATTCAGTGGACATAACAAACTTGCTCAACCTAGTGGATTTTATCCATAAAATTAAGAGCAAAGAATCATCAACAATGATCAACTCAGTTCCCTTGAAGGTTTGATTAAGGACTATATTGTAAAGAATGAAGCAGTTGTCCAAAGTCATACTGTAGCGTTGAGAAACTTAGAAAATCAAATTGGACAGCCTGCTGCAGCATTAAGTAACAGACCTCAAGGTAGTTTACCCAGTAACATAAAGAACCCAAGAAGATAAGGGAAAAAGCACTACAAAGTGATAAACTTGAGATATGAAAAGGAGGGTGATAGTTTAGTTGGTATACCAAACATAAGAATTAAGTCCAACCAAGGCTAAGAAGACACTCAAGTAGAGAAGAAGTCAAAGTCTTCCACTTTTCATAATGCAAATCAACATAATTCTGCTACAACATCTGCAGAAAGTTATAATCCTGCATCTAGTGGTGAGGAAGCTACATCACCAACAACAATAGACCTGAGTAGAGCAAAAGAGAAGTAGTTTGCACAACCTGCTACAGCACAGCAGTTTAGACACCCACCACCCTTCCCTCAAAGATTTTAGAATCAACAACAAGACAAACAGTTTAGCAAAATCTTGGGAGTGCTAAAACAGTTGCATATCAATATCCCTTTTGTGGAAGTTCTAGAGCAAATGCCAAACTATGCGAAATTTTTAAAGGATGTTTTGACAAATAAAATAAGACTTGGAGATTTGAAACAATTACTTTAACACAAGCGAGCAGCTGAACGCTTCAGAGTAAGATACCACAGAAGATGAAGGATCCAGGAAGCTTCACAATCCCATGCTTCATAGGCACTAAATATAGGGACAAAGCACTTTGTGATTTAGGGGCTAGCATCAATCTCATGCCTTTATCAGTGTTTAAGCAATTGGGAGTTGGTGAATGTAGACCAACAACAGTAACTTTACAACTTGCTGACAGATCTCATGCATATCCAGAAGAGAAAATTGAAGATGTGTTGGTAAAGGTGGATAAATTTATTTTTCCGGTGGATTTTATTGTGCTAGATTTTTAGGCAGACAAAGAAGTGTCAATCATTCTCGGGGTACCTTTCTTAGCCACGTGAAAGATTTTAATTGATGTTCAAAAAGGAGAATTAATCATGAGGGTAAATGACCAACAAGTTACATTCAATGTGCTGGATGCCATGAAGAGTCCCGATGAGATTGAAGATTGTAATTTTATCAGTGTTGTGGACTTTGTTGTAGTAGAGAGATTACACAGTTGCTACTGTAAGGAAGAAATCAATGTTGTAACATTTGAAAAACTTGATAATGAAGATCGTAGAGCAGCTAATATAGCATGGTCAGGGGAGAAGCAACCCTTCAGAATTGACGAGCAAATCCAACGAAGGGAACTCACTCCATACCAACAAGAATTCAACGTTAATGGGCCGAGAGTGAAGCACTATATGGGAGATAATATGAACAACCTAAAGAATGATCGGTTCTTGAAGGATCCAGGTTGAGAAAACAAGAATGGTCAAGCTGAAAGACCTAAAATCAAGTGCTAATTGGGAGGCAACCCAATAAGGGAAGTTGTTTCAAGTTTTTTTTAAGGCATTGAATTTAGCTTTTAAATTATTTAATTTGTCTTTTTGTTATTTTAAGTGTGCATCTAATTTTTTTTATGTCTTTGTGTTAAATTATAGCAAAAAATGCGAGAAAAAAAAGAGCAGGAAGGAATTACAACAGCATCACTTACAGTATGACATATAACAGAAGATTCTTAAACAACGTAGGCATTTCTTGCTTTTACAATAGCAAATGGATTGATAAGATTTTATAATAAGGAGCGTTTGAGAAGTACATCAAAGAAAAAGTGACCCTTTACAGCCTATGTTGTAGCAGTGCTTCCAGCAACAAGGCAGTACCCCTAACCACTAGTTTATTTTACTTCTTGCTGCAAAACTTTTCTTTCATTTAGTTTTAATTTTCTAATTCATTTTGCATGTCCTTTTATTTAGTGTATGCATGTATGGTTTATGTGGTTTTCTTTTGTGCACTTGTGAAGACACAACACCACTCAAGTTTGGGGGGGTTGTGTTTCTGAGTGCATGTGTTTATGCTTGTGTTGTGTGAAGCTCTGTTATCTAATATTTGTGTATGGATTTGAAAACCTAATGAAGATAAATTGAGTGTTATTAAGTATTTATGAGAAAGCCAAGTAGAGATAGTTATAGATGGAGGCTGAACTTCTGTCCCGACACTTAGACTTTGGTTGAGTTTTATGAGAATGTTGTAGCAGAGCCAGGAAAGGAAAAAAAAAAGTAGAAAATATCTCAAGTTTGGGGGAAAATTTTTGTTGGACTATGCCTATTATGAAATAAATTATGCTCCAATGGTTTAAGTTGCTGAGTAACTAGGGTTGAGTATGCACCCCATATGCAAACTTGAGTCCAAAGGCAACACGAGCTACGAATAGTGCTACAGCAATTATAAAAAAAAAGAAAAAAAAGAAGAAGAAAAGAAGAAAAAAACGGTGATAAAGAGGTCTGCTACTTAGGATATTGAGTAACCTGGTCTATTCATGAGCCTCATGTTTAGCCTTGAGTCAAAGGCATCCAAAGGTATGACCTAGATATAACATCCTGAATGCGTTGCTGTAACAACTCTGACATTTACTTTGAATGAGTAATTGAGTGTCGTCATTACAAGTGATAGGCATTCACATGAAAGCTCAATGTTGTATTGAAGGGTTTAACTGAAAAAAAAATTATTATTGTTGTAGCACAATTTGAATATAATTGTGAGTTCTGTTCCCCCATATGTGAATATATTTGTGTTCTACCTCTGAATTGTATACAAAGTTTGTGCAATGCTGTAGCACCTCTGGAATTTGATCAAAGTGGCACATACACACTTTGGACAGAATGAAACCTAAGTCTAGAACTGAACTACTATGGTAATTTTGTATGATTAGGAGTGTAATCTGAGGGTAGAAGAATCCTTGCAAATTTGATGACAGAGTTAAGTTATTTGTTGCATGATTGTGTGATTGAAGTGTTAGTGTTGTTGTCATTACTTGAGGACAAGTAATGGTTTAAGTTTGGGGGTGTAATAACTCTATGAAATGAGAGTTATCATAGCACTTTTAGACTTAAATTAATAATACTTAAAGAGTAAATGATGTGATTCTATTGTCTTTTTGTTACATTTTGCATAAATATTCGTTTTAGTTTAGTCTTAATGAGTTTTGCTTAGTTTAAAGTAATTTGTGCTTAAATTATGTGCATAATTGTAGGCTTCCATAAGCTTGTAATTCATGGAAGGAATGTTGATGCAATAGGCTAGCAAAAAGGAGAAAGAACATGGCTATAATAGAATTGAAACAAATCTGGAACGGTGCAGTTTCTGTAGTCGTTGTTGTAGCTGTTGCTGTAGCAATCCTGGAACAACGACAGAGAAAAATCCGTGCGGGATACTTGCAGAATTGCAATATACAGTTTCCTAATCTGACTTATGCACGCCCTAGGCTTCCGTTTATCCTAATTTTTAACTATAAAAGAAGCACACATTATAAGGATTAGGGAGAGCCATCACCTAAGGAGAAAAACACAAAGAAACAAAAGAAAAACAAGATTCAAGAAAGAGATTAAGGGCTGCACAAGAGGAGAATTTGCATAAATCAATTGGTAGCTCCATCCTTCTTATTCTTCTCTTGTTTTCTCGTTTTCTATTTATTTATAGGGATGTGTTTCATGGCTGAAACTTTGTTCTTTATTTTTCTTTTACAAACCATGAACTAAATTTATTTGTGGTTAAGTGATAAACAATCTTGATGGTTTATTGACTGAATATATGTGTTGTTGCATGTTTGCTGTAGCAGTTTGTTTTGATAGTATTTATTTTTATTCATTATTTCGGTTGATCACCCATTTAATGATACAAGTTAGGAGAGAGCCGCAAAAGGGTCTATCTTAGTGAAATATATCATAACAATACTTGATCTTAAATTGAGTTTCCCGCATTGAGTTTTACTTGAGTCCCAAAAGGGTCATGCTTGATTTAAGATTAGTGATGAACTAGACATAGGGATTCACCCTGTAGGGTAAATAGAACCTAAGCGTGTAATGTTATATCTTATGTTGGCATAACAACTGATCACTGTTAGGTTGCATATAAATATAAGATAGCCAACATGCGACGGTTGAGGATGCAAAAGGATTCTACCCAATGTTGTAGCAAATATTGCAGTAACCGAGCCAACCATTACAAAATAGTCAAGACTATTGAGACAGTTTATTCACTCAACTACTCTATATTCTCCTTGTTTTTATCTTTGAGTTTGACGTGATAATCTACTTTGTTGCATTTTATGTATTGTGTTTTTATTTTAATTAGTAAATCAGTTTCATCAATTGTTTATCTTAATTTAGACACAAAATCTGCACTGTTAAGATTGCTGTAGCAAGTCTAATAACATCAATCCTTGTGGAGACGATCTTGAATACTCATCACTTTATTACTTGTTGTGTACACTTGCACATTAACACCAATAACATTAGTATTTATACACCAACAATACTGATATTAATTAATCTATAAGTTAATAATCTTTTAATTTATAGAGTGTATATACAATTAAGTGAACATATATTTAATCAACTACATAATTCGTAGTATTTTATCGACATAACCAATTGAAAATTAATTAATCCCCTAAATATAGATTACAATTAACAAAAAAAAAGAGAATTCCTGTTGTTTTGAATTCAGCAGGAATAAGTAATATCAGAGATGAGATCCCACTATGTTTAGATTTGAAGAAAAACAAATAATAATCGAGTCATGTTTTATTTAATAACATATTATAACAATTATGTTTGTAAGTGATAACTCTAGAAAATGAGAGTTATTACATCAATTTTAGACTTAAATCAAGGTCATTTAGAGAACAAATAAGGCTTTTTTATTACATTTTGGTTACCTTTTACATAAACATTCATTTTAGTTGGGTTTTAATAAGTTTTGTTTAAATCAAGGAATTTGTGCTAAAAACCAGGTGCACAATTGTAGGTGTTAAATTCATAAGGGGATGCTGAGACATTAAATGAGCAAGAGGAGGAAAGAAGATGGCCACAAAAGAAGACAAGCACAATCGGGAATAATGCAGTGCTGTTGTGGATGCTAGGGCAACCAGTGCTGCAGCAATCAGAGAGCAATGCGGGAAAAAGCTTAAAGCGTGGGTCAGCCATAAAATCGCAATCTGCATGTTTCCCAATTTAAACGCATGCACGTGCATGGACTTTAGGTCTTTTACCCTAATTTGCAATGTAAAATGAGGCGTGCACCACATAGAAAGGCGGCAAGGAATTATCATAAAAAATAATTACAAAGGCAACAAGAAGGAGATCAAGATTAAAGAGTGATATTAGGAAACAAAGAAAAGAACCGTGCAGAATTATTTGTCTTTCATCGTGCTCAACTTATTTTTTCTCTTCTTCCTTGAATTGTTTGGATGTATTCCGAGATCAATATATTTGTGTTTATTTTTCTCATCCAGATTATGAACTAAATTTACTTGTAGTTGAATGACAAATAATCCAATAGGTTATTGACTGTTCTTTTATGTTGTTATGGTAATGCTGTAGCATTATACTCTAGTAGTTTTTATGAATACAACTGTTATTTCAGTTGACTACCTATTTAATAGTTTCAGTTAAGATAGAGCAGCAAAATAGCATGTCTTAGCAGATATTATTAGAGTATTACTTGTTCTTAAGTCGAGTTTCCTGGATTAGGTTACCTTAAATCTCATAAGGGCAATACTTGACGTTAAGATTTGTGACACTATAGGCATAGGTGTTCACCTTGTAGGGTGGAGAGATTAAAGGTTATAATGTCGTACCATAAATATATGAGAAACTGGTCATTGTTAGCAGATTTAAAGGTATGAGATTTCCAACATGCGATAGCTGCGGATGCAGATTTATTCTATCCATTGCTACAGCACTTATTGTAACAACTAGTGCTAATTTGGTAAACAACAGTCACCCCATTAGGAGAGTTTGATCATTCAACTACTATATTCTCAATTGAATCTTAGACACATTTAACTTAGTTTATTTCATTACAGTATTGTTTTATTTCCATCTCTCACAATTATTAGTTACGATAGCATTATTTGACAATTGTTTGTTTCGGTCTTCAGTTGATTTGCACTATTGTGATTGCTTTAGCATTTTAGAGTAACATCAATCCTTGTGGAGACGATCTTGAATACTCATCACTTTATTACTTGTTGTGTATACTTGCACATTGGCATTGATAATAATTGATTATAGAAATCAATCAATAAGTTTTTGGCGCCGTTGCCAGGGATTGATTATTTATTTTTGAAGTGTGAAGTAAATCTTGATAGCGCCAAATTTGATTTGATTCATTCTATTTATTGGTAGATCGGTACATGCATGCGCAAAGACAGATCTGTGGCATTCCAATTCGATCCTAAAATTGAAAGGACTATCAGGAGACTACAAAGAGAACAAAGGAATTCAGAAATTGCTTCAAGCATGAATAATTTACAGGATGCGCAAAATTTGAATCCTCACGGGCCCCTACAACCAGTTAACATTCAAGAAGAGCAGAATGAACATGCCAATGGGAGACAGCTAGGCAACAACAATATTATTTACATGGTTGATGACAGAGACAGAGCTATAAGAGATTACACCGTACTAACCCCGCAAGTTGTACACCCTGGGATCATCAGACCTGAGGTAGAAGCAGCAAATTTTGAGTTGAACCCAGTGATGTTTCAAATGTTACAAACAATGGGATAATTCAATGGATTGCCTAATGAAGATCCTTATCTCCATCTTAAATTGTTCTTGGAAGTAAGTGATGCTTTCAAGATTGCTAGAGCAACACAAGATGCCTTAAGGCTAAGGCTCTTCCCTTATTCCTTAAGAGATCGAGCAAGAGCGTGGTTAAATTTGTTACCCTCTGATTCTATCACTACATGGAATGAATTGGCTGATAAATTCCTAATGAAATATTTCCCACCAACAAAAAAATGCAAAACTGCAGAATGAGATTACTTCTTTCCATCAACTTGAAGATGAAAGTTTGTACGAGGCGTGGAAAATATTCAAGGAATTGCTAAGAAGGTGTCCTCATCATGGTATCCCTTGTTGCATTCAATTGGAAACTTTCTACAATGGGTTGAACCCAAGTACAAGATTAATGGTGGATGCTTCAGCAAATGTAGCTCTGTTATCAAAATCTTACACTGAAACTTATGAAATTCTAGATAGAATTGCCAACAATAATTACTAGTGGCCTTCAACCAGGCAACCAGCAGTAAGAGGATCAACAGGGGTACATAACATTGATGCAATTACAGCCTTATCAGCACAAGTAGCCTCATTGACTAACATGGTAAGAGCCATGACAGCTGCTCCAGCAACAGTAAAGCAAGTTACTGAACTCTCTTATGTCTATTATGGTGAAGAATATGATTTTGATAATTGTCCTGGAAATTTAGCTTCAATAAACTATATGGGTAACTTCAATCGACAACCTCAGAACAATCCATATTCAAATACTTACAACATAGGCTGGAAACAACACCCAAATTTCTCATGGGGCAGTCATGATTTAAATGCTCTAGCATTGAATGGACTGAGTAGACACACACAACCACCTGGTTTCATCAACAAAGTCAATGGCAAAAGCATATTAGTTAGGATCCAATCACTTCACTGGAAGCACTGATCAAGGAGTATATTGCAAAAAATGAAACAATTGTGCAGAGTAAAGCTGTGTCTTTGAGAAACCTTGAGAACCAAATGGGACAACTAGCCCCAGCAATGAGCAGCAGAACTCAAGGAAGCCTACCTATCAACACAGAAGACCCTAGGAGAGAGAGTAAAGAACACTACAAAGTAATTAGTTTAAGATCTGGAAAGAATGTCGATATCCCAGTTGAGGTGACAAAAAATGGGATGGAATACAATTCAACACAACAACCAACTCAAAAGGAAAGCCTGCTACAGCAAACTCCTCTTCAAGACACTAGTTACATAGGCCAAGCTACAGCAACTGCAGAGGAAATTCAACTAGAACATGCTGAAAAGGAAGTCGCAAGACCAGTAGTTACAACTTGCACCAATCAAACAAACAAAGTTCGATATCTCCTGAAGCTACCTAGCAATTTCGACATCCACCACCTTTCCCACAAAGGTTCCAAAAGCAAAAACAAGACAATCAGTTCAGTAAATTCCTGAAAGTGCTTAAGCAACTGCACATAAATATACCTTTTGTGGAAGTTTTGGAGCAAATGCCAAATTATGTGAAATTTTTAAAAGATATCTTGGCACGAAAAAGAAGGCTGGGAGAGTTTGAAACTGTTACTTTAACACAGGAAAGTAGTCATTTACTCCAGAGTAAAATTCCCACAAAATTGAAATATCCAAGGAGTTTTACAATACCTTGTTCTATAGGGACTAGGTATGTTGGCAGAGCACTTTGTGACTTGGGAGCTAGTATTAATTTGATGTCATTATCAGTATTTAAGCAGCTGGGAGTAGGAGAGTGCAGACCAACAACAGTCACTCTGCAATTAGCTAACAGATCTCATGCATACCCTGAAGGAAAGATAGAGGATGTATTGGTGAAGGTTGACAAATTCATCTTTCCAGTGGATTTCATTGTGCTAGACTTTGAAGCTGACAAAGAGGTACCCATTATACTTGGAAGATCTTTCTAGCAACTGAAAAATTTTTGATAGATGTGCAGAAAGGAGAGCTCACCATGAGAGTGAATGATCAACAAGTCACATTTAATGTATTAGAGGCTATAAGGAACCCTGATGAAGTAGAATATTACAATTTCCTAAGTGTAGTGGATTTTGTTGTAGCAGAAAGAATTGACAGATGTTGCAGTAATGTACTTGACAAAGTCACCACCTTTGAGGATGTTGAAGAGGAAGATGTTGTAGCAATCCAAACAGATTGGATGGACAAACAGTAATCTGATAGGCACAACAGGTTTATTGAACACCTAAATCTTTCAGACAGGGAAGTAAAAACAATTTTACCATCTATTGAATCACCTCCTAGCTTTGAATTAAAACTGTTACCTTCACATTTAAAGTATGTTTATCTTAGTCAAAACAACACACTCCCTGTAATCATTTCTTCTACTTTGGATACAGGTCAAGAACAGAGTCTAGTAGATTTGCTAGGAAAATACAGAATAGCAATTTGATGGACCATGGCAGATATAAAGGGGATAAGCCTATCCATATGTATGCATATAATCCTATTAGAGAATTATTCCAGCAATTTAGTTGAGCACCAGAGAAGGCTGAATCCTATTATGAAAGAAATTGTGAAGAAGGAAATCATCAAATGGTTAGATGTTAGAGTCATATACCCAATATCAGACAGTTCATGGGTAAGCTCAATTTAATGTGTTCCAAAGAAATGAGGAATAACAGTAATGGCTAATGAGAAAAATGAACTTATTCCTACAAGGACAGTGACTGGATGGAGAGTGTGTATGAATTACAAAAAGCTTAACAAAGCCACAAGGAAAGACCATTTCCCACTTCCATTCATAGATTAGATGTTGAACAGACTTGTTGGAAAACAGTACTACTGCTTCTTAGATGGGTATTCATGCTACAACCAGATTGCTATAGCTCCAGAGGAGCAAGAGAATACTACTTTTACTTGTCCCTATAGAACACTTGCCTTCAGAAGAATGCTATTTGGGCTATGCAATGCTCCAGCAACTTTTCAAAGATGCATGATGTCTATATTTTCTGATATGGTAAGAGTAGACTTTAGAAGTTTTCATGGATGACTTCTCAGTTTTTGGGGCAACATACAATGATTATTTACACAACTTGGAAGAAGTTCTTAAAAGATGTGAGATGACCAACTTAGTACTCAATTGGGAAAAGTGTCATTTCATGGTGCAAGAAGGGATAGTGCTGGGTCACAAGATATCCAAGAATGGTATTGAGGTAGACAAAGCCAAGATAGAGGTAATAGATAAACTGCCACCTCTAACTTCAGTAAAGGGTATTAGAAGTTTTTTGGGTCATGTTGGATTCTACAGAAGATTCATTAAATATTTTTCTAAAGTAGCTAAGCCTTTGTGTTCATTGCTGGAGCATGACAAACCATTTCACTTTGACAAAGAATGCCTTCAAGCATTTAGAGAATTAAAGAAAGTTCTGATCACTGCTCCAGTAGTTATATCTCCATATTGGACTTTACCAATTGAATTGATGTGTGATGCTAGTGATTGTTCTGTGGGAGCAGTATTAGGGCAAAGAAAGGATAAGGTTTTTCATTCCATATACTATGCAAGCAAAACGTTCACTCCAACTCAGATCAATTACACCACTACAGAGAAAGAGTTGCTAGCAGTAGTTTTGACTTTTGACAAATTCAGAGCTTATCTGGTGGGTACAAAAGTAACTGTTTACACAGACCATGTAACCATCAAATATTAAATTCAAAGAAGGATGCCAAACCAAGATTAATCAGATGGATCTTACTGCTTCAAGAATTTGATCTGGAAATTAAAGATAGAAAGGGGACTGAGAATCAAATGGCAGACCACTTGTCACGGCTGGAAGCAGATACTAGTACATTGACAAATAAGGGCATCACCGAAAATTTTCCTGATGAACAGTTGTTGGTAGTACAGTAAGCACAGATACTACAGCAGTCAGAATCTCCATGGTATGCAGACTTTGCTAACTACTTAGTAAGTGGGTTGCTACCACCTGAGCTGAAGTTTCAATAGAAAAACAAATTTCTTCATGATGTTAGAAGTTATCAGTGGGATGACCCACATTTATATAAGTTATGCTCAAATCAAGTAATAAAAAGATGTGTTACAGCAGAAGAAATATCTCATATACTGGAGTCATGTCATGCTGCAGCATATGGAGGACATTTTGGTGGTCACAGAACAAAAGATGTGTTACAGCAGAAGAAATATCTCATATACTGGAGTCATGCCATGCTGCAGCATATGGAGGACATTTTGGTGGTCACAGAACAGCTGCAAAAGTTATGGAATCAGGTTATTATTGGCCCACTATTTTTAAAGATGCTTATGAATTTGTTAAATGCTGTGACAGGTGTCAAAGGACAGGGAACATAACTAGCAGACATGAGATGCCATTGACTAACATACTGGAAGTGGAAGTTTTTTATGTTTGGGGAATAAATTTCATGAGACATTTTCCCCCATCCTTTGGGAAATTATATATCCTTGTTGTTGTGGATTATGTCTCCAAATGGGTAGAAGCTGCAGTATTACCTACCAATGATGCTAAAACCATGGTGACTTTTCTTCAGAAAAATATTTTTTCCAGGTTTGGCACTCCTAGAGCAATTATTAGTGATAAAGGCACACATTTTTGCAACAAAATATTTGCTGCAGCAATGATGAAATATGGAGTCAGACACAAGATAGCAACAACATATCACCCACAATCCATGGTCAGGCTGAAGTGTCCAATAGAGAAATTAAAAAGATCTTAGAAAAAGTGGTGAACCCGATGAGGAATGATTGGTCTTTACACTTGCATGACTCTCTATAAGCCTACAGAACAACATACAAAACTCCATTTGGAATGTCTCCTTACTGAATTGTTTATGGCAAAGCTTGTCATTTGCCACTAGAGCTAGAGCATAAAGCACATTGGGCACTGAAGAAATTAAACTGGGATATGCATGCTGTAGCAGAGCAAAGGAAACTTTAACTTTGTGAGCTTGATGAATTACGGCTATTTTCATATGAAAATGCAAGCATCTATAAAGAGAGGACCAAACACTGGCACGACAAGCATATTCAGTACAGGCAATTCAACCCTGGTCAATTAGTGTTGCTTCACAATACAAGACTAAGATTATTTCCAAGAAAGCTCAAGTCACGATGGTCTGGCCCGTTTAAACTATTAAAATTGTATCCTCATGGAGCTGTTGATCTTCTCGATGAATAAACAGGCCACGAATTCAAGGTTAATGGACACAGGGTTAAGCATTACATACATCCAGCAGCAGAATGTTCAAATGAGGTGTTACTCCTTAAAGAACCCAGTTATTGAACAAAGAAAGAAGGTCAGGCTGAAGGACCTTAAATTAAGCGCTTCATGGGAGGCGGCCCATTAAAGAGATAGCCACTTCAAACCAATTTTGATATCCTTTGGTTTTGTAGACAGCTCTTCTTCTTTTACATTTTATTTAATCATGTTTTTCCATATTAACCATTTATTTTGATCCTTTTCCATTATTGCATACTTTATTTTCACTTTAATTTGATATATCTATTTCTTTTAATAATTTTAGACTTAATTTTAGTAAATGTGACAATTGAATTCCATATTGACAAGTGAGAGTCTATGATGGTAGAATTTAGAGGTGAACCACGCGTCAGAAGCTTTCGTGGGGAGAATATATCCGTTGTTAGAATAAGCGAATGGATGTTGCTGCTGCTAATTTTACCGTTACAGTAAATTAAAAGCTGGAGCTTTTCACTTACTGTTGGAGATAAAATCGTGACAGATGGATGCATGGATATGGATAGAAATTGCGGAAACAAATCTTCGAAATTAAAGCTTTAAATTCACTGGCCGATGATTTTGGGATATCCACATTTAATTCAAAATATTTTATTCCCTCAATTATTTCAAGTTCTTGCATTTATCTCCAATTAAAAGTCCACTATAAAAAGGAGTCACTGTGCTTAGTACTCTACGCCTCTATTCCCCATCTCCTTCACAAATCCAACAGTAGCTTCAATTTGTTTCTGCTACAGTAATGCTGAAATACAAGAAAACAGCAAGCCGCCTCAAAGATCCGTCACGATTTCAGAGTTACCACGCTGAAGAAAAATATGAAGAATTCATAGAGCCGCGTCGGATTTTGGAAGAAAAAGGGTTTCAATTTCCATACCAACTCACAGGAATTGTGCAAACAATTTATAATGTTGTAGCAAAGCGAGGATGGCTAGAGTTTTGCAACCCCCTCGAGATCATGTGCTGCCTATAGTCAAAGAATTTTATGCCAATTTGGTAAGCCCTGATCAGCACAACATTTGGGTAAGAAATACACTTATCCCATTTGACTCCCGAGTTATCAATGTTTTCTATAACTTACCTGCTGAAATTACTTGTGAGTATGCTAAGTTGCGTGATAAGTTAACCCCGAAAAAGTGGAACACCATTTTCACAACTCTTACAATCGAAGGGGCATCATGGGCTAACGAGGAAGGGCGTGTAGTTAATAGGATAGATTTGAAACCTATTGTTAAGGTGTGATTGAAATTTCTGAAATTTAGGCTTATGCCCACCACTCACACTACTACAGTTTCACAAGAAAAGTTGGTCTTGTTATATATCATAGTTCGAGGGCTTCCTGTAGACGTAGGTAGCATCATTACGAAAGAAATCTGAGATTGTGCAGTCAAAACTCACCGAACTGCTGCCTTGCTATTTCTCTCACTCGTTACCAGCATTTGTGTAGTTTTAGGTGTTCATCTTGACACCAGAGATGAACATGTAAAAAATGATGGTGCCTTTACAGCACGTACCATTGAGCGAGTTGCTGGTGAGAGTGCTGGAACAACCACTGAACCAGTTGTTGTCACAGGAGCAAAACGAGCTATTGGCTTTGAACAGACTATCCAGGCATTCAGCAACAGTATAACTCAATGTGTAGAAGCTCAGCAGAGGGAAAATGGTCGGTTTTGGAGTTATCTACAGCACCTGGACAACCAACTACACCAATTTTCTCTATACATGAAACGCACTCACCGGAACTTCCCTGATGCACTGCCCCAGCAGTTTAATTTTGACAACCACACCACAGATGCTCCAGCGGAGGCTAGTACAGAAGCCACTGCCATAGAGGAACCAGCAGAAGATACTGCAGTCGAACCATAAGCAGAGGAAGAATCAGAAGATAATGAACCATCTGATCCACCTAAGGAAGAAGGTGACAAGTCTGAGACTGATAGCTCACCCACAGAAGTAGAGGACAATTCAGAGAAGGAACGTGAGGAACCAATCATCCCAATCCAGACCAAAACCAGGAAAAAGAACATTATTCAAGAAGAAGAAGAGGAAGACCTTGAAGAGAAGCCGTTTATTCCAGTCCCCACGAGCAAGAGAAAGGCCAAGGGCAAAGCAAAAATGACAACACCTCCAGCCTCTAAAGATGAAATGGAGAAGGTCAATGTTGAGCTAGCTGCTGCAGCAGCCAGAGCTATGCATACACATGAGCAAGCCAAGCAACTACTTGCGGTCATTGCGGCCATCACAGCTGAGGGCCATCCAGCTGATGCATTAACTACAAAGCCTCCCCAGCAAACTCCTAGCCAGCCTATTCGCGCCAGTCCAAGACAATCCAACAAACGAAAAGGCAGTACATCTACAGGTACTGCTATAGCAACCCCAACTCCTCTCGCTAGCCCCGTAGCCAAAAAGACAAAGCCATTGTCAACTACTTCCCTAAAAGCTTCACCAAAGGATTAGATGCGCAGTGCATCCAAGAAGCGCTGATAGAATCCCATCATGTGTTGCAGTCCCTACCATAGGGGAGTACTCTTTCCTTATTAGTTTGTTCTTATAATAAAAAAAAATTATGTTTGTCAATTTGTGTGGTATTTTCTAAGGTCTTCCATATCCTTGAAAGTGTGTGCATTTGTTCTGTATGCTTGTAAGGACACAACATCTCTCAAGTTTGGGGGGATTGTTTCTGAATTAATGTGTTTATGTATGTGTTTATATTTGTACTGTATGAAGCTCTTTATCTAATATTTATGTATGGATTTAAAAGCCTAATGAAGATAAATCGAGTGTTAGTCAATATTTATGAGAATGCCAAGTAGAGACAATTATAGATAGAAGTGAAATTTTGTCCCAACACTTAGACTTTGGTTGAATTGTATGAGATTACTAGAGCATAACCAAAAGAATAGAAAAGATCTTAAGTTTGGGGAGAGAAGCAAGTTGATTGACTGTGATATCTTTGAAATAAACTTTGCTCCAATAGTTCCAGTTGCTGAGTAACCAGATCTGAGTATGTACCTCATATGCAGAATTTTGTCAAAGGTAGCGAGAGTTATGAGCCATGCTGTAGCAGTTCTAAAAAAAATAGAGAGAAAAAGAAGCCCTCTGTCAAAGGCATTGAGTAACCAGGTCTGTTCATGAGCCTCATGTTCAGCTTTGAGTAAAAGATACCTCTAGATAAGATTATACCATAGATATTGCTGCAGCAACTCTGATCTGGGCATGGTTTAAGTAATTGAGCGTCATCATTACAAGTGATTGACATTCACATGAAAGATAAATGTTACAGTGAGGAGGTTGAGTACTCCCTAGTTTAATCAATGTTAAAACAATCACAGTTTGAGTATGTGAAACATATGCTACCCCATTTATGAATGAAGTATATCACTGCGGAAATTTATGCAGTCTTTCAATAATGTTACAGCATATCTGGAATTCAATCAAAGGAAGCCCACACACACACTATGGATAGAAAGAAGCTTAAATCTAGAACTGATTTCCTTTGGGCATTTGTATGATTGGGATTGTGATCTGAAGGTGGAAGAATCCTTGCAAAGTTGATAAAAGAGCTAAGGTTTTGTGCATGTTTGTTTGCGGGAAATGTTAGTATGTGTCATTACTTGAGGGCAAGTAATGGTTTATATGTTTGTCAATTTGTGTGGTATTTTCTAAGGTCTTCCATATCCTTGAAAGTGTGTGCATTTGTTCTGTATGCTTGTAAGGACACAACATCTCTCAAGTTTGGGGGGATTGTTTCTGAATTAATGTGTTTATGTATGTGTTTATATTTGTACTGTATGAAGCTCTTTATCTAATATTTATGTATGGATTTAAAAGCCTAATGAAGATAAATCGAGTGTTAGTCAATATTTATGAGAATGCCAAGTAGAGACAATTATAGATAGAAGTGAAATTTTGTCCCAACACTTAGACTTTGGTTGAATTGTATGAGATTACTAGAGCATAACCAAAAGAATAGAAAAGATCTTAAGTTTGGGGAGAGAAGCAAGTTGATTGACTGTGATATCTTTGAAATAAACTTTGCTCCAATAGTTCCAGTTGCTGAGTAACCAGATCTGAGTATGTACCTCATATGCAGAATTTTGTCAAAGGTAGCGAGAGTTATGAGCCATGCTGTAGCAGTTCTAAAAAAAATAGAGAGAAAAAGAAGCCCTCTGTCAAAGGCATTGAGTAACCAGGTCTGTTCATGAGCCTCATGTTCAGCTTTGAGTAAAAGATACCTCTAGATAAGATTATACCATAGATATTGCTGCAGCAACTCTGATCTGGGCATGGTTTAAGTAATTGAGCGTCATCATTACAAGTGATTGACATTCACATGAAAGATAAATGTTACAGTGAGGAGGTTGAGTACTCCCTAGTTTAATCAATGTTAAAACAATCACAGTTTGAGTATGTGAAACATATGCTACCCCATTTATGAATGAAGTATATCACTGCGGAAATTTATGCAGTCTTTCAATAATGTTACAGCATATCTGGAATTCAATCAAAGGAAGCCCACACACACACTATGGATAGAAAGAAGCTTAAATCTAGAACTGATTTCCTTTGGGCATTTGTATGATTGGGATTGTGATCTGAAGGTGGAAGAATCCTTGCAAAGTTGATAAAAGAGCTAAGGTTTTGTGCATGTTTTTTTGCGGGAAATGTTAGTATGTGTCATTACTTGAGGGCAAGTAATGGTTTAAGTTTGGGGGTGTGATAACTCTAGGAAATGAGAGTTATTACATCAATTCTAGACTTAAATCAAGGTTATTTAGAGAACAAATAAGGTGTTTTTATTTCATTTTAGTTACCTTTTACATAAACATTCATTTTAGTTGGGTTTTAATAAGTTTTGTTTAAATCAAGTAATTTGTGCTAAAAAAACAGGTGCACAATTATAGGTCTTAAATTCATAAGGGGATGCTGAGACATTAGATGAGCAAGACAAGGAAAGAAGATGGCCACAAAAGAAGACAAGCACAATCGGGAATAATGCAGTGTTGTTGTGAATGCTAGAGCAACCAGTGCTGTAGCAATCAAAGAGCAATACGGAAGAAAGCTTAAAGCGTGGGACAGCCATAAAATCGTGATCTGCATGTTTCCTAATTTAAACCCATGCACGAGCATGGACTTTGGGTCTTTTACCCTAATTTACAATGTAAAAGGAGGCGTGCACCACATAGAAAGGCGGCAAGGAATTATCATAAAAAATAATTACAAAGGCAAGAAGAAAGATATCAAGATTAAAGAGTGATATTCGGAAACAAAGAAAAGAACCGTGTAGAATTATTTGTCTTTCATCGTGCTCAACTTATATTTTCCCTTCTTCCTTGAATTGTTTGGATGTATTCCGAGATCAATATATTTGTGTTTATTTTTCTCATCCAGATTATGAACTAAATTTACTTGTAGTTGAATGACAAATAATCCAATGGGTTCTTGACTGTTCTTTTATGTTGTTATGGTAATATTGTAGCATTATACTCTAGTAGTTTTTATTAATACAATTGTTATTTCGATTGACCACCCATTTAATAGTTTCAGTTAAGATAGAGCAGCAAAAGGGCATGTCTTAGCGGATATTATTAGAGTATTACTTGTTCTTAAGTCGAGTCTCCTGGATTAGGTTACCTTAAATCCCATAAGGGCAATACTTGACGTTAAGATTTGTGACACTATAGACATAGGTGTTCACCTTGTAGGGTGGAGAGATTAAAGGTTATAATGATGCACCATAAATATATGAGCAATTGGTCATTGTTAGTATATTTAAAGATATGAGATTTCCAACATGCGATAGCTGCAGATGCAGATTTATTCTACCCATTGCTACAGCATTTATTGTAACAACTGGTGCTAATTTGGTAAACAACAGTCACCCCATTAGAAGAGTTTGATCATTCAACTACTATATTCTGAATTGAATCTTAGACACATTTAACTTAGTTTATTTCATTATAGTATTGTTTTATTTCCATCTCTCACAATTATTAGTTACGATAGAATTATTTGACAATTGTTTGTTTCGGTCTTTAGTTGATTTGTACTATTGTGATTACTTTAGCATTTTGGAGTAACATCAATCCCTGTGGAGACGATCTTGAATACTCATCACTTTATTACTTGTTGTGTATACTTGCACATTGGCATTGATAATAATTTATTATAGAAATCAATCACCAAGTTTTTGGCGCCGTTACCGGGGATCAAACCCGGGTCGCCCGCGTGACAGGCGGGAATACTCACCACTATACTACAACGACGATCTTGAATACTACAATTGTTTGTTTCGGTCTTTAGTTGATTTGCACTATTGTGATTGCTTTACCATTTTGGAGTAACATCAATCCCTGTGGAGACGATCTTGAATACTCATCAGTAAGCCTAGCAAATTATTATTTTATAGTAAGAATGTGACCATACAATTATAAAACATAATCTCTTATATAACTTATTGATTGATTAATATCAATATCTCTTTAAATTAATAGATGTTGCATGATTTATTTATCATTAATTTATAGAAGTGTTACTATATATCCATGCAAATATATAGGATTGATTGTGTCACTGGCTTGCTTAAAATAGGATGTGGTTAATTTCGTTGGAGGGTGTGGCTTCTAGAAACGTCTTTACATATTAAAACAAAAGTTTGACGATTGATATAATTAGAAAGAATCTAACAATAAACTAAACATAATAATAACACTAAAAACGATCAAATTAATTTAATGTATGTTAAAATTGTCGTCGTAATGCAACATAATATTAAAGTCAATAGTTAATTTAAACAAACACAACATAATTTATTTAATACTCATTTATGGAATCTTTCAATTCCATTAAAGTCACTGTAACTCATTTCTCAATATTCATTCATATAAATAGAGACTTATGCTGCCCTGATTGATGTAGATCTCTTATACTTCTAATTAAGTTATTGACAATTCACCTAAGAAATAGAAATATGTCGAAGAGCCTTAGTTTCATCATCTTGGCTTTGCTCGTAGTGGCAAACACTGAAAGTAGACTTATTTTAGCCAATCATATTGGCCAAGGATCTACCGCAGATGCGTCATTTTCCAGTAATCCTACAGCATCACCAGACATTGTTGATTGCTCAGGGATTACAAGGGAAGAGTGTTTGATTGCGAAGATAAAGAAAGCTCTTGAAGACTATATCTATCATTGTCCCCCGGGGGGATGCAAATGATTTTGATAATCAGTTATTTCTTTTATCTTTTATGAGTGTTTTTGCAACAATGATCAAGTGTAGTGAAATTGAAACTATATCTTAATAATAAATAAAAAGAAACTAATCCATTATGAGTGTGCAATGTTATGATATGTGCCTTTTGTGCATGCATCTGACGCTATTTTGTTGTATACAAATCGTTAACTCAATCTATGAGAAAGTAATCTATTGAAATACTAATAATGATCATTATTATTGTGTTAGTACTAGTAATATTTGAGCGTTCAATCCATTTCCTCTTCGGGTGAGGCTGCATCCTCACAAAAAGGAAAAAAAAAACTCTTGTATTTTATCGAAATCTTGAATTACTAAATTGTTTGAGTTAATTTTAGGGAAAAATTCAAATTAATTGCCTGAACTAATTTATGTATAGACTTCAATTTAAATTATGAAAATATCAATTTTACCCCAAGAAACGTGAACGCTGAAATGCTAGTTATGCAACCCAAGAGGGGGGTGAATTAAGATATTAAAAATTATTCAATTTTAAAACAAAACTCAATGCAAATCGAAGACGGATTTAAAGCTTAACAAATAAATCAATCAAGCACAATAAAAAGATTAAGGGAAGAGAAAACAAACACAATGATTTTTACGTGGTTCGGCAATCTCCGCTTACATCCATGCCTCCAAGCTCACCGGGCTTGAGGATTTCACTAAGCAAGCCTCCAAGGCTTCAAATGCTTACAATTGACTTCCAAGGTGTCAATGGACCTTCACAACAAGAGATTATCCCCAATCTCTTAACCCAAGTGTATCTCAACACTTACAATCTTTTGACTTGATTTTACAAAAAGGATTACAAATGAATTTCTCTCACACAATGTGTTTGATCACAAATGGAAGCTCAATGTGTGAATGAATGAGATGAATACAAAGATTTAAAGCTCAAAGAAAGTTGTATTCTCAATATTTTGCCCAATGATGATCGTTGGGATTGTTCTTGTTTGAATTGGATTGAGCTTATTTATAGTTGGAGCTGAAAAACTAGCTGTTATTGACTGTCTGCCCGTAAACGGATCGCCGTTAACTATAAACGATTAACCGTTTATTCTGGTCAAAGTTACCGTTGAGCTGAATTTCAAATAAACGGTTGACCGTTTGTCACTATCAGTTCACCGTTAATTTTCAGAGACCTACAAAATAAATTTGGCTACAAAATAAATTTGGCTTAACTATTCTTACTAAATGGTTCAATGTTAGCAATTTGAAAATAATTGGTTCACCGTTTTTAGTAAACGGTTCACCATTATTTTCCAGAATCATCATATTAACAATACTTTGTAGAACATGCTTTCTGGAAATTATCAGTTAGTCGTTTTCAGTAAACGGTTAGCCGTTTGCTACAATGATCGCTACAGTGAAATTATTTTTTAAAATTTATAGTTTGACCCTAAAACTTTATAAAATTATATTATGGCCCAAAACATTATGAAAGCTTTCAAATAGGTCCAATTTCAGAATATCCAAATAATGGTTGCTATTCCCAAAACTTTCTGAAATTATGATATGGCTCAAAATGTTATGAAACTTTTCTAATAAGTCCTTCTCCAAAATTTCGAACAATACTTGTTGATTTCAAAGTTTTCAAAACTCTTTCAATTAAATCATAAACTTGAAAAACAACTAATTTCATAAATCATTTTTCCATTAAATCTAGAACCTTTATAATGTGAAAATAATGATTTATTTAAAATATATAAAAAATAATTTGAGCTTAAAATACTAATCATTCTTAATCTTGTTTGTTATCATCAAAATCAACATTATGCAAACATATATGTTAACAATCTCCCTCTTTTTGATGATGACAAAAATTTCATGTATTTAAAGAATAATTCCACAAATTGCTCCCCCTAAATATAATCTTCTCTTACAATTTTCCAATTAGCTAAATTAACAAATTTAAATACATGCATTTTTCTCCCCCTTAATCATAAAAAAACTTAATTGGTAAAGAAAAAAATAGTAAATTTTTATAAATTTAAAAACATATATTTTTTCCCCTTCATCATCAAAAAGAAAACGTAAAGGAAAATAATAAAAGTAGCAAATTTGTTACCCATATTGTCCGAATAGAAATTTCGACAGAATCTCCCCCGAACAACAAGCATCACCTCAAATACAAGTTTAGTAATATTACATCATGATAAAAGCCAACTCCATACACTAATCATCACACCAAAATATCATGAACCATTATTCCATCAATTACCAAGTCAACAACTCATAACATAAAATTATCATATAAAACTCCATGTAATCAAACCATCATCATATCTCAAAATCATCACCATAATCACATATTAATCATCAAAACAATATTCAAGAGTCCATATTATTCTCCTCCTTTTGACAACATCGAAATGGTATATTACTTTGTCTCCTCCTTTGAACAACCAAAAAGTTTAAAATGCATATTATCCAAAATCATATTGTATGCTCCCCCTAAATATATGGCCAATTTTAAATTTTAACCAAAATGATTTTATCCGAAAACATATCACATTTATCTCTCTCTTCATTGTAAAAAAATAAAAGATAGATAGATGCAATTGAAACAAGATCATTAAAAAAAATAACTCGATGAAGATATTACTCATTTTGTGCAAGCAAAAATTTCGACAGAGTCTCCCCTTAAAAAATGAACAAATCCTCAAATTCACAACATAGTTAAAAACGCTTCCATATAAGTTTAAACAATTATAACAAACCAACAACTCCTTCAATTCATCAAACAACGCACATATAATCATCAATCATCAAAATCATCAAGAAATCAAATCATCCCAAGTTTATGGTGAATTTTTGAAAATTGCTCTTCGCAAAGAGGTTTTGATTTCTTTACCAAATTGGCATGCATATTATCAACTATCAAAATTACATAATTACCGATCACATTTTATAAATCAAGACAACTAAACTCATCAAAGATCTAATGTGACATTTTAATATAACTTAAAAAATCTTATATGCTTAAAATTCTCAAAGTATATGTATTGTTCTCTTTTTCGATATCATTTAAAACAAGTAAGACATATTCAACAATACATCGATAAAGTACAAAAAAATGGATTCATTTACTAATCATAGATTGCATAAGATCAAAGGTTCATCAAATACAATGTAATCATCAATGCACATTTTTTATCATCAAAACTTAAGTAAAACATAAGTACATAATAACAATATAAGATCATTAAAATCAATATACCTATTAAGAAAAGCTATCATTATAAGTAAAGAACAAGTGATCAAATTCATAAGTGCAATAATTCATTTGTGCAAATTTTATAAATGATATAACACAATTAATGGCATATGAATTCACACATACATAAGAGATGGACAATGATGATAGACAATTAAGAAGATAAAATCAACGACCATACAATCATCAAAATCAAATAAAGGCATCATGATAAATTACTCAATGTTATACACAATGATAATTCCATCATGTAAACATACAAGCATACTTTCGCAAAATCAAGCTATTATCCATTTATCATGATCCACTCAACATAATAAATAGGCAAGATAAGCTTATCCACATCATGTTAATGCACTTAATGTTATGATAAGATATGAAATACTTACTAAGATTAAAAGACTATCACTTATAATCAATAAGGCAATAATTGTTACCAAAACAATTAAATCATCTTTTTCCATCATTTTTGCTTAGACAATGATCAAGTGATTATCCTTATAAGCTTTCATCAAGGAACTCTCTGTCATTCCTTGATTGTGGTACCTACAAAGAAAATATTCAAGTTGTGCTCTTTGGCACCCAAATACTATTGGGTTCTTAAGTGTTAGCAATGGTTCCCTTTAGAACCCAAACACATTTTACTCCATAATATACTTTTCTTTTAATAGGACAACCAAATTTCATGTGACCGTTTTGATTACAATAATGACATATAATCTTATGACACTTGTGGAGATAGCCTTAACAAAATAATTCTTATAATATTTTTGTTTCAAGTAAGGCTTATACCCAAGTCCTCCTTTATCAAACACACATTTTTGAGTGCTTAGTAATTTTTCTAAGTTCTTTTGACCACTTGTGAATTTTAACACAATTTCGTTGAGGTCATTACTCTTTTTCTTAAGCACTTCATTTTCTTTCATCAATTCATCAACATGTGATTTTTCATGCTCATATAAAATACTTTGTTTACCTTTAAATGATGCAATTCTATCATGCAACATTTTATTATCTAGCTCTAGTCCTTTAATATTTTCATTTAATGAATCATTGCATTTTTGTAAAGCATCCTTTTCATTTTTCAAGTCATCTACATATGATTCTAGATGCTCATGTGAAGTGCTAGGTTTCTCATTTGATAATGCAACTCTATCATGCAATGTTTTATTCTCTAATTCTAGGCATGTAATCTTTGCACTTAGAGATTCATTTTCATTTGTGAGCTTTACCATTTTCTTTTTAAGACATGCATTCTTTTTACCAATTTTTATCCAATTATCATGCAATTCTTTAAAAGCATCATATAATTCATCATAAGTAGAAAGATCATTTACCTCATCAAGTTCATCATCCGATTCATCTCCAATTGCCATGAGAGCTAGATTTGTCATTTCTTGATGCTCTTCATCATCACTTGTTTCCTCATCGCTATCATCCCATGTGGCTACCATTGCTTTCTTCTTGAGCTTGTTGAGAAGAGGGCATTCCGTTCTTATATGGCCAGGCTTCTTGCACTCATAACATTTGATTACTTCCTTCTTCTCCTTTCGATTCTTGAGGTCTCTAAATTTTCTTCGCTCACCGGATTTCTTAAAAGTTTTCTGAACCTCCTAACCAGTATATCCATCTCCTCCTCATCTAGCTCGCTTTCCTCATCACTCTCATGTTTTGAGGCTTTGATAGCAATGTTTTTCTTCTCCCCATCGCCTCTTTCGGCTGCCATGTCTTCCTCATAAGAAATAAGAGAACCAATTAAATCATCAACAGGTAAGATATTCAAATCTTTAGCTTCCTCAATGGCGGTCCTTTTTTGTCTCCATTTCTTAGGTAATGACCTAATGATTTTCTTAACTTTCTCGCTATTTGAAAATGTCTTTCCTAGGGTTCATAGAGTGTTCACTATGTCCGTAAATCTAGTATACATAGAATATACACTTTTATTGTGTTCTATTTGAAACAATTCATATTGCCGAGAGTACCTACTAATTTTAGACTCTTTCACTTGATTCATGCCTTCATAAACAGCTTCAAGTTTGTGCCAAATTTCATTAGCATTTTTACAACTAGACACTCTATGAAACTCTTTCTTATCAAGTGCACAAAACAAGGCATTCATGGCTTTGGAATTTAGAGAAACTTTTCTCTTTTCCAATCCATTCCATTCCCGTCAAAGTTTTGGAATATCTTCCCCGACTTCGTTTTTAGTCAAAGGCATAAATGGATCATCACAAATAATTTCTCAAATTTCATAATCTAAAGCTTGTAAATAAATTTTCATCCTAGTTTTCCAATATGGGTAGTCATTACCGTCAAAGAACGGTGGTCTAATTGTGGATTGTCCTTCCCTAAAGGTTGAGTCATTATCGGTTGTCATGGATCTTTAACTCTAGACGGTTAAGTCCACACAAGAGCACCTTGCTCTGATACCAAATGAAATGCTAGTTACGCAACCCAAGAGGGGAGTGAATTGGGATATTAAAAATTATTCAATTTTAAAACAAAACTCAGGCAACCACGTGAGTCACAAGGCCAGCACGCGACGAGCCTAGCACCAGCAACGGTTGCAGTGCGACACACGGATGCTAACAGCAACGAACCCACTCTAAGCCTTGAATCCACCATACCCACGTGATCTACTGATCTTTGAGGTAGAAATAATCAGCGCCAGTTTCGATTTTTTTTTCTTGTAGAAAAAAATTTACTTTCTGTATTAATTTTGAATACACACACATGCATATATGTTAATGTGATTATAAAGTTGCAATTATTTGTTTCCTTGTTTTTTGTTTTTTTTTATTTTGGGCAAAGTTACAATTTGCTTGTTTATTTCTTTTCTCATTGATTAGGAAGCATCATTGCATTAGTGTCGATTTTTAAATTGCATTACATGTTTATGCATTTTGATTTTCAACAAATTTGAAATTGTAACATTTATAATTAAACAAAATGAGAAAGGTTTGTTGGCATAATTTTTCTAGCCAAATAATTCTAAAAAGATTATTTATGGTTTATTAGGTTGTATTACAAGTATTTTGTATGTTGGATAATAGGACTCAACTACCTTGCAACAATTATAAGGTACCACCTGATTTTGTTTTTTTGTATTTTTAATTATTCGTTATTGGATTCAATGAAAAAGTAGATTCAAGGGTAGAGATTCATTTATTTGAATGTTAACATTATACTCCTGCTATTTATAAAAAATGCAAAAGAGGTAAAGAATTAAAACTTTGAGCACATACGTCCAAATTGTTTAAAATTTTATGTTGTTTAATTAGTAGAGTGAGTCTTAAAACATAAATTTTATTTAAAAATTAATTTTTAATATTATTTATTTATTAAAAAATATTATTTAGCATTATTTATTCTCGTTTCATTTAATATTATTTAGTTACAGGCTTATTGTTGTATTTAATCTTTCAAAAAACTAAAACATTTTAAATAAAATAATTAGTAGTGAGCATTAAAAAATAAATATAATTTTTAATATTAATTATTTTATTTTATTTAATATTATTTATAGTATTTATTTTTGTTTTATTTAATGTTATTTAGTTTTAGAATGATTATTATATTTATTCTTTAAAAAAATAAATAATATTAAATAAAATAAACAGTAGTGAGCCTTAAAAATAAATATCATTTTTAATATTTTTTATTTTTAAATATTATTTATTTGATTTTATTTAACGTTATATAGTCATAGGCTTATTATTATATTTATTCTTTCATGAAACTAAATAATGTTAAATAAAATGAAATAATCCATAATGAGTCTCAAAAAATTAATATTATTTTTAATTATTTTATTTTATTTTATATTATTTAGTTATAGCTCATTGTTATATTTATTTTTCAAAATTAAATAATATTAAATAAGCAATTGTGAATCCTAAAAAACAAATATTATTTTTAATATTATTTTTAATATTATTTAAAAGGATAAATGTTTAATATTTTTATTTTATTAAAAATATTATTTAATATTATCTAGCCATAGGCTTATTGTTATATTTTGTTGATGCCGAAAAACGACCTCAGCAGCTAAATTTGTTTCTTTTGGGGAATTACAGTGCAAATCCAAGCTCAATCGCCAATGTGACCATAATTTTCTGTACCTGTCAATCAGAAAACACGGTTAAGATACGCCGGTGGGGTCCCGATGCAGACCCTCCGATACTTAAATCAGAAATTGTGTATAAAGAGATAAAAAAAAAATGAAAGGGATGAATTGTGAATGAGTTCAAAATAAATGAATTTTCCAGTAGAGAAACCCAAAATCTGGTAGGGAATGTTAAAGCTCTTAGATATCACTTGTAGAGTTTTTGGTTTATTTTTGCTAACCCCCTCCTCAGTTGTCATTTTCAGCTTAAATAGGCCCCTGGTTGTGGGTGGTTACCACCTTTAACTTCTGGCCACTTTCTTCAGCAGTTGCACGTGGTCATCAGTTGGAGATGGTTTAAATAGATTGTAGCACACAACTTTCCTAGAAATTAGGCCATGTTATCTTAACCAATAGCTTTCTATGTCAAGCTAATTCTCTGGTCGGGTAAATAAATTTCGAGGTCGGACCGATGAATTTCCTGATCGCTCATATAGGTTTACGGTTGTATTCTTAAATCAGGTCATTCACGTAAATCTCAGGTCGTACTTGTTAACCAGGTCGCCAACATAGGCTCCAGGTTGTACTTATGTGGTCAGCTCGACAACAATGAGTTCTGAGTAGATTAGGGTCGACTATACTTTTGAAGTTTTTAAAAAAATCCAACCCGAGCACCAGTCCCCTAATTTTCGATATCGGAAAGTCATTACCGGTATTGGAAACTAATTAGTGAAAATAGAAAAATTTGTGTAAACCAAACACCAGTCCCCTAGTTTTTCAATATTGAGAAGACATGAACGGTATTGAAAACTAAAACAAAAAAGGGAGGAGCAATATGGCCGCAAGTGGTGGATGTTGAAGAGTGGAGCGGAAATAATGCTGAAATTAATAGTTGTAAAAGTTAGAAGAAATTTGACAAAAAGAACGGACAAAGAAAAAGGAAAAAGACCAAACAAACAAAACAAAACCAAATAATAATAAAACTATAAAGAGAAATGAGGGCACGTGACTTGAAGTGTGTATGTGAAAATCACACGTCATTTCTTCAAGCTACTTGGCTCGTGGGTCAGGGGCTCTCATTTTCCACACTTTTTCACATTGAAATCCAGAGAAATGTTACCCAGCCACCGTCTCTGTGAATATGACGAAGCTAGCCAAAATGGAGCTACATGGTGAGTGTTCTGCTCCCCTCGTTTCTAGTTTGTTCGCTCTCGTTATTCGCTTTCTTCTAAATTTTTTGCGTTCTTGCTGCCCTTTTTTTTTGGTTTTTTTTTGTTTTTTTGTTGTCAAAATCGAGCTCATGTTGCCGTTTACTATTGATGCAAAACTAATAGAATGCTGAATGATGTTATTGTTGTTGACCTTCAGCAAAACTCGAATTCATTCGGGTTGAAGGAGATCCGATGAGTTATCTCATCCCAAACACATCTGCTTGTTGTATTCATGTGTATATTAAATGTGAGTTTTGCTGGGCATTTGGGATTGGCTATGTGTTGTTTTGTGTTGGATGTGGTGCTGGTAATGAAAAACTGTTGATTTACTGGGTGTTAGTATTGACTGGGAATGAAGTTTTGTTAAATGTAATATTAGGCAGTAATGGAATTAAGGAGCAAAGATGGGTCACTTTGTAGCTACTCGCAAAATGCGAATAAGGAGTTGTTGGATGGGCTCAGTGATACTGCATCGGGTGTAGATGATAATAGAAAAGTCAGGGAAGATAATGTAGAATTAAATTGTAATACGGCCGAAAATGAGTCTAAAAACACAAGCTGCGGAAATGAGGTGAATGAGTAATCAAGTTGTGCACAATTTGAAGATGAGGGACATGAGCATGAAGAATACGGCGTGAACAGGCTAAACTTTGATACAATAGAGATAGAGATTGAAGAGTTGAGGAAAGAATATTTGATTCCAGACAATATTACACTTTGGTTATTGGGCGAAGATGAGGTGGCAAGCAAATTGAGTAATGGAGAGACTGCGATTTATCTGGAAATGTTTGAACTTGGTTTCAGGTTGCCCATTCAACCTTAATTTGCTCGAATGTTGGTGAGAGTGGGTTTGAGTCTAGGTCAACTTGACCCGAAGAGCTGGAGGGTTTTAGGTGGTATGTATGTTGTATGGGCTGAGCAGAATAAAACCGAGCCTTGTTTCAAGGAGTTTACTCACTTATATTTTTGTAATGAGCATGGGATCAATCACAAAGGATGGTACTATTTTATGTCAAAAACAAAGAGTAGAAGAATAGTACTTGACTTTCCAGGTTCATGTAGAGGTTGGAAAAACAAGTATTTCGTGGTAGGTGGAAATTGGGGTAGGGATGTAGAGCTGACCAAGGGTTGGTTTAAAGTTCCCACTCATTTTAGTAGACCAGGTAATACAAGTTTTGTTCAGGTTGAGGTCGAAATAAGGATACAATCTAACACATGTTTTTACTGCAGTGACTTGGAAGAAGAAAATTGATATAGGTGACAAATTGAGTGTTAGAGTTTTGAAAGGATTGCTAAATGCAGAGGATTGGAAGTTGTTGTTGAGCACTTACCTCATTTCCAGTCTACCACATTACAGCAAGAAAAAGAAAACAAAGAGAACAAAAGGTAAAATTTTACTAAGTGGTTACCCATGTTGTCATACGCCAAAGATTCACTAATTTTAGTATGGTTTCTATTGTGGCAGGAAACATGTCTACCGCCAAGCGTACCCCTGCAGAAATTGCAAAAGCCTTGATCGATGAGATATCGGACGAGGAAGGCGAACCACGTAGTAAGAAACCACGGCGGGCATCATAGAAAAACAAAGTTGATGAGAAAAAAGAGAAACAGCCCACGGTTTCAGCTCACAACATGCTACCTCAGAGCAAAAGTGACCGAGCTAGCGATTCTCGTCCCCTGCGCATTTTGCCACCTACTCCTTCCCCGATATGTCTGAAAGGAAGTTTGCTTGAAAGCAATGACATCATAGAGTCAAAGCGAGGAAGAGCGGAGGACTTACTACCCATGGTGAACTTAGCTGCTCGATTTGTGAGCCAGGATACCCTCGAAAATTTTTTCCACTTGTCAGCTACTCATGCTTTTGAAGCGCTTGCTCGAAACCAAGTTGAGGTGGGTATTAATTCACAACCTTTATTTCTGTGATGTTTATACTTTCCATCCTAATTGTTATGCGTTCTTTTCCAGCAATCCTTGATCATGGCCGCGCATATCGAGACGTTTGCAAAGTCATTGAAAGGCCATGCAAAAATAGAAGAACTCGAGCGCGCTTTGATGAAAGCCAACCTCACGAACGAAAAAACAGCAAGCGAGCGAGATTGGCTCAAGCGTGATCTCAATGCTCGCAACGATGAAAATACTCGCTTGGCAGAAGACTTGGTAGCCGAAAATAAATCTAATGTGGGCAAAGACTCCAAGATTGCCGATCTTAGCTATGAGTTGGAAAAAGTTAAGTGTGATGTTGATCAATGCATTCGACTAAAGAAAAGGCAATTGAAGGCGGATGTCATTCAGACATGCATCGAATTGTTCCAAGAGAAACACCCAGACATGGACTTCCAGTGGATGTTGACCGCTTATGTGAGCAAAGAAAAGGCTAAGAGGAAGTCATTGGGTACGGATCAAGAAGCAAATCGATTTCTTCAGGGTGATGAGATTAGAGTTGAGGGTGAGGCATCTTTAACAAGCAGAGTTGCTGAAGACGAGGAGAATGCTTTCTAAGTAGATTTGAAAGGTTGCTATAAGGCTTGCCCTTTTGTAGTTTTACGAACTTTTAACTCTGATTGCGCTTTCATTTTGTGTTTGTACTTCAGATAATCGTTACATAGCATGCACGCTAATTTTTAATAAAGCTAATGCTGACCACGACAAGACTGAAGATGTTTAGGCTACTGCCGATTGTAACTAAGCTGGAAAGTTGACCGTAGGAAGCTTGAAGCTGACCTCGCTATAGATTCTTACAAAGTGTCAACCTCGAGCATAGATCTTACCAAGCTAAAATGTCGACCCCAACCATAGGCCGTACAAATCTAAAGTGTCAACCTCAATCGTAGACCTCACAAAACTAAATTGTTGACCTTAACAAACAACCTCAAACGTAGAGCTCACGAAGCAAAAATATTGACCTCACATGTAGAGCTCACAAGGTAAGTGTCGACCTCAACCGGGGGCTTTACAAAACTAAAATATCGACCTTAACAAACAACCTCAAACGTAGAGCTCACAAAGCACAAGTGTCGACCACAAACGTAAAGCTCACAAAGCAAGTGTCGACCTCAACAGTGGGCTTTACAAAACTAAAATGTTGGCCTTAACAAACAATCTCAAACGTAGAGCTCACGAAGCAAAAATATCGACCTCAAATATAGAGCTCACAAAGCAAGTGTCGACTCCAACCGTGGGCTTTACAAAACTAAAATGTATGCCTTAACAAACAACCTCAAACATAGAGCTCACAAAGCACAAGTGTCGACCGCAAACGTAAAGCTCACAAAGCAAGTGTCGACCTCAACCATGGGCTTTACAAAACTAAAATGTTGACCTTAAAAAACAATCTCAAACGTAGAGCTCACGAAGCAAAAATATCGACCTCAAATGTAGAGCTCACAAAGCAAGTGTCGACCTTAATAATTTGAAAATTGTAGAACTGAAATGTTATGGCTATAGCCGACCTCGACAGGGAAATGACCGAGCTCAGCAAGATAAGAAATTGTAGAACTTAACCATTAAGTTTATGGCCGACCTCAACAAGGTAATGGTAAATCTCAATCTCATTGGACAGATTATTATTAATATATATATATTTTTAATGGACTTCAATTAGGTCCAAAAATGTCTATTTCAATCCCAATAAGATTAAATGAATTTTTTCACGTTAGACCTCAATAAGGCCCAAATATGTCGATCTCAATCTCAATTAGATTGAAAAACCTTTTTCACGTTGGACCTCAATAAAGCCCAAATATACCGATCTTAATCTTAATAAGATTGGATAAAATTTGTCACGTTAGACCTCAATAAGGCCCAAATATGTCAGTCTCAATCTCAATTAGATTGAAAAAATTTTGTCACGTTGGACCTCAATAAGGCCTAAATATGCCGATCTCAATCTCAATAAGATTGGATAAAATTTGTCACGTTAGACCTCAATAAGGCCCAAATATACTGATCTCAAATAAGATCGGTCGCAACTAAATAAGAAACAGAGTCGCACTTCTGAATAACCTCATTGAAATTAATGTAGCAGAAATTACAGAAATGAACACATAACAAATTGAAATAGCAAAGAAATAAACTTTCCTAGCATATTTAAAGAAAACAAACAAGATCATGAATAAGGTTGGCCTATTAATAGTATTTTCGTAGGTGCTCTACATTCCATGCTTTGCCGACTACCTTGCCATCTGGATAACCTAACTTGTATGCGCCATTACCAAAAGCGTGTAGTACTTTGTATGGTCCTTCCCAGCTCGGCCCCAGAACTCCATCAGTTGGCTTTTTGGTTGACTGGTTGACTTTACGGAGCACTAGGTCCCCCTCCTGAAATTGTCATAACCGGACATTCTTGTTGTAGAACTTAGCCACTTTTTACTGGTAAATTGCTGCTCGACCTCTTGTCGCATCTCTCTTCTCATCAAGCAAATCCAAATCCAACAACATATGTTCCATGTTTATTGTCTCATCATAATACTTTGTGCGGTGTGTCTCAATGCCGACTTCAGCTGGGATTACCGCCTCATGGCCGAAAGCAAATGAGAATTGAGTCTCCCCCGTTGAAGTCTTCACGGTCGTTCTATAGGCCCACAACACTCCTGGAAGCTCATCCACCCAAGCTCCGTTCTTCTCACCCAACCTTTTCTTCAGCAACTGCTTCATAGTTTTGTTAGCCGCTTCTACTTGTCCATTTGCCTTTGGATGAGCAGGTGAGATAAACCGCAGTTCAATGCCGAGCTGACTACAAAACTTCTTGAAATTCTCATTATTAAATTGGGTTCCATTATCGGTGATAATAACTTGCAGTAGGCCATATCTGCAAATCACATTCCTCCATATGAAAATCTGTTGTGCGCTTCTCGGTTATCTTTTGTAGCGGTTCAACTTCAATCCACTTAATAAATAATCAATGGCTACCACCGCATATTTCATTTGGCCCCTCCCAGTCGGCATTGGTCCGATAAGATCCACCCCTCATAGTGCCAATGGCCAAGTGCTCCCCATTGTCATCATGTTTTCTGGGGGTTGTCTTGCAATTACGACGAACTTTTGACATTCATCACATCTCCGAACTAACTCATGTGTGTCTTCATGCACGGTTGGCCAAAAATAACCTTGCCGTATTATTTTATGGGCCAATGCTCTGCCTCCGCCGTGATTTCTACAAATTCCCTCATGCACCTCTCTCATCACATAGTTGGCATCAACCGAGCCCAAACATCGCATGTAAGGTAAAGTGTAACCTCTCCTATAAAGCACACCTTCGATTATGGAGTACCGTGTTGCCTGGCATCGTAGCCTTCTTGCCTCTGCTTTATCTTGAGGTTGTTCCCCAAATTCAATATACCTCATCACAGGCACCATCCAGCTCTTCTCATCTTTTACCATATACACTTCCATCTCAGGATCAGCTATACATGGCTTTGAAACCGACTCTAATGGGATTCCTCGTGGGAACTTTGGGCATTCTGTAGCTGCCAGTATTGCTATATAATTTGCTCGGTAATTCTCTCCCCTCAGAACTTGCTCCATTGTAGCTTGACAAAACTACCCCATATCTGCAGTGCTTTGCTCAAATACTTAGACATGTTCTCACTTTTGGCTTGAAATGTCCCATTCAGGTGGTTCACTACTAGAGTCACTCTTCACCTTCAAATATCGAACCCCCAATGCTCTTGCTAGTTTTAGACCTGCAATGAGAGCTTCATATTCTGCTTCATTGTTTATAGGATGAAATTCATACTTGAGAGCGTAGCACACTTCTTGGTCGGGTGAAACAAGAACAATTCCTCCGCCTGACCCTTCTGGGTTTGCAGCTCCATCTACATGAAGCTCCCATATATCATTCTTCTTCTCTGCCTCTTTAATCTCCTGCCCAGCATCCTTCCCTTCATTACCGTCACTGCAATCATTAATGAAGTCGACTAGAGCTTGTGCTTTAATGGCTGACATCGGTCGATAACTGATGTCGAATTCACTTAGCTCTACTGACCACTTAACTAACCTTCCTGAAATGTCTGGTTCATGTAAAATTTGTCTTAAAGGTTGATTGGTGACGACCACGATCTCATGAGCTTGAAAATACGGCCTCAGCTTTCTTGCGGCTATAACTAAAGCCATCGCCCACTTTTTTGCAATAGGATATCTAACTTCCGCCCCTGTAAGAGATCTACTGGTGTAGTATACAGGACATTGGACTCCATCTTCTTCTTTTACCAAGACCAAGCTAGTTGAATAATTTGATACCGCCAAGTAGATCAAGAGAACATCACCAACTAAGGGCTTAGCCAAAGTTGGTACGTTGGCCAAATACGCCTTTAATTGTTGAAATGCTGTCTCACATTCTTCCGACCACCTTAATCTTTTTCCTTTCTTCATGAATTCAAAAAACGGATGGCATTTATCTGATGATTTCGAAATGAACCTGCTCAGCGCGGCAACTTTCCCAGCTAAGCTCTGAACATCTTTAAGATCCTTCGGCAACCTTATCTTGAGAATGGCCTTTAATTTTTCCGGATTAGCTTTTATCCCCCTTTGGCTAACTAGGAAGCCCAAAAATTTCCCTGATTCCACTCCAAAGGCACACTTTTCCGGATTCAACTTCATCTGATTTTTTCGTAACACCTCAAACATCTCACGCAAAAGCGCTGTATATTCGACCGGCTCAATAGACTTGGTTATCATGTCATCTACATATACCTCCATCGTTTTACCAATCAAGGGTTTGAAAAGCTTGTTTACCAACCTTTGATAAGTAGCTCCAGCATTTTTTAATTTGAACGGCATCACACGGTAGCAATACAATCTTTGGTCGGTCACAAAAGCTGTCTTTTCTTCATCTACTGTGGACGTACGAATCTGGTTGTATCCTGAGAATGCATCCATAAAACTCATCAAACCACGCCCGGCTATTAAATCCACTAACTGATCAATCTTTGGGAGAGGAAAACTATCTTCAGGACAAGCTTTGTTAAGGTCGGTAAAGTCCACACACATCCTCCATTTTCCATTTGCCTTTTTAACCATCACCACATTCGAAACTCATTCTGGATAGTTCACTTCCCTTATAAACCCCGCTTTCAACAATTTATCCACCTCATCATGGATGGCCTCATACCCTTCCTGGTTGAACGCTCTTCTTTTTTGCTTCACATGCTTATGTTTTTTATCTATAGCCAACCGGTGACACATGATTCGTGGGTCTATTCCCGGCATATCTTCATGGCTTCAAGCAAATATGTCATTATACTCCACCAATAAATTATGAAGCTCATTGAAAATGTCATCCGTTATCTTTGTTCCCACTCTTACTACTCTGCTCGGATCATCCTCATTTACTGACACTTGTTTTATTTCTTCATTAGGTCGCTGTAAGCATAACCTATTTTCAACTCGTGGATCGATACTTGTGATCTGCATGGATTCTCTCGCAGCTGTAGCGTAACAACTTCGAGCCACTTGTTGATGGCCCCTCATCACTCCAACTCCACCTTGAACTCTAAACTTCACACATTACATATGGGTTGAGCTCACTGCTCCTGCTATCCTATTGAATGGTCTGCCCAAAATAAATTGATAAGGGCTTGGCTCATCAACTACCAACCATGTTACCATCACTGTTTTTGTAGTGGGCTGGACCCTATTGTCAGTGGCAATTCAATCAACCCAAGGGGAATCAGCTCAGCTCCATCGAACCCCTTTAGCGATGTTCTGACCGGATCAAGCCTGAGGTCTCCTATTTGTAGATCGTCCAGAGTTTGCTTAAACAAAATGTCAACCGAGCTTCCCCCATCTACAAAAGATCGGTTCAATTCCTGCCCTGCCAAGACAACCTTCACTACAAGCGCATCCTCATGTGGATGTACGACTGCTTCCTCGTCCTCGTCTGTGAACATGATCGGCACCCTTTGAACCCGCTGCTTCTTTGGTGCTAGAACATTAAAATTCACCTCAAAACTTTTTAGTGAATATCTGCTATAATTTCTTCTTGAGTGGTTTGAGTCTCCTGTTAAGGTCACCCCTCTCATAATCATCATCGCTACATTATCTATGATGTCTCCTCTTCTCCCACCTCTTCCTTAGTCATCTACGTACTCCTTTAGATATTGATTTTGCACTAGCCATTTAATTTGTTCCTTCAAGTCAATGCAATCTGCAGTTCCATGTCTGGTTACCTTGTGAAACTCACAATACTTGTGGTGAGCACTTCCGCCCAAACCCCCTACAATCTGCTTTGGCGGTGTTAGTAACCCCTTGTCTTTTATTGTAGTATATATTTCTACTCTGCTCGTGTTCAGTGAAGTGTATCTTCCACTCTGTTCTAATAAATTCACCCCATTGTCAGATCTCGGTCCTCTCCGGTCTACAGGTAGTTGCAACCTATTGTAATCTCTTGCTCGGTTCTCTCGTTGGTTCCTCCCATAATTATTTCCTCCCTCTCGTCCCCTTCATACTAATGAGATTTCTCTTCTTTCACGATTTCCTTCCCAATTTCGACCCGGCCTTTCTGGTTGTCTATAATTGAACAACCCTCTGTTGTGATGATGCCTATCACCCTTGTTCATCCTCGAGCTATACCCAAAGTTATCTCCTCTCCTTCTCAGGTCTCCCTTTTTCATCGGACCCCCTGTCTGCATTTCCATTCTCCTCTTTTCTTCCTCTGCATCTTCAGTTTTCATGTCCAATTTTGCCTGGTCATACACCTCAGCATATGTTGTTATCCCCGTACTATATAAGTTATTCCATAATCGATTGATTATCAACCCCTTCTTTAATCCCTCCAGAGCATCTGGATGATCAAAGGCCCCTAGATCAATAACCTCCTTATGATACCTGGTCACAAAACTCCTCAAATTTTCAAATTCTCCTTGGACTAATTTTTTCAATCTGCTCGTATCTTGCTTTGGTATGCATGAACCTCTAAAACGCACAGCGAAAAGCTCACATAACTCCTTGAAATTTCCTATGCTTCCCTTCTTTAATCTCCGGTACCACTCTCGTGCTTGTCCTTCTAAGGTTAAAGGAAAAACACAACACCTTTGAAAATCATTCAAGCCTTGGATCTCGGTCATCTCATTAAACTTCTCCACGTGATGATTCGGGTCAGTTTTGCCTTCATACACCAAGGCTGGAACCACATACTTGGGTGGCAAAGTTACCGCCATCACTTCACGTACCAGAGGGGACTCGTCATCAAGTAACAACCTTCATACCATTTTCTTGCCCTCTGTTTTCGCCTCTAATGCCTCTAAAGTTTTTTGAAATTGCATCATTCGCTGCTCAAGCTCATTTGCCCGGTGGGGGTCTCTCAGCTCTTCCCTCTCCCTTTCTTGCTTCAAGTCATTGATTCTCCCTCTCAACTCATTCACTTGTTCTCCTACACTTCTATTCTCTTGTCGTACCCCAACTTGTGGTAGCCCCATTCCGCTCTGCTGTTCACGACCAAGCTCTTCCCTCTCTCGCGCTCCACTACTCTCTGGGTCACTAGCTCAAACTTGAGCCCCTCTAACTTGAGCATCAACTAGCCCCCTGATCATCTCCTCAAATTTAGCCATTTGCCTCTCAATCCCTTCTCTTCATCTCTTATCAGATGTGGCATTCATTTCCTCCGCCAATTGGCGCAAGGTCTGCCTATCCATTGCTATTTCGTAATCTGATAGCCTCTTCCTTCTAAATTTTCAAACGTATGGCTTTTCGTACCATTCCCCACAGACGGCACCAAGATGTTGATGCCGAAAAACGACCTCAATAGCTGAATTTGTTTCTTTTAGGGAATTACAGCGCAAATCCAAGCTCAATCGCCAATGTGACCGTAATTTTTTGTACATGTCAATCAGAAAACTCGGTTAGGATACGCCGGTGGGGTCCCGGTGCAGACCCTCCGATGCTTAAATTAGAAATTGTGTATAAAGAGATAAAAAAAATGAAAGGGAAGAATTGTGAATAAGTTCAAAATAAATGAATTTTCCAGTAGAGAAACCCAAAATCTGGTAGGGAATGTTAAGGCTCTTAGATAGGTCACTTGTAGAGTTTTTGGTTCATTTTTGCTAAACCCCTCCTCAGTTGTCATTTTCAGCTTAAATAGGCCCCTGGTCGTGGGTGGTTACCACATTTAACTTCTGCCCACTTTCTTCAGCAGTTGCACGTGGTCATCAGTTGGAGATGGTTTAAATAGATCGTGGCACACAACTTTCCTAGAAATTAGGCCACGTTATCTTAACCAATAGCTTTCTATGTCAAGCTAATTCTCTGGTCGGGTAAATAAATTTCGAGGTCGGACCGGTGAATTTCCTGGTCGCTCACATAGATTTAAAGTTGTATTCTTAAATCAGGTCATTTACGTAAATCTCAGGTCGTACTTGTGAACCAGGTCGCTAACATAGGCTCCAGGTTGTACTTACGTGGTCAGCTCGACAATAATGAGTTCTGAGTAGATTAGGGTCGACTATACTTCTGAAGTTTTCAGAAAAATCCAACCCGAATATATTTATTCTTTTAGAAAGTTAAATAATATTAAATAAAATAAAACTACATTTTAGCATATCACCAGCCAAAGCACATAAACTTATAAATAAATTATAAATAACAAAGTAAATAATATTAAATAAAATAAAATTACGTTTTAAAAAGTCACATGTCAAAATACATAACGTTATAAATAAAGTGTAAATAAAAAGAAAAGTAAGAAGTTAAATGAAATTTGACATTACAAAAGATAAAAATGGGTAAAATTCGTTTAGTCCCTATATTTTGATGTTAGTGTCCATTTAGTCCCTATATTTTTAAAAATACCTCAAATCATCCCTATCATTAAATTATTGACATTCTTGCCATTACTTTTTGTTCATTTTGATTTATTTTTACAATATTACCCTATTACAATAATGTTCTTTTTTTAAACATTATTAAAAAGAAAAATTAAATTACCAGTTTAACACCAAAAAATAAAATAAAAACAATATATATTAATTTTTGTGGAACACTTTGCTGAGAAGTTAAAATATTAATTTTTTTAAAAATTGATAACTTAATTTTTTGGACACACATGAGCTTCCACAAAAATTAATATATATCTTTTTTTATTTTTTATTTTATTTTTGTGTTTAATTTGATAATCTAATTTTTTTATTAATATCTAAAAAAGAAACATTACTGTAAGAGTGTAAAATTGTAAAAGCATGCTAAAAAAAATAATGGCATAAGTGTCAATATTTAATAGTAAGGACATTTTGAGAGATATTCTTAAAAATATATGGATTAAATGGGCACTAAGCTCATAATATAGGGACTAAACAAACTTTTACCAGACAAAAATAGGTGGTAGCTTGCAACTGTTGCAAGGTAGCTAGACCTTAGATAATATAATCATTTATAATTTAAGCTTTTTTTTTTAAGTTTATAGCTTTATTAAAAATTTATAATTAAAAAAATTAATGCACAAGCCCGGGCCTGGGCCCGCTTATGACTGGATGGGCTTTTGTGGGCCTGGGCTTGCACCCGGCCCAGGCCCGCAGATTGCCTCACAAAATCTGAATTATTTGCCTTTGGTTCGAATCTAAAATCGAACCGTATGCAAAAACCGAGCGGTTCAAGCAATAAAAACCGGGCCCAATAAACAAAATCCCTAAACTTCCAAATGCCTCGCTGTCTCTAATTCGTAAATCCCCCATTGTCTCTAAGCACCAAGCGGTGGCAGCCCCTCTCTCAGGCCTCAGCAGCACCAGCACGCCGACGGCGGCACATGCAGAACGTGCAGTAGCAGCCCAGCAAAGCAGCAGCTCGCTCACTCTCTCTCTCTCTCAGCACGCACAGTCACACACAGCTGCAGCAGCCCTTTTCTCACGCTCCCTCTCACTCTCTCCGTCTCTGGTCACCATCTCGCCCTGCTGTCCCAGCTGTTGCCGTTGCAGCCACGTTCAGCCGTTGCCATCCTGCCGGCCGCCGAAGACAGTGAGTTGAGACTTATTTTTTTATTTTTCATTAATTTTTTTCCTGAATTGAATTAGTCAAGTTAATTGAGTTGTGAGTAATACTGTAATAATTTAATTTAATAAATTTTTCAGCAAATGTTTTAAATTTTCTTTCATTCCGCATCCATAGTATTTATTTGACTTGATTTCTGTCGTGGTGTTATTTGTGTTGTTGCAATGCTGCTGATGGCATTGGACGTGGATAATTGTTGTTGCAAAAAGTTTTGCAATGTTGATGATGAAATTTTGTTGGTTAGTTTAAAACAGATGCCGAATTGGTTTGTTTATTTCATTTCTTGTCATGGAAATGTTGATGGTAATGAAACTTTTGGAGTTGCTTTTATATCCGATAATGTGATATTGGGAACTTTTGATGTTCTGTTGTTATGTAATTATGGATTTATGATTTGTGGTGAATTTTCTAGTTATGTGTGTTTGTGAATTGTGACTCTGTTACGTGTTCGGACTTTTGTTTTTTGTTTTGAATTGAGTATTTTAATTATGTGTGTTTGTGAGCTGTGACTTTGTTGGGTGTTGGGATTTTTTTTATTATATTTTGAATTGAGGACTTTATATTCAGTGTGTAGATGCGTAGTTAGTAGGTGAAAAGCAAAAACTGTAAAGTTCAGTTAATACAGTTGAAAATGAAATTGTAAATGAGAGCTGCAAAAACTGTCCAGAAAATGAAACTGAACTGAAAATGGAGAACCGATCACAGCTGAAATGTTTTGCTTCTGTTCGGCTCTAATGTTCAGCTGGGCCTTGGTTCTCATTATCCAGAACTGATCGGTTTTGGTTTGGTTCGGTTCTGACCAGAACTGGAATGAGATCTGCCCACCCTACTGAAAAGCTGCAACTGTAGAGTCCAAAATGCTCAGCTGAAAAAACTGAAATGAACCAAACTGAACCAATTTTTGAAGCCGAACTGGAATCTGCCCACCCCTAAATTCATTTCTGTTTTGATATTTACTGCTTTTATTCTTTTAAATTGGGTTGAAATCATTGAATTATATTAGTATTTATTTAAATCTTTGATACAACCCTTACATTAGAGATGAACCATTGCTTACTTGGTGATTGATGACCACACTTACTGATTATTTTGAGTTTATATTTTGATTATAGTATGATTATTCTTACTCCTTTTTGGTTTATTACAGGCAGTAAAAGCAAATTCAAGTCAGTAAATAAATATGTAAATGATTTTTTTTTTTTTGCATGTATTGTGTGTATTAGGTGTTTGATTAATTGCCTCAAAGAAGTATCTTTGATAGAAAACAAGCAATTTTTGCCATCTGTGCATATGAACTTGTGAAATAAACTACAGAATTACTAGCTGCTTAGTGTGTTGATTAATTGTGTATATCAAGTGAATTATTGATGGACCATAATTATTCAAAAGTGTATTAAGTGAAAATTTCACCATGTGTTTACTTCTAAATTTTGATGGTTTAAACATGCCTAAGATAATTGCCTCCTTTGAGATTACTAGCATCATTGTTTCAAGTAGAGTGGGTAATCCTCTAGATTCTGAAGTTATAATATTATGTTATGCTAAATTAATTAGTTAAGTGAATTTCATGGACCATTACAAAGTTTGAAAATAGATTTATTCTGAAGGTTTATTAAATGAAATGAGCCTAATGCCTTGAGTTATTTCTTAATTTATAACCAGGTTTGGGACTACTTTGTAGTATATTCTGACTCTCTCCCTTATTGCTAGAAAAATTTGCTAGAAAAAAGTATAACCATATAAGCAATGGCTACAAATACAAGCACGGAAGATCAAAGAAAACGCACTATGGAGGCATTGGAGCGAAGGTTTGCAACTGCGAAAGCTGAGGCGCTTCAACAAGTGAAGCATGGGAAAAAGAGATCACTCAACGATGATGAAATGGAAACTCCTGTGACGAATTCTTCAAATATTGCTTCCTCACCGCATGTAACGGATAGATCAGCTGCTAACACCCCGAAATCCTTATCTAAGAAAGGTTGGCATATTTCAGTTGCTTAAAATTGGATATTGTACTCATGGTTTCCATTTTCACTTGCTTCTTGAGTTCTTTTTTCTAAATTCATTCTTTGCTTTCTAGAAATTGTGCAGTTCATCATGGAATATAAAGTGTCCTACATCATCTACTAAATTTCATTTTGATCATTGCCTCCACATTAACCAAATTTTACTTGCATTTTGGATTATACGTAGGGAATTTCACTTTCTCGGGTTACACTGCATTCCAAGGTATTACTTCATGCTTAATGGTTTTTTTCCTCTTTCTCAATAGAAGGCATTTTTCTGTGCTTTAATGTTACTTAAGTATATCAATTGTCGATATTGTACAGATTTGGAAGAAAGTGGATTAACATATTCTCAGCTCCCCCAGTCCATACATGAGAATCTGCTGACAACCAATGTCGAGGTATGTTTTTGCTGAATGAATCAAAACTAGCGATGGTTTTGCAATTCACGGGATAATATATTTTATATTCTTTGTCTGAACATCTCTTGGAATCTTTGCAGCCTTCTAGTAGAGGAAGCACAGTAGATAAAGTTTTGCATGGGCTTTTTCAAAATGGTGATTCAGCTCAGAAGTATCTGCAGGGATCAAGAAGCATGAAAATTGACAACTGGATCCTCCTCGATAATTATGTACAAGGACGTAATGTATCCACTGGCTCTCACATTAAGACCTTGCAAATCCACTCAAAACGGTCTAGAAAGCACATGTCCATGAAACAGCTTAAAAGAAGTGGAGCACTTGATTTGCCAAAGGATCTGCAAAAGTGAGTTACCAGAGATGCATATGGTTGTGTATATGGTGGTAGTTGCAATGTCTTTGTTTCTCTCCATCTGCACCTGTATTTTGTTCCACCATTATTGTTTGATATTGAGTGATATTTGTTAGGTTTGCAGTGTCTTCTATTTCCTTTCGTATTTGATCAGATCAGTGTAGACATTGTCTTCTTTTCAACTATGAAGATATAAAAATAAACTTTTTGTTTTTCCTGATTTTGCTTTATATATTTGGGGGGAAATATGAAAGAATAGTGCATTCTTCCTGAATGTTTGAGAGATAGGAAGATCTTTGATCAATGGATTTCTTCTCCATGGTCAAAATTATGTGCTCGGAGATGTATGTTATAACATGATTTTAATATGAGCAATTCTTTTCTTTTTCATCTTGAAGTAGTTCGCCTAAAATTGTTGTTTTGAGTTTGATTGCAGGTTTGAGAAGTATAAGCCAATGCATGAAATGTGGAAGGGCTATATTACACAACTTCTTAAAAGCACTGGGTGAGATATCATTTCCTAATAATATTTCTGAATTTTCATTATAATTGTTGGAATTCTGTAACCATACCTCCCTTCAATCGTGCAGGAAAAATCAGTTGGCCCAGTGTCTTCTTAGTGCAGATTTACACGGTGCTAATATTATAGGTAACATGCTCTTATCTGCGACTTCAATTTTGCGCTTTGTAATAAACACCAATGGGAATCACAGAGGCTATTTTCTTCTCCTACTTCTAATTTGCTCCGTCTGTTTTCAAAAAATTGTTAAACTTGTCTTCTTTGAAAATTATCTAAACCATACTCACCTTCTCTTGTTCTTCTTCTTTTTCTTCATTGTGAGAAAATTTTCTAAACATTATCATTTCAGCTAGAACTGGTCCAAGAACTATATAAACTATACAAACTTGGGCAGATCTTTAATGTGTAAGACTATTTGCACATATGCAACTCTTTTCTGATTTTACAGAACTCTTAAACTTGTCTTGCTGAAGGAGAGCATTATAGTGCTAGCAAACCGATTGTGCTCAAGAAAGACCAACAGCTGAGCTCTGTTGTTCATCAGGTCTCCACGTAGTCTAACTGCCTCATAAAGAGGAGCAATTGGATGAACACGTTGTTAGTGGAGAAACATTTTATTGTCTTTAACAGAGCATGTCAGTTTATTTTAGTAATTTGCTCTTTAGGCCAAGTCCTGTCAAAAAGTTGAATGGCAGGGAGTGTGTTCGTGGTCTCGACCCCGTTAGAGATGCCAATTGCACTAAAATAAAATGATTGCTTTCAATAATCCTCCCAATTCTTTTGCAGTTGCAGAGTGTAAGACATCTGCTCTCACTGGATTGAGTGGTATAATGATTCGTGAAACTACAGAAACATTTGGGATGGTTACACCAGATGATAAATTTCATGGTAATTCAGCCTTTTATGTACTTTAAATTAATATGGCCAAAATTATTCCAACTTATTATGCATGGTTCAAATAATTTTTTTGAGCTTCTTTCCACATATGCATTTGTTTTAAGTCTGTGCTTGGTTTGCCAAGTAGTTTAACTTGGAAATGATATAATAACATAATTTTGCAAATTTTGGTGTATACATGCGGATCTCTTTCAATGATTGCACTTTTTAGTTTCTTGTAAACTCTAGATGCATCTTTTTCCTCAGTGATGTTATAATGTGAAATAAAAAAATGAAAAAATTTAAAATAAAGTAATGATTGCCATAGTTAGGAGAAGACACAAAAAGTTAAGTGTCAAAAACATGGAAAGCACATTACAAGTTTAAACATGCAATGAAGATTTCATTTGCATTATCTCATAAATTTCACATCAAGGGCACCTGTCATGTTATTGCATCATGAGGACTTTAGCAAGATATAAGCTTTTAGGTCAAAGTCAACAATAACTCTATGAATTTCACATCTAGAGCAGCTGTTGAGGTTCTTGTACCACAAGGACTTGATGCATTATTGCATTATAGGGAAAATTAAGTTTGTAAGACATCAGTTGAGTCTATTATCGTTGTGGGGTGCATAAAGTCATCAATAACTGTGGCTCGGCTATTTGATGTTTGATGTTTGATGTTTGATTTCATTTTGGGTAATTTGCAGTTGTTCCTAAAAAGGTTTCTGTCTTCATGTTCCGAGTTGACTGCTGGAAGATAACGTTGTTGGGAGACAAACTTACTTCAAGAAATTTGGGATTGTAGTGTTGCTATTAATCATTGCGTCCCAGGTAATCTTCATTGACATCTGCTTAGTATCAGCCAATAAATATTATTAGTGTTTATATCTTGCAAAGACTAAAAAGTAGAGGAGATTGTATAGCACAAGTAAACTTTCTGGTTTTTTAATGTGATATCAATTTTTCTTCAAAATTAAATGTGGATTGATTTGTCATTGAAAGTTGTCTGCCCAGTAGAGTGTCTTTCTCACTTGCTTCGTAGAGAAAATATGATGATGTCTTATACCAAACTCATAGGAGTTTATGACTTGGGAGTGTAATTGATAAAAACTTCCAGCGTTTTTACAGATTGATTTCTGAGCTGGCTTTTGATTGACATTATATATGACAACAAAGCAGTGAAGCATGAAAGTACTGCCCTTTAAGTTCATATTAAGTGCTCACCAAACCATCTGATTGACTTATAACAAAATTAAACACACTGTTTTCTTGAATCACAGGTTCATCATCATAGTGAGCTTTGGCTTGTTGGAACCTAGTTTCTCTTCCCCCCACCCCCCCCCCCCCCCCCTCCCCCCCACCCAAACCCCTTTTTGTCATCACAGTGGCTGTTCTACTTCTTGGTTATGCAGGTTGATTCTAATTATCTTTGGCCAAAACTTTTGCCTTGTCTATACTTGATTTTTGGAAAACGAAAAAAAAAAAAGAAAATGTCTATCATGTTGGTTGTTAGGACGAAAGAGCCGATTGGTTAAGGATTAAGTTTAGCTTTCATTGGAAGATTAGAGAGCAAGATCTGGATGTTATAGAAAAGTTATTTTTAATCAATAGGTAACTTGCAAGTCCCTTAACAACCAATAAGACTTCTATATGAAGATTAACATACTTTTCTCTTTATGATTCATTATATTTTTGGTGTAGCATTATTAATATATTTAGTACAATTTGTAATACATTCTATGTTATATGTTTGTCATTAGCTCAATACCCCCTAGTTTTGTACCTTGCAACTTTATTACCTCAATTGGACAACAAAAAGACAATAGTAGGTACCATATTATTTAAAGAACAAAAGCATTTTAAGTTCAATTATTTGCCTTTTTCTTATAATGATTTGAAAGACATGTAATCTCTTGTTTTGGTAAAAAGTTCAACACCCGGGTCATGTAATGATGCAATTTCCTTTTGTCTCTTTCCAATGAAATGGGGTTGCGTTATAGTGCTTGCTTTAATTGATCTTGTTGCCCGCCCAAGGGGAATGACCAAAGGCCACAAGCTATCGAAATTATTGGCTGCTGCTTTCATTGTTAATAAAGCAAGGGCTTAAACATCAACTTTATTCTTTGATTCATCCTTAAAGAAGGTAAATGTTAATCATAATTGAACAGTTCAAGACATTATATTTTTGGATAATTAGATACCCAATGGAATAATATTTCACTTTTTCCCCCCTACTTTGTTTTCCCATTCTTTTTCCGTAATGTTCCTAAAGTTCTGCCTTGTGCTATGAGATCGCAGGCATGGCTGAATTGCCAATAGTCCAAGTAATGATTGTTTATGACTTCCTCTGTCTTCATGTCGTGTTTTCCACAGCCTGGTAACTGGTATTGCAGAAGCAGTTGGGTGTCGTGTCATTAGTTAATCATGTTTAATTTTGCCTTTTTGAAATCAAATTATTGTTTTGTTAGATAAAAAATCAAAAATTTGTTCCCATTTGTTATTTTTATCTTATTGCTGGGACTGACCCGTTTTGATGGAGAGAATGCTAATCCGTTGGAAAGTCACTAAACTGGTGTACAATTATGGTTTGAAATATGTTCGTTTTATGGGAGTAAAACGAAAATGATTTAGTATCAAAAGATATTAGTAACGAAATAATCAATTGAAAGTTACTTCTCATTAGAAAATAATTAAGTTGTTCGAATACATCAATATTAATGAGTTAAAAGGGGCAAATTATTATTATATTTTTTTAACAAAAAACTGAATTTAAAGATTTGAATTGAATTCATTGTCTAATGCCTTTTTATCGTACAAATTTGGTGGTGTTAAAATTTTTTATAAGAACTATTATATTATACTTCTCGTCGTCCTTCATTTAGGAAAAGAAAATCTTAAAAAAAAATAAAAGAAGCACCAGTAACCAAGTGGAATGGTGATGTTAGATTATTTAATGATAGAGATTTTAAATTTTTTTGTTTCAGATTATTTGTCAGACAATGTGATATAAGTTGTGGAATTCATTGATTGATTTATAATTTTATATGAGATTTAAGTAAATTAATTATCTTATCTTATCATTTAATTAAAGAATAACACTTTATTTGTTGGCTTGTGCTCTAGATTCGTATTTTATATCAAATTTAGATTCTTACCGAGTTGTGCCTTATACTCAAACTAAGAAATAGAACCGCATTTCGTGCGGTTTTTAAAAAAAAATAGTATTATTTTTTTATTATTTTACACTTGATAAAACTGATAAAAAATATGAATTAATTTATCTTAAAGATGACGTAATTTTATAAAACTAATGTTATTTATGAAAGTTAATTATTTTTTTGTTTGACTTTAAAAATATATATTAATATGTATAGTTAAGTGTACACTACCTTTTCATCAATAAAAATTATGTTCACACTAATCAACTCTCTATTCTTCTTGGTATTAACAGATTTCCACATTTTACGAAGTCTAACCCTTATCATCCAACTATCTTTATTATTGTTTAACTCATAAAGAAAAGAATACTTCATGAAGTACACAATAAAAAATTTAAATAAATCAAAAAATAAAAACACAAGAACATTTCTTAAGAGGACGTTGGTTAAATAATTTTAAAAAATTCAAATATAACAAATTTTAAATATTTAATATTTATATTGTTTGAAGAAGCTAAAAGACACTAAATAAAAGGTTGCATAATTAAATATGAAATTATGACATTAAAATTAGGTCCTAGTAGTATTGGTGAGGGAAGATGAAAGAACATTCCTATATTAATTAGTTGATGTATTTTAAACCATTAAAGTTTAGTTGTTGGCTTAATAAAATAAATGAATGTTTCAAAACTATAATTAATTTATTATTAATGGTTACATATTGTTGAATTTAAATAGAAAGAAGAAGAGATATGTAATCTTTTATAATCTACTAATTATTTTCTATTTTTAATATTTTGTAATGTAATTATTTTTTAATCTCAACTAATATATTAGATTATAGAGAATATAAAAAGATGAGAAATAATAATGCCACAAATCTTAACTAGCCACTAAAGTTTAATTGCTAGCATAATAAAATAAATAAATGTTTCAAAAGACTTGTAATTATTTATTATTAATGATTACATATTGTTGAATTTAAATAGAAAGAGAAAAAAAAGTACAAAGAATATCCACCAATATTTTAGATATTTTAGATAATAGAAAATATAAAAAGATGAAGAATGATATATATTAATAAAGTTACTATTTATTAAATGAGTTAAATACAATCAAATTAATTATGAGAAGATGAAAAGCCAAATCTAAAAAAAAAAATCTCTATTTATTAGATAATAGAGAATATACAAAGAAGCAAAATGGTGATGCCACATCACCTTCTCAAGTCCTAGCTTTATATATATATATATATATAGATATATAGATGAAAGAACCACTCTTCATATGTTAATTAATTCATGTATTTTATGCCACTAAAGTTTAATTGCTAGCATAATAAAATAAATAAATGTTTCAAAAGACTTATAATTAATTATTATTAATGATTACATATTGTTGAATTTAAATAGAAAGAAAAAAAAGTACAAAGAATATCCACCAATATTTTAGATATTTTAGATAATAGAACATATAAAAAGATGAAAAATGATATATATTAATAAAGTTACTATTTATTAAATGAGTTAAATATAATTAAATTAATTATGAAAAGATGAAAAGTTAAATCTAAAAATAAAAATCTCTATTTATTAGATAATAGATAATATACAAAGAAGTAAAATGGTGATACCACATCATCTTCTCAAGTACTAACTTTATATATATATATATATATATATATCGTTAATATTTCATTTGATAGTTATTTTAATAAGGATTGCGTATAATTAAATTTTTTACTGGACATGATTATAAATAAAGAATAATCGTAACGTACCAGACAAAAATTATAAAAGTTATATAAAAGGCAGCAGATCAGTTTTAAAACCAAATTCAAGTTGCATTTATATGTGCCATGGCACGAGGGTAAATATTAAATGATATCGTCGCATCAAATGAAATTTTAAGACCCCCCCCCCACCCCACCCCCCCGTGAATTTAAAATACAACGACCACTGCGTCCTTGGAATCGCCCAAATTGGACATCTGGGCGCACGTTTAAACTGTGGAGGTAGTAGACCCGCATTATAACTCTCGTGTCCCACCAACCCCACTGCATGCTCCATCTTTTACGGCAACATTAAACAACAAGATCATCGAAGCGTATACCATTTTAGAGTTTCAAGATATCAAGTTCCATTGACGCACCCAAAAAGCAAGTAACGGTTTCATCCCAAGAAGAATTAGAGAGACTCTTCTGGATTCAATATATTTTTAAAAGATAAATAAAAAAGAGTAATTTTATGCAAATTGATCAATATTATAATCAGTAGTGATATATTTAAAAATTGCTTTATAAATTTCATGACACGAAAGAAAGTAATTAGGTAGATCTTGTGATACTTTAATCCATCTAATAAGTAACTAACTTAAATGATTCATATTATAGTATTTAATACTTTTATTATAATTCATAATCATTTTTTATTCTAAGAAGTCAGTCAAGTTGAGGCGGTAAATTAAAAATGAGATCACTTTGAGGGTATAAATTTGAGCCCCTATAAGGTCTTCATATATATATTTTAACAAAATATAAAATATATATATTTCTGCACATTATCGAAATTTCCTGTAGACCCAGAATATAATGCACATTATCAAATGCAAATTTATTCCCAATACTTGGTCAATTTCATTCTCTCTTTTTTTTTATTTGTTCCCGGTTAAAATTTTGGTGAGCTCATTCAATGAGTTAAATTATACAATAACTCAATTTTAAAAAACTGAAACGTTACGAAATTAATAGAGAAATTTATGATAAATAAATTGTCTTTTATTTCCTCTAATTTATACTAATACACAAAATTAATAGATAACAAAAAAAAAAGAAAAAAAAATTCTTTCGTTAGGGAATTTTTGTAGTGTTCAAAATTCAAAAGGGGGAAAGTAGTAGTTATAAACGCAGATGGGCAGGCGCCCGCGCCAGTCAGCGGCAGTCCACATCAAATCACGTGAAGCGAAAATGGGAGCGTGGAAAAGCGCGCGTGCGAAGAGAGAGCGTGGGCGAAGGGAGTTAGTAGGAAGAAGCATCTACGTATAGAAAAATACGCCCAGTAAACTCTTTTGGTAGCTTGCTTGGTCTCTCCACTGACAGAAACGAAGACTCACTCGGGAACTGCGCAGCAGCACCTGCATTGCATTGCAGCTCAAAGCTATATCTACTCCACTTCACTTAAGACCGCGTTTGGCCACCCACATTTAACGCTCTCTCTCTCTCTCTCTTAAGGGTTTTTTCAACTCCAAACAGCCACTAACAGTAACCAAACAGCCGGAGCTAGCGAACATTGATTTCTTCAGGTGAAGTACTTTATGTTCCATCACATTGTTCGACGTTTAAATGTTCTCTTTTTTTTTCGCTTTGTTAAAGATGTTGTCAGTATCCGGGTTCTGGGTTTGGCTTATGCTTTTTGATAGTAATGATGATGATGGCGGCTCTTTTTGGTCTTTTTATTTTAGAGCTACTTGGAAATGAAAAATGTAAGAAGCTCATAGGTTAGAAATGAAAAATGTGAGTAAGTTCATACGTTTCGAGTTCCGGCTCTCTGGGTTTTTTATCTTTATTTTCAATTTATGTTTGCTTGGTTCTGTAAGTGCGTTGGTGGTATTTTGAAAAGAGAAGTTATTTTAGTTTCTTGGCTCTGCTTTAGCTTTATTTTAGTGCCAAGTTGATATAGAGCAAGTTGAGTTTCCATCGATCTAAGTATTTTTTTTTTTCTATGTATATGATTTCTTGTTTCTGTGTGCTTTTAGTTAAAAATTGTATGGTTCTTTCGAGATTTGGTAGTTTTTTCCTTTTTCCAACTTTAAATTCCCAGTTTCCAGGTTGAATGAGTTTTCTTTTCTTTTTCATTTTAATCAGTACACTTTAGAAGAACACACCCCGTGAGAAATACTTAAATAAAAAAAATTAAAAAAAGAAAATTGCTCTAGTATTTGGAGCTGAAATATCGTTGATTTGGTGCTATTAAAATAAAGCATTCTTAAGAAGAAGATGATCCGGTTTATGTCATTAGCATATCTGCAAATTAAAATGAAACACCCACATGTGTACTGTCACCATTTTATGTATTGCTGGCCCATTGTGACTTCAATAAGGCTTTTTCTTTTTCTTTTTTTTGGTTAGCACTATTCAAGTACTGGAGTAAAAAACAAGTGATAAAAAGTTGCAAAGCTGGTTTTCCTTAATGATATTTTATGAACTCATTTGATTGCAACTTTTTCTTTATTTTCAATTTTTGTCTTTGTCTTCTGGTTTATGGTTGGTGGTAGTGGGAGTAGTTTCCATGGAGTTTCTTTGAAGCGACTGTATTGTTTGTTTGTTTGTTAGGCTTTGTGCATAGTGATTAGAAGTGGCTGTCGTTTATGGACCATTATGCTTATTCTTCCAATGCACACATATATATTAGTTTCTCTTTCATTCTTCCTTCCCAGCCAAATGTTTCTCTGAACATTTGCAGGTGTTGTGGGTCAGGTGGGGTTTGATTTGAAGGAGAGGCCATTTATTTTCCACTTCTGGCAGAGCGGATATAGAAGCTATGCAGACACCAAAAGCAAGGTAACATTGTCACTTATTAAGTGCTTTTTGGTTTGCGGAATTCTATTTTTCTATGATAAACACTGTTCTCAAGTTAAATATGCAGCTGGGATTTTTTTTTTTTAATTGTTCTGTTATTCTGATCTTGAAATAAAAAAATGGGCCCTACCAGTTTCTTATTGCTTTAGGCAGCTTTTTATTCGCTATTCCTGTTTCTGACTTCACTTGCTTTTGCATTTTATGAATTTCTGGTTAATTTTAATTCACACAAATAGTGCATGAAATTCAAAAGAATCTAAACTGATTTCAAGCTTCTGCCTATTTGCTACTTTTCATGATTCTGGAAACTGATTGAAAGAGTAAAATTAATCCAATTTATAGTATTGGTCTCATCTATTGGATTTACTGGTCTTGTAAAATCTGTGTGTATTGAGTGAGCAATGCATCATTAAATTGCTGCCAGCCTATTGCTATAATAAATGCATTTACAATTTTGATGAAACCATTTTGTTTTGGATGAGCTGTGAATGTGGGCACATTCTTTGGAAACAAATATATTAATATTGATAGCAAATCTGTTACTGTCAATATTTAACACCAGAGTGAAATTGTTAAGTCGCGTGTTGAATATTTTATTTCACTATTTGTTTCTAACATACATGCAGTCTCTTTTGTTTTGCATTAGTTGCTGTAACCGGATGCTTCAGTGATTTTTATGCATTCTTTCTTATTCTGGTTTTCATCCTACTGGCTTTGACAACAGAACCAGTTCTTCAGAAGTGCCTCAAAGAAAATCTCTTGCAACACCTCGAACTGCTCGCCAACTCAAACTGCCAGGATCAGATTCAGACTCTGTTTCATCTGCCGCAAGTCCCATGAATAAAACACCAAAAGGAAGTCCTAAAGTTGTTGAACGCAAATCACCTAGGAGTCCGGCATTGGAGGTACTCTCCTATTATTTATATAACTGATACTGTTTCAATCTCGTTTCGTATTGCATAGGGAATTTGATGAATTTGGCGGACTAATAGATGCTTCTCTTCTGTTGCTATAATAAACTCATGTACTGGCATTTATTTAATTTTTGATTGTAGAACTTTTTTCTTTGACAATTCAAATTTTTTGAGCATAATAACTTTTACCCTATTAATTGCCAAAGGTTCCTTAATTGTCACTTTCTCGCTTGATATCTGCTCTTTGTTTGTGAACTCTAGAAAAAGCGACCAAGCAGAGTGTCTGAACTAGAATCCCAGCTTGCCCAACTTCAAGAGGATCTCAAGAAGGCAAAGGAACAACTGAATGCTTCTGACTCCTGGAAGAGGCGAGCTCAGCAAGAGGCTGAGGAGGCAAAGAAGCAGCTCTCAGCCATGTCAGCAAGGCTCGAGGAATCTCAGCAACAGCTACTGGAGATTACTACTTCTGAGGATACACGCGTTGAAGAGCTCAGACAGCTCTCACAGGATCGAGATAAAGCATGGCAATCTGAGCTTGATGCTGTCCAGAAACAGCAGTCTATGGATTCTGCTGCCTTGGGTTCTGCCATGAATGAAATTCAGAGGCTCAAATTTCAGCTGGAAAAGGTGGCAGAGTCTGAAGCTGCCCAAACCAAGCATGCAGAGTCTGCATATGCCGAAATGCAGAACTTGAGAATAGAACTTACTGAAACTTTATCCCTTGTTGAAAAACTGAAAAACGAGCTTAGCTATTGCAAAGAATCTGAATCCCAGGCTCTTGAGGATGTTCGCAAATCTCAAATGCAGCTAGAAACTGCAAATGCTAATTTGGAAATGCTGCGATCAGATGGTATCAAGGCCACAGAGGCTTATAATACCTTATCATTGGAGCTGGAGCAGTCAAAAGCTCAAGTTAAATCATTGGAGGAACTTGTAAGCAAACTCCAGAATGATCTACTTAATAGTAGCAACAAATTGGCGGAATCTATGGGTGATGTTCACCTTTCTCAAAAGAATGGAGAAAATGAAGAAATAGACAAGCTCAAAGGGGAGCTTGATCTTGCTAGAAATGAATTGCGCCAACTAAGATCTGCATTAGATGCTTCTGAGACCAGGTACCAGGAAGAATATATTCAGAGCACATTGCAGATTAGAAGTGCATATGAACAATTAGAACGTGCTAAATCTGAATCAAGCCAGAGAGAGGCTGATCTGGAGACAGAATTGAAAAACGTGAAAGCTCAGATTGAAGAGTTGAGAGCAAACTTGTTGGACAAGGAAACAGAATTGCAGAGTATTTCAGAGGAGAATGAGGGACTGAATCTGAAGATCAAGACAAACAAGTCTAATGAAAGAGATTCCAAACTTGCTGTGGAGCTGAAGAAGTTAGAGGCAGAAGTGGTTGAGTTGAAGGCGAGTATTTTGGACAAGGAAACAGAGTTGATGAGTTTAACTGAACAAAATGGAATGCTAAAGATGGAGATTGAAAATAGGGAAATGGAGAGAAACAAAGTCAATGATGAGGCGATTTCCTTGGCAGAAGCAGCTAGGGTTGCGGAGAGAGAGGCTTTGATGAAAGTTGGCTTCTTAACTGAAGAAGCTGATAAAAGTAGCAGAAGAGCAGCACGTGTAACTGAGCAATTGGATGCAGCTCAGGCAGCAAGTACAGAAATGGAGGCGGAGTTGAGGAAATTGAAGGTGCAGTCAGACCAGTGGAGGAAAGCAGCTGAGGCAGCCACTGCAATGCTCTCAGCTGGGAACAATGGGAAATTTGTAGAGAGAACAGGTTCTCTGGACGGCCAATACAGTCCCATGATTGGAAATACTGGTTCTCCTTACTGTGAAGAACTGGACGATGATTCACCCAAGAAGAAAAATGCAAACATGCTGAAGAAATTCGGGGTACTATGGAAGAAAGGCCAGAAATAGATGGACGACATCTCAGGTTGCAAATTATTCTATTATATAATTCATTTACTTTTCAATGTAATTTTCCTTTTTATCTTACCAGTTCTATTGGCAGGTTGTCAAGGCTGTTGCAAAAGTTGGGAGACGTTTAAGCTCTTTTGTGAACTCTGTATAGATGTGGCAACTGGGCATTTTTAACAGTTCAATTTCAACTTCATTTCACCTATGTTTTCGGGGCATTGGACGGAGACTGCAAATACTCTCTAATCTTTACACCGTCAAACTGTTTATGTTGATCGAGCAGTGTATCTCGAAGCCATTACAAGATGGGAATATTTGTATGAATTTGGAGCCATTGATGGGCTTCAATGAACCGATAGTCTTATTTTGTTATTTGAAATTTGCTGATTATGCAGCATATCTATCAGCACCTATTAACAATCCTTTCTGTTTCTTGATTCATTGTTGCCCCTCCCAACAATTTTCAACTAGCCTGATGTTATTATTGGTAGCCACGTTCTCTCATGTCATCAGGCTAAGAGATTGGTTATGTTCTTGAACTTTCTACCACTGACATAATCAATGGCTAAGAATTTACATTGAGTAATCACCCGCGATCAGTTTATTGTTGGAACACAAAACACTGTGCGTCGATCGAATTTTGAGAACCCTTCTGGGAGTTTAATTCACTTGTTTTGATGTTAAGCCTCCTCCCTCTTACTTAGCATGTCCTTTTCGGTGTTATTGATGACATGAGAATTGGGCTAAATCACATGAGAGCTGGATTCATGTAATAAGTCCTGGTTTCTTGTTTAATTTAGTGTAAAATATCAAATCAAACATTTGCAACCATCAATGAAATTTGCCACTTTATTTGGGGGATTCTGTTTTTTTTTTTTTTTTTAAGATAGAGAGGAGGGTAAAATTTAAATTTTTCTTTAATCTGTTATTTTTCCTAGAAGAATTTATGTACTAATTAAATAAAACTATTTAAAAATCACTCAATCTAACCAAGCCTTTGAGGCATATTAAGTAAATTTATTAAATTCGTAACATAATTGAAATAATATGATGACACTTTAATAAAAAGATTATCCCATAATTTAATTAACTGAATTAAGAATTTGTACATGCACTAGTGAGTGAGGAGTAAGTTTAGGTCATTTACTGTGTGATAAAAGACATTTTCCACCTCCATCATGAAGGAAATTAGTTCAAGTCCCTTGTAGGAATCTATTGATTTGTAAGTATAAAGTTAATAATACTAGTAGCTTATTGTAATATAATTTCAAACAAAAAATTATATGTTGCACATCATTATTTTTGGGTGCATTTGGCACATTATATTGTATTATACTGTATTGCATTATTTTAATAGAGATATATTATATTATGATGGATTGTATTAGAACTGTATTATAACAATACTGTACAATATCTAGTGCTACTTTGTATTGCATTAATTTTTAATTATATTATATTTGGTGCTGCATACTGCAGTGTACTTTATTAAATTTTTTGTGATAAATTTAAATTATATATATATATATAATAATAATTTTTAGTATTTAGAAAAATACTAATTATAACATTTTTTTTACCAAAAAAGTTAGAAAATATCATAATTTTTCATAAAGAACGAAACTTATAACCTTAAATTTTTGAAAGTATAACATTTATTTTTCAGTATTTTCTAAATATATAACCTATGAAATAAAGTGAAGCAAATAATTTAATCAAATAACCTCTAAATAATATAACAATATAAATAAATAGTTAAAATCTACAAGATTAGTTCAAAGGTCACCTTAGGATCATAGATTAAAAGTTTGTACATACCAGAAGTTAACTACAAAATAATAAAATGATACATTGTTGTAACGTATTCATTCAGTAACAAAAAGAATTATGCTAAATAATCTAGTAATTATTTATATTATTAATTTTAAATTAATATTATTCAAATTTATTCATGTTTAAATATTTATTAGTAGTTATATTGAATTATTTAAAAATAACCAATTTAATTATTGTAATATAATTAAATAATGTAATATTATATTGTATTATTTAATTATTTATTATTAGTTATATTAACTTATTAAATATTAATCAATTTTATATATTAATTATTAGAACATGGTTAAATAATACACTACTTAGTTATATTTTTTGTATAATAAAAATTAGAATGTAATATAATATCATATTAAATTAAAAAATTTATATTTATTTATTATTATTACAAAGTAAAAAAAAAATACCGCATTAACTAAATCCGACATTTATTAGCAATCCGTCTCCATGTAATGAGGGAACCAAACACCCCCCAAAACGAATTCGACTGGATTCAAGAAAACATTAAGGGGGTGGTTCTAGATGAAATTAATTTGTTGCTTAATTCCACATTGCAGATCTCTCATGGGCCTATCAATCTTTCAAAACAAAAGTCAGGCCCAACCTAGGTAAGCCCAAAACAATCTTCGCAGATCCGCCTGTGCCCCAATTGAAATTATTCTACACGTCTGTCTCTATATAATGCTGATGCAATCCATTTACATGGCTAGGGTTTTACTAAGCGGCTGCTGTTTTTCTCTTCGCCTTAACTTCTACACAGCCTCGTAGCAGTCGAGTAACTACAATCAGGAATCATGGGGTATGCAAATGTTCTTTCTCTTTGACTCTTAACTCAACTTTCATAATAGAATGGCATCAGCTTTTAGTTACAAATCTAGGTTTTTATTTTAAATAAATAAAAATTAGCACAAGTTTTTGAGGGTTTTGGTCGGTTTAGATGTTGGTTTCATTCTACTTGTAAAATTCCCAGATGCTCAAGAGCCAACGAAGACGAAAGAAACAATATTTATAATTTTTTTATTTTCTTTTCTCTTTGATGCTGGGCATAAATTGTGTGACTCATTGTATTATTTGTAATGTGAGAACTGCTTTGAACTCAAAACATTAAGCAATTTTGCTGGTGATATGCCTCTGACAACCAATAAATGTTAGTTGTAATTAGCTGTAAGCTCATCAAGCTATTGCTGTATGTGGGGGGTTTAGTTAATTAGATTATGGGGCTGGTTAGATATGAAGGTTGTGGGTGTTCTGCCCGAATGTTTGGCATCAATTTGGAACTTTCAATTTGTTCATTAGTTGGTCAAATTTTCAGAAGGTCCTTCACACGGTGCATGTGAGAAGTGGGAAGGTTACTGATATTCTTTATACAGCTAGTTCAAGCTTGCATTTTTTGGTCATATAAATTTATATTGGTAGAACATGGTTAAATAATACACTACTTAGTTATATTTTTTGTATAATAAAAATTAGAATGTAATATAATATCATATTAAATTAAAAAATTTATATTTATTTATTATTATTACAAAGTAAAAAAAAAATACCGCATTAACTAAATCCGACATTTATTAGCAATCCGTCTCCATGTAATGAGGGAACCAAACACCCCCCAAAACGAATTCGACTGGATTCAAGAAAACATTAAGGGGGTGGTTCTAGATGAAATTAATTTGTTGCTTAATTCCACATTGCAGATCTCTCATGGGCCTATCAATCTTTCAAAACAAAAGTCAGGCCCAACCTAGGTAAGCCCAAAACAATCTTCGCAGATCCGCCTGTGCCCCAATTGAAATTATTCTACACGTCTGTCTCTATATAATGCTGATGCAATCCATTTACATGGCTAGGGTTTTACTAAGCGGCTGCTGTTTTTCTCTTCGCCTTAACTTCTACACAGCCTCGTAGCAGTCGAGTAACTACAATCAGGAATCATGGGGTATGCAAATGTTCTTTCTCTTTGACTCTTAACTCAACTTTCATAATAGAATGGCATCAGCTTTTAGTTACAAATCTAGGTTTTTATTTTAAATAAATAAAAATTAGCACAAGTTTTTGAGGGTTTTGGTCGGTTTAGATGTTGGTTTCATTCTACTTGTAAAATTCCCAGATGCTCAAGAGCCAACGAAGACGAAAGAAACAATATTTATAATTTTTTTATTTTCTTTTCTCTTTGATGCTGGGCATAAATTGTGTGACTCATTGTATTATTTGTAATGTGAGAACTGCTTTGAACTCAAAACATTAAGCAATTTTGCTGGTGATATGCCTCTGACAACCAATAAATGTTAGTTGTAATTAGCTGTAAGCTCATCAAGCTATTGCTGTATGTGGGGGGTTTAGTTAATTAGATTATGGGGCTGGTTAGATATGAAGGTTGTGGGTGTTCTGCCCGAATGTTTGGCATCAATTTGGAACTTTCAATTTGTTCATTAGTTGGTCAAATTTTCAGAAGGTCCTTCACACGGTGCATGTGAGAAGTGGGAAGGTTACTGATATTCTTTATACAGCTAGTTCAAGCTTGCATTTTTTGGTCATATAAATTTATATTGGTTTTGATATGAAGATCAATTGGCTTGCAGGAAGACACGTGGTATGGGAGCTGGTCGCAAGCTGAAGACTCACCGTAGGACTCAAAGGTGGGCTGATAAGTCATACAAAAAGTCTCACCTCGGCAATGAGTGGAAGAAGCCATTTGCTGGTTCTTCCCATGCTAAAGGAATTGTTCTTGAGAAGATGTAAGACTGCATTGCCATTAGTTTTCTACAGTTGCTTATTCAACTGAAGATTGTTCCATATCTAATAAAATCTGTACAAAATTTGCAGAGGTATTGAAGCTAAGCAGCCTAACTCTGCAATTCGTAAGTGTGCTAGAGTTCAACTTATCAAAAACGGAAAGAAGATTGCCGCTTTTGTTCCAAATGATGGTTGCTTGAACTATATTGAAGAAAATGTTAGTTATACTTTTCGTAGAATTCATTAATTTGTGAGGTATTAATTGTGTTTTATTTGTTTGTCCCCTGGTATCTGACTGTGAAACATATCATGTGTTACTGTAGGATGAGGTGTTGATTGCTGGATTTGGACGTAAGGGACATGCGGTTGGTGATATTCCTGGTGTCAGGTTCAAGGTTGTGAAGGTCTCTGGTGTCTCTCTCTTGGCTCTCTTCAAAGAGAAGAAAGAGAAGCCCAGGTCTTAAGAGAAGAGACCCGTCTTAACCTGCAAACTCTTTGATAGTTCTTTTTGATATTCCCGGTGTCAGGTTCAAGGGTCTCTGGTGTCTCTCTCTTGGCTCTCTTCAAAGAGAAGAAGGAGAAGCCCAGGTCTTAAGATTAGAGACCTGTCTTAACCTGCAAACTCTTTGATAGTTCTTTTAAAGAATTCGGATTGTCACTTTTTGTTATCGAGTGGATTTTATGAACAATTTTTTATCAATTGTCTAGTCATTGTATTGCTGTGGTACAATTTTGACTCTAGAATTGATATTTGGTTAATCAGTTTAAATGGCTGTCATTCATCTCTTAAATGAATTATAATTGCTCACTAGTCTCATTTTGGCCTGGTGCCACTCGCAACTAATGGTGAATTAGATGCTTTAATCTCTTCGGTGTTACAGAGTAATAAAACTGGCATATAATCTGAAATGGGCTTTTGCTTTAGTTTTTTGAAGAATTACATCACTAACCTACTGATATGGGTTGCTCAGCATTGGATATGCTGTTATGCAAACTGCAATTTTAGGGTCCTTTGGGTTTGGTGATTGAAGATTATCAGACTCTCAAGTGAAAGAACAATAATTAATAGGCATGTCATCTGCATTATCACTTCAAATGTTTTTATGCCATTTGGGAGTCAAAAGTTTAACTCTAAATAAAGAATCCCTACTATTCATAACGGAACACTGCATGCTCAGCAAGGACCACAAAGAACATGTCCCTGTCAGGCTTTTCAACCTACCCGCCAAACTCATGAGAAATGAGAAGTATCAAGGAGTCCCCTCCATGATAGGACGGAACAAAAGGAGCCACGACCTGAAACTAGAGTTGCCAACAAAGTTAAAATCCGGCAGCATAAATATTTTTCGAACGGAGGCAAGGGGGTGCTCACTAAAGCATACACTCAAGCAATTCCCTCGAATTCTACCGAGTGCTTTAAACTTCCCTAGGGAGTGTGATGATATCAGAGAATGTCGAATGACCTATGGTGGGGATCTAATTTCTAAAGCAACGGAGAAGAAATACATTGGGCAAGTTGGAATTTTACAATCTGAGGATTCTTAGTGGCTGAGATATTGGAGGCTCGGTACCGAAAACATAGTTGCTTTTTGGAAGCAAATCTGGGGAGCAATCCCTCCTACACCAGGAGAACTTGTTGGAGAGGAAGGTGTTATTGAAAAGGCTGCGGCAGAGAATTGGAGATGATACGAGGGTTGAAATTAATCGGTGTAACTGGCCACCAAGACATGCTGTGCCTTCTTTAAAACCAAAGCCCCCCCTTAACCGTTAGAGACCAAACTCAGTGCTCTGATCACAATGGAATATTGATGTAGATTAGTAAGAACTCTTAGCAATTAGAATGATAGAAATCAAGAGCTGTATGAAAACGGTATAGCGTCAATCCAGGAGACGTACTGGCAAGGTGAGAATTTTTTAACTCTTTTAGAATGGTGCAAGCTAATTGAAGTATCAAAAGGCCTAGTGCCAATCAATAAGACTAATAGAGATGGAAACGGCCACCTGAGAATTGTCTCAAGCCTCATACAGATGCAGCAACTGACCTGGAATGGCCCTAATTTTTGGATTGATAATAGCAAGAGAGACTAGGTAGATTTCTACAGCAGTTGAATAAATAGCCACCAAATATACAGAAAACATCTCATGAATTCACAAGCAGAGATCAGCTTCATTTATGCAAAAATCTACAATCTGACTGGGATCTGTTGTCCTGTCATTCACTAGAGAGTTAGTTCCGATGTGGAAAGACTTTACTGAAATGAAAAAGAGCTAATGGCACAGGAACAAAGTACAAACAATTAAAAGTCCATGCTACTGAACGCAGCAGAAGCACTTCATGACAATCTCCTGAAGACAAAAATCGGATGAATAATCAAAATACATAGATCTTTTGTATAACATATACATCCAAGCCACAAATTCTACTCTCCTGTAATACTATTCAGCTATCGTACTGCATGGTTGCATGCACACTTCTAAATCCAGTAAAAGAATTTCATGTCTAGATCGCAGATTTCAGAAAGATATGAAGGCAAGAATACCTGCATGAAAGCAAAATGTCAGATGTTTAACAACAATCAGAAAACAGACTAACAAATCGATTATAAATGATCTGAATGTATAGATTTGTAGCTTGTGGGAAGAAATAACTGAATCAAATACAATAGGCATATATTAAAATTGTTAATTCTACCCCATATTAGAAAATATTGAAGAAACATTGAAAATCAGCTACCTCAGGTAAATGCAGCTGCAAAACAATCACACCATCTCAGCACCCGATGTCAAAATGCTCTTTGTAGAAAGAGAGGTGACTGTCTTCTCTACCTTCACATTCATATCCATTGCTCCTACTTGTCTGCTCAGACAATTTACTTGATCTTCAATATAAGGTTGTTCCTTCTCATTGTTATTGGTAAGTAGATACAAGTCATTTTGGGGTAAATGTTGGACAAATTCCGCATCTTTATCCCCTTTCTGAGAGGGGTTGATATTTTCAGCATCACAAGCAGAATGCAGATCACCAAAAGCGTCAAGGCTTTTGTTCATAGGATTGAACTTCGTACCTAGAGCATCGGCCGTATCCTCACTCTCTGGGCTCATCTTATGTTGCAAAACAAGAGGGCTTTCTAAAGTACTTATATCATGTACTTTATATTCAGCCTCTCCAGCCTTCAAATGCCTCTCTTTACCAGCAGTTTTAGGAGATATTCTATTCTGAAATTTTGGAGATATGAGTGGGCTTTTTACATTTCTTGAAACACTAGAAACCTTTACTGCAGCATTAGATGGTGATTGAAGAGATAAAGATGGTCTAATTTTTTTATTCAATGCAGTTTGCTGGGTGCTTTGGACCGATATAGTTTTAGCAGATGGAGACTTTCCAAGTTTAGCCTTGTTTGAGCCTGCACTTGGACTAATGCTTGCAGTTCCAATTCTAGACAGGGCACTGGGTAAACTAGAATGCGATTGCAGACTTCCAGATGGTGTGCGGGATACTGACCGAACCTGCATACAGATGGAAAAAAATAAATCCACGTAGGTTTGATACTTGCTTATCAAATCAAAATTTGAAATAATGGAAGACTGGGCATAAAACCCATAACCACCCATGTTGACTAATGACTACCACTGTAGCCGCCAATGCCGACGGTAATGTGGTCTTATGTTGACGAGTTACATACTATTAGATTCTAAATTCTTGTTCTCTACAAATATAATTCAATTTTTTTTCATTTTTAGTAATTAATTAAGAAATGATATTAATAATGGAAGACTAAATGACGTATATCAAGTTATCAATTTTTCTCTTTAATCCACAACCAGAAAACTGCTTCAACAAATGATCTTCCTACCAAAATGCAACAATTAAAAGGAACATCCATTACTGACCCCATCAAAGAAGCCAATTTTAGGTGAAGGCATTCTGAGTCCTGAGGGTTTTGAGGAAGCTGGACAAAGAAGTGCGCTGGTTCCCATTGAAGCTCCCTTTATATGATCACCTAGAAAACCAGGAGCCTTAGAATCATCTCCAACCGAGCATTGATTTTTAGAATTGTTATGAGAATCCAAAACTTGAGGGGCATCACCATTTACTGAGACCCCCACGGAAGAGCTAGAGTCCAGGCTAGTTCTTGTACTTTTAGGTCTGTGAATAGCTGTAGCAGTTGATGATGTTGATTCTGAGGACCATTCACTGATAGAGCTGGCAGGTGATCTGCTAGAAGAAGCCTTTGTGGCAGATCTCAAATAAGCTGTCAGATTTGAACTCTCAGACTGACTTTTACTTCTTGATTCAGTTTTCGAGAGGCTTTTGACGGTTGAACCAGAGGAAGAACAATTTTGAGTTCGAGATCTAGACTCATTTCTTTTCAGGGAATTCAAGGAAACTTTACCAGTGCTGCCTGATGAACCACTGCCAGAACTATCCAATGAGGAACAAGAAGTTGTTAGCTGCGTTTTGGTTGCAGCTGAAGAATGCAAAGATCTGGAAGGTGGGGTTGGTCTAGGAACAACATTCTGTGAACTACCAGAAGAAGTTACTTTAGGTGCTGGGACCACTCTAACTGCACCATCCAAAACAGGTCAAAGGAAAAGAACATTCAGAACAAGAATAACATCAATTCAGCCTATATAGAAAGTAATCTGCAAAACAGAATCAGCCAATGTATAATAGGTTAATCTGAATAAAATGAAGCAAAATTACCCGATGCTGTTCTGGAGTTATCCTTTTCCAATTTGATACGATTAGCACCCAGGGAAGACCTTTTGGTTGATACATTTGAGATGGCACTATTCCTACCCACTACCCTGGGCGGCTTACAAGGAGATCTAGTTGACAAATCATTTTTAGCAACAGACTGTAAAGAAATTGGGTCAGTTAAAAAACATTCACAGCCTCAGAATGCTTGATGTTTAAAATAAGCAGAAGCATGACATACAGCCAAAACATGTCTTTTCAGTTTTGAACTTTAAATAATACATACGAAAAGTTGAAGCTGGTTAAACAACCTGATTGTTTATAGAAGGAACAATCAATATCCATTTATTCATACTAAGCATATTTAGTAAATACATGCCTGTGAGGTTTGGGGGCGAACAGAGACCTGCTTTGTTGCCTTTCCTGATCCTTGAGTGCCAACACTTGGCTTTCTGAGAGGAGCTTTGGGCATCATCTAAAAGTTACAACAAAGTTGATTAGTATATGATAGAATGCTCACAAAATAAAGACTAATTATGTTTGCTACCGTATGTAAAATGACCTCACCTTATCTCGAGAGGCAAGGTCCACCTTCGAAGCTGAAAGAAGAAGTATGTTAATTTGAGAATTAGTGTGATGGATCATGAACACATAAGAAATTAATGGCTTCCACTCATTATACAAAAGTTAAATAATTACAATTGACTTCACAGAAGAATGATTAATATAAGTAGCTCAGTAATGGCCAGGATATTACTTTGCACCCAAAGAACAAAAGGAGATTATCATTAGTATTATACCAGGATACAAAAGAAATTCGGTGTCAAAATCAGAAAAATCAAATGGCATATTAGCAAACAAACCAGCTACTTAAAACTATTTTCTCTTGTAACAAATGAAGAAGTAGACTCACACTGGATGGTTTGAGACTCTGCCACTCCTAGTTTCTTCTTACTATTTGAGTTTGCCACATTGGATGCCATGCTCGATTTCTGGATTGAAGCTCTTACATCTTCAAATAAATCACCCTCAAGACTTTTTAATGTCCTGGTATCACTACTTAACGTAGATAGTGAATCTGTAGATCTATGAATATCTTCTTCAATTCCAGGTAATACATGTTTACTGCTTTTCTCAGAGCCTCCAATCATACTAGACAGCTCGTCAGGTTCCAGAAAACCTGATCAGATCAAAGATACGCCTTTAGCTCCCAGATTTTGGTTACAAATGTTGGAAAGGGGGGGGGGGGGGAACTCATTAGATCAATTTTTCAAATGTAAATAAAAGCATGCCTTCACTTGTGAAGAATGCATTATCCCAGGCTAAACTTTTCCGCAAGTTACATCTCACACTTCTTCCCTTTTCAGTTTCTGATGATCCGAGTAACGGAGACCCTTGTTCCCCCTCTTTGAGAGAATTAAATGAGGCTTCTGCATTGGGAGAATCAAAAGGGTCCAAGAACCTAACCTGTTTCTGCTCCTGATTTTCTGAATATCACAAATAATCAAATCAGCCAGAAAGCTCTCTACTAAATAGAAGAATCATAAAACGAAATTAAAAAACAAAATATAAACGTCATAATTCCAGAAATCAAAATTCAGAAATTGTAATACAAGAATAAGTAATCATTTTGCACCAATGCAGCCATATAATCCAAACTCTCTACAAAAAGGTTCAAGATTACCACGTGGAGAAATCTTGCAATGTTTTTCTCACATAAGCCGCTAAAGATTTACAACCACATTCAACAATTCCCCAAAAACACTCTGAGAGTATTTTTGTAATCCGACTTGAAACCTAAAGATTATTTAGGAAAAAACATTTTAACATTTATTATCAACAAGATACAAAATTAAAATTACAATATCCTGCATAAAAGTAACATCAAGTAACTTCGCAATCATAAAAACGCATCAAGATTGTTCAGCAACGGGCATTTTAGCATTTATCATCAACAAAATAAAGAAAACAAAGTATCCTGCATAAAAGTAACATTAAATAACTTTGTAATCATGAAAATGCATCAAGATTTTGAAAAGTATAAAGAAAACAAAAAAACTGTAATTTATAACCTAATTTACGAATTATTTATGAAAGGAAGAGATTGGAGTAAACAAAATAAATGAACCTGAAAATGAAGGTTCTAGGGGACCGGCAAAATTGATGAGGGAATCGTCTTCAAAGGAGACGTCGATGAGATTAAGCTCTCGAATTTGGAGATTGCTCTGTTCCACAGACTCGTCCATCGGCACAGAGAGAGTTTGTCTACAGATCGAAACCCTAATTGAAAGTAATTTAGATGTTAATCAATTAATTATATCATATGTTTTCGAGATCGAGAGAGAAGGTAAGGGGACTGAGGCAAATTCGGTAAATTCAATTCTTCTATAGAGAGGGAGGAGAGAGCTTTTTTTGAATTTGGGAGAAGCGGCGGTTTTAAATTATAAATAATTAAAAATAAACTAGGAGGACAAAATTGTAAATATGTATGCACATGCCGCAAAAAGGGAAAATGATTAGGAGCGTTTATAGCGTACCATAAGTCGTGGGGGGCCCAATGGAGAGATCAACCGGTTTTAAACTGAATTGACGTTTTTTCTTTTTTTTTCCTTTTTTCTTTTCTTTCTAAAGATTCTAGATTAGAATACTGTATTTTCTACTCTTTGGATACGCACGAATGAAATTAGCGGTCCACATTTAGGTCTAAAGCTGCAAGTCAAACTCCTTTAAAAAAATGTTTTCACTATTTTATTTCGCTCTGGTTAAGTTGGATCATCTCCAACTTGGAGCCAACTAACCGCAACCGTTGGATCTTTATGCTATTTTTTAACCGTTAAAATTTTTAATACAAATGTTAGGTGATCGGATAAAATGGTTGTTCTTGCACTACCTGATCTTCATCTTCCTCCTCCCCACCTTTACTATTTTCATTTTACCCCTAACTTTTTGTCGATTCCCCAACATACTCTTCACCACTTCCCTTCATCGACAAGTTCACCGACAGAAACCCACATCCCCAGTGCCGCTGATGAACAAAACGTAAGGTTTGATTACTAAAGGAATGAATGTTAATCAATGAAACAAATGAGGCTAGCATTGTTTGGTCAACAAACAAGCCACCAAATACAAATGGGCAATGATCATGTTTAGAGGATAGCTCTGATTTGATTAAGTGGGTGGCTAGGCTGAACCTTAAAGAGTGATCTTAGCCGTATTTTGCAGCAGCTGGTAGTAGTTGGTGATGCGTATTATTCTAACAGAAGAAGAAGTGACAACATGAGATGTTGGGTGAGATTATATAATATAGGAGAGACAAATGTGTGAAGAAGAAGAAACAAAGAGAGAATTTTGGAATATGGAATATGTTTTATTTTATTTGATTTTTTTTTAATCAGTTAAAGTGTGAGAATGAGAGTGTGTTGTTGGTGTCAATGCAAATTTCATAAAGAAGATGATTTGTTGTTGGCGGACCACCGTGTTCACCATGCCAACAAGCTCGCCTGTAAATATCAACGCTTCTCTCTTTATCATTCTCTATTTATCAGAATGGAACTAGTAACTTTTGTAGAAGTTTCACGTTCCCATTGGACGTAGATTTCCTGAATATACAATCTTCACCCTTACTTTAAAAGTGACTATCTAACGACTGCGGTTAGTTGGCTTTAAGTTGGAGATGATCCAACTTAACCCGAGCCCTTTCTAAATCATGTATGTATGTATGTGTGTGTGTGTGTGTGTATATATATATAAATGGAGTCCCAATTCTCGACGAATTCAATAGCCCAATTCAGGATGCAGTTGCTACCCTGATGGATGTTTATTTGTTGCTGTTTGGTGAGAAGATGATCCCACCAACCTTTTAGTTGACCAGTAAAACCAGCTATGAGAATTTCTGCAATGGCTTTGTCAGAAGTTCTCGACTGGGTTTTATAGGCATTAACTGCCATGGTCATCTGTTGTAATAATCCTAAGATGTTATATTCAGACATACCATCAGTATTCCACTCATAGACAGAGGAAGCATTAAAACGCGATTGGTTTAATGCACTTGGCCTATTGTCTATGGCTAAGTCAGGTGGAGACTTGACAGTAGGTAGGGCTAAATCCCAATGGATTTTGTTGGCTTTGGAAACTGATTCTTCTTGAAATGCTTCTATATCAGAAGAGGCTATAGAAACATTGTCTTGTTCAAGTACACCAATCTTGCTAGATTGGGCACTATCAAGGGCTATTTGGATTTTACTAAATGAAGAAGAAGAGGCTTCTATTCTATCTAGTTGTTCTTTAATGGCTTTAGCAAAATCTGATTTTGACTCTTGGACAAACTTTTGACTAGTTTTCGAAACCTGAAAAGGTTTGAAAATAGGCTCTTTAAGCTTTTTGTCAGAATCTGATTTTGATGTAATAAGAGAAACAACTATGGTTGACTTCTGGAACTGGTTTTCTATTCTAGTCAACTGTTTTCCTATTGTATTTAGATTAGCATTACAGAAATTATTCTGTTGAATAATGCTATCTAAATTTGTTTCTGGATCTTTATGTATTTTATAGGTGAGGCTTTAATCTCAATAGGAGGTTCACCATGATCAATGGTTATGCTCCTAAGAGGTGGATGCTCAGAGCCAAGGGGTGTAATAAACCTCCATGCTGAAGGAATTGAGGGAGAAGAAAAGATACAACTGAGGATTGAGATCTGGTCTTGTTGCCTCAGAGGAACGTAGCAATTGTATGGTAGATCTGATATAGATCAGTCTGCAAAGCATGCATAAAATTTAAATGCTTTAAAATAAATTGCTTTAAATTAAATTGCGAAAATTTAAAGTGCAGAAATTTAAACATGCTTTAAAATAAATGACAGAAATTTAAATATACATAAATTGAAACTTTATTACAACTTTAAAAGGAAAAATTACAAATCTTACATTTGAATTTCTTGAATCAATGCTTTAGAAGAAAATATTACAAAAATGGGAAATTAATTTGAAGACAGGAAAATTATTTCCTTCCAGATTCCAGATTCCCAATCTTAGAGAGAGAAGGAGAGAGAGAAGGAGAGAGATGAGAGAAGGAAGAGAAGAAGAGAAGAAAGAAAAGAAAAAATCACGAAATCTGAGGAGTCTAAGTCTTCCTTCATATTTAAATACAAGGGTTTTGTAGCTTTAAACTGTAGCAAGTCTGTAGCTGCACTGTAGCGAAACTGTTGCTTCAATACTGTAGCGAAACTGTAGCTTTAGTTGATCTTTTGACTGTAGGGATGATGCCAATCATGTAACATGGAAGGAGAAATTCCTTGCAGGTTTACCTACCCTATTAGGAGAAAATGTTAGAAATTCCATTAAAGCCCTTTATGATAATCGTGTCCCTTATGATGAGCTCACCTACGGTGAACTTGTCAGTTTTGTCAATAAAGAAGGTTTAAAAATCTGTCAAGACTTGAAATTACAGAAACGTCTAAAATGGGAGCTTAGAAAATCTAAGTAAGAATTAGTCAGTTTCTGTAAACAATTCAATTATGACCCCTTTAAAACTTCTACTGCTAAAGATTGTGATGGTAAGTGTTCCTCACGGCTTTACAAAAAACATTACAAGTCCAGAAGTTATAAATATCAACAACCTTCCAAAAATTTTAGAGAACCTTTTTATACAAAGTCTTCTAGACAGTATAAGAAGTCTCACTTCTCTAAAAGGAAGGATTTTAAAACTAAACCCTCTTCCTCTCCTAAACCAAAAACTCCTTTTAATTATAAAAAAGCCACATGTTTTAAATGTGGGAAGAAAGGACATACTGCAAAATATTGCAGGATGAATAGGAAACTTCACGAGATTAATCTCGATGAAGAAACCCTTGCCAAATTAGCCCCTTTGCTCATTGAGTCCTCTGACTCTGATTCAAATTCTTCCTTAACGGGAGACAGTGATCCTTTACAAGTTGATGAGTTGATTGACTCAGAAACATCTGTTTCAAGCAGTTCTGAATCTAATTCAGAAACATTTTTTAAAAAGATTAATGTTTTGACTAAAGAACAAGAAACTTTTCTTGAATTAGTAAAACACATTTCTGATCCAAACCTCCAAAAGGAATACCTCGATAAACTCTTAAAGACCCTAGAACTCAACAAAGCAGAAACTTCTAAAGCCCCCATTATCAAGAAAAATAGTTATGACTTAACCGAAATCTTAGACAAAAAGAAAACAAAGAAAACAATAACTCCGAATATCCAAGACCTTCAAAAGGAGATAAAAGAAATTAAACTTGAAATAAAAGAGTTGAAAGAAAAACAAAAGAATTATTATGAAACCATCCAACTTCTTTTACAAAGACAATTACAAGAAAATTCTGATAAAGAATCAGAACCTGATAATAGTGATAATGAAGAACAAAGAGTAAACAACATTGAATCTATACCAAACGATTTTCTGTTTGTCTTAAAGCAAATTACCACGAGAAAATATTTGATTAAAATCACCTTAATTCTTTCTAAAGATTTTGTAATCGACACTATTGTAAGATTTGTTGATATAAGTATTACAATAGTGGGTTTTATCCAAGCCTGGCTTTTACTAAAGACTTTAACCATTGATCACTCAATATCTTCTCGTAATTGTTTACCAATTACGACCGGGATCGTGGAAAGTGTGTGAGTGTTCAAGAGAATCTATATTAAAAGATTCTAACAAACAAAAGACAAGTGAGAAAAGAAAAGGTTTATTATCTCTATATTTTAATTATCAATCAAGGGTACGTGGCGTCGTTCCCCAGTTCGATGCAGAACTTAATCTGCCTTTGGACCCAGATCTGGCTTAGAACAGATCAATAGCCCGCACAATCTGTCTTCCAGCCTATATACCACTTTAATTTAATTTGATTTTATCTTTATTAGCAAACCTAGCAACAAAATCTAAGGCTCATACATAATACTAGATCTGGATCCCAGAAATAATATTCTGAAGGAATGAATGGAGAAGAGAAGATCCAACTAAGGATTGAGATCTGGTTTCGTTGCCTCAGAGGAACGTAGCAATTATATGGCAGATTTGATATAGATCAGTCTGCAAAGCATGCATAAAATTTAAATGCTTTAAAATAAATTGCGGAAATTAAATTGCTTTAAATTAAATTGCGAAAATTTAAAGTGCAGAAATTTAAACATGCTTTAAAATAAATGACAAAATTTTAAATATACATAAATTGAAACTTTATTACAACTTTAAAAGGAAAAATTACAAATCTTACATTTGAATTTCTTGAATCAATGCTTTAGAAGAAATATTATAAAGATGGGAAATTAATATGAAGACAGTAAAATTATTTCCTTCTAGATTCCAGATTCCCAATCTTAGAGAGAGAATGAGAGAGATGAGAGAAGGAAGAGAAGAAGAGAAGAAAGAAAAGAAAAAACCACGAAATCTGAGGAGTCTAAGTCTTCCTTCAGATTTAAATACAAGGGTTCTATAGCTTTAAACTGTAGCGAGTCTGTAGCTGCACCACTGTAGCGAAACTGTTGCTTCAATACTGTAGCGAAACTGTAGCTTTAGCTTATCTTTTGACTGTAGATTTACAAATGGTCAGAGAGGAAAGAAAAACAAATTCGAGTGAAGAGACATGTGCGCTCTCACTTGTGTCCAGGGGACCACCCGATACAAAGGAACATAAATAATTACAAAGGGTAGAATCATTTACTCCTTTTTTTTTTTACACTCTTGAAAGGAATAGTAAGAGTACAATAATTACAAAACAAGAAAAGTAGATGTTTTAGTGCTTTATTGGCGACAATATCCCGAAGCAGTCATCTTCATTTTCAACTCCAAGGGAAATGAACGGTTTAGGTTCGCCTGAGGAGCTTGATGAAGAACTTGCAACAGATGTCTCTGATCTGGAGGCAAGGAGCTGCTGCATGACTTTGAAATATTCATCTTCTGTTTTGACACTGGCCAAAAGAGACTGGGCTTTGGATTTTTGGGTAAGGAAGGTTTTTTGGGCTTTGACTTCTTTAATGGTAGGAGGTAAAAACCCTTTAGAACAGAGCCAATTTCGGATTAGGGTATCAGTTAATTTGGTCTGTTCATCAAACTTTGACCACCATTTGACTTTAAAGGTTCTTTGTAAAATAAGTTGGGTTTCGTGGGTATGAAATCTGAAATTCCACATCCATACCCATGGAAGGAAGAAATTTGTACAAAAACAGAGAGAGGGGAAACCTTTTTCTCGGAATCAGTAGGGATATAATGGGTTTTGAAAAGATTTAAACAATGGACAGCATTTGGAGTTAAAATTTCTGGTATTGGGCCAAAATTGTTCCACCACTGTTGAAACCAATTTCGAAGGTTTTGGACGGTTATTTTTTAATTGAAGAAAAATAACCATGAATGGGATTTTTTTGGGTTTTGGATGAAGAATGTGTTAAACCAGGCTTGTTGATTATCCCAATAGGAATAAGTCAAACAATGAGGTAAACGCATTTGAAAATTTAGAGGGAAACTTTTTTGTTTGTGGAGTTGGTCACCCCACTGGTTTGGGCTCAAGACTTTTAAAATGGTAGCTATAGAATAAGCGGGTTCGGTATGGGTTTCACTGAGAAAGAAATGCTTGAATTTGATGGACTCAGTGGACTCAATGATGCTTTGGTAATAAGACTGAGGTTTTGTCAAATCTCATGGTTTGAAAAACCAGTCTTTGGGGAAAAACTTTGAAATGGCTTGAAAAGGATCAGTGTGGTAAAAACCATATTCCATAGTTAAAATGTTTTAAAAATGGGTTTTATCATACCAATCGGAGGTTTTCTTTGAAAGCTTTGGTTGTGAAAGGATAATCTGAGAAGATGCACTTTCACCAGAAAGAACAACATTTTGTAAAGAGCCTTTAAAAATTTCTTTGGAAATAGATTTTTCTTTCTTTGGGGAAGATTGACTTTGAGAAAAACTTTGTAATGCTAATATAAGTTCAAGGGATTTAGAAATGGATTTTATCCATTGATTTACCTGTTCCTGAGAGGAAATTGCTTTGGATTTGGCTTCTTCATCTTCAATCATGTCAATCCATGATTTAATTGGCATGGCCGATGAAAGTAGTTTTTCTTTAGGGAGAGAGGAAGGTTGAGAGGCTTTCAATGGTGTTTGGGACACAGGGTCTTTGAGGATCCCTTTCCCTTTGTCTTTCTTTTTGGGCGGCATTTATCTGTTTTGAAGAAATTCCCAGGTTAGAAAATCAGGGAGAGAATTTGTATCTCCTTTAATAAACTCAATATCAAAATAAAAAATACTCAAAATAGCTTGCCATCGTGCAAAAATCTGTTTTGATGCAATGTTTTGAACATCCTTTTCTAAAACATGTTTTGCAAATTTGCAATCAATTCTAAGTAGAAATTTTTGATTTAATAAATCACTTTGAAATTTAGAAATACATAAAACAATTGATAAAATTTCTTTTTTAATAGTAGAATAATTTTTCTAACATTCATTCCAATGAGCAGAAACATATTGTATTACTTGTTCTTTGTTGTTATCAATTTGTTTTAATATCCCACCATAGCCTAAGTCTGAGGCATCGGTCTCAACAATTTTAGGTAATGCAGGATTTGAAAGAAACAAGCACGGAATGTTTTTGACAGATCTTTATAATAGTGTTAAAGTCTGTGTGTCTGCTGAATTTTTACTGGTAGTAAGTCCCGTTTTAGGATTAGATGTAAATACAATCGATGATAACCATATCATAGTTAAAATATTGTAATTAGTCTATTGATGACAGATATCCGTTGTTTATATCCATTATTTTTAAACAATGAATGACATTTAAAGGGGTCATAATTGAATTGTTTACAGAATCGACACTACTGTTTTTACTAAAGATCTAGTATTATGTATGAGCTTTAGATTTTGTTGCTAGGTTTGCTAATAAAGATAAAATTAAATAAAATTAAAGTGGTCTATAGGCTGGAAGACAATATTTTAGAGAACCTTTTTATAAAAAGTCTTCTAGACGTATAAGAAGTCTCACTTCTTTAAAAGGAAGGATTTTAAAGCTAAACCCTCTTCCTCTCTTAAACCAAAAACTCCTTTTAATTATAAAAAAGCCACATGTTTTAAATGTGGAAAGAAATGACATACTGCAAAATATTGCAGGATGAATAGGAAACTTCACGAGATTAATCTCGATGAAGAAACCCTTGCCAAATTAGCCCCTTTGCTCATTGAGTCCTCTAACTCTGATTCAAATTCTTCCTTAATGGAAGACAGTGATCCTTTACAGGTTGATGAGTTGATTGACTCAGAAACATCTTTTTCAAGCAGTTCTGAATCTAATTCAAAAACATTTTTAAAAAAGATTAATGTTTTGACTAAAGAACAAGAAACTTTTCTTGAATTAGTAAAACACATTTCTGATCCAAACCTCCAAAAGGAATACCTTGATAAACTCTTAAAGACCCTAGAACTCAACAAGGCAGAAACTTCTAAAGCTGAATTTTTACTGGTAGTAAGTCCCATTATCAAGAAAAATACTTATGACTTAACCGAAATCTTAGACAAAAAGAAAACAAAGAAAACAATAACTCCCAATATCCAAGACCTTCAAAAGGAGATAAAAGAAATTAAACTTGAAATAAAAGAGTTGAAAGAAAAACAAAAGAATGATTCTGAAACCATCAAACTTCTTTTACAAAGACAATTACAAGAAAATTATGATAAAGAATCAGAACCTGATAATAGTGATAATGAAGAACAAAGAGTAGACAACATTGAATCCATACCAAACGATTTTCTGTTTGTCTTAAAGCAAATTACCACAAGAAAATATTTGATTAAAATCACCTTAATTCTTTTTAAAGATTTTGTAATCGACACTATTGTCCTTTTTGATACAGGTGCCGATTTAAATTGCTTTAAAGAAGATATTGTCCCCAAAAGATTCCATGAGAAAACAAAAGAAAGGCTTTCTGCCGCCAATAATTCAAAACTCAATGTTAAATCTAAAGTTGATGCCTCTATTCACAACAATGATTTTGAATTCAAAACTTCATTTATTCTTACAAATGACATACATCATACTGTCATTTTAGGAACTCCTTTTATCAATCTCATTACCCCCTATACTGTCAATTATGATAGTATATCTTTTAAAGCAAAAACCAAAAAACTCGTTTTTACTTTTATTGAGAAACCTAAAACAAGAAACTTAAATATTGTCAAAGCCTGTTCTGTTTATCAGAACCATATCAACACACTTCTCAAATCTAAACAAAGTGATTTAACATGTTTGAAAAAGGATTTGAGTCTACAAAGAATTGAAAACCAATTACAAAATGAATTTGTAAAAAGAAAAATTTCTTATTTTGAAGCTTTAATTGAAAAAGAAATATGTGTTGATTTACCAACTGCTTTTTGGAACAGAAAACAACATTTGGTAGACTTGCCATATGAAAATTCTGGAGTCAAAAGGACTTATTGTTAAATCTAGGTCCCCATGGTCTTGCGCCGCTTTTTATGTTAACAAAAATTCAGAAATCAAAATAGGAACACCGAGACTGGTGATAAACTACAAACCTCTTAATAAAGCATTAAAATAGATTAGGTATCTTATACCTAATAAAAAAGATTTGCTTCAAAAACTACATTCTGCATTTATATTTTCCAAATTTGACATGAAATCCGGCTTTTGGCAAATTCAAATTCACCCTAAAGACCATAACAAAACTGCTTTCACTGTTCCATTTGGACAATATGAGTGGACAGTAATGCCATTTGGATTGAAAAATGCACCTTCGGAATTTCAAAGAATTATGAATGACATTTATAATTGTTTTTATAATTTTTGCATTGTTTATATAGACAATGTGCTCATTTTTTCCCAATCAATTGAACAACATTTCAAACATTTAAAGACTTTTTATTTGGCAACTAGAAAAGCTGGCCTAGCCATTTCTAGTTCTAAAGTCTCTCTATTCCAAACTAAAGTTCGGTTTCTTAGTCACTACATCTCCAAAGGAACCATCACTCCCATTGAAATGTCACTTGCCTTTACTGACAAGTTTCCTGATAAAATCTTGGATAAAACCCAATTGCAACGATTTTTGGGTAGTCTCAACTATGTTCTTGATTTCTGCCCGAATATTAATAGGATTGCAAAACCACTGCATGATATGTTAAAGAAAACTCATGTTGCATGGTCAGAAGAACATACCAAAATCATTAAACACATAAAAACCATAGTAAAAAACATTCCGTGCTTGTTTCTTGCAAATCCTGCATTACCTAAAATTGTTGAGACCGATGCCTCAGACTTAGGCTATGGTGGGATATTAAAACAAATTGATAACAACAAAAAACAAGTAGTACAATATGTTTCTGCTCATTGGAATGAATGTCAGAAAAATTATTCTACTATTAAAAAAGAAATTTTATCTATTGTTTTATGTATTTTCAAATTTCAAAGTGATTTATTAAATAAAAAATTTCTGCTTAGAATTGGTTGCAAAGTTGCAAAACATGTTTTAGAAAAAAGATGTTCAAAACATTGCATCAAAACAGATTTTTGCACGATGGCCAGCTATTTTGAGTATTTTTTATTTTGATATTGAGTTTATTAAAGGAGATACAAATTCTCTCCCTGATTTTCTAACCAGGGAATTTCTTCAAAATAGATAAATGCCGCCTAAAAAGAAAGACAAAGGAAAAGGGATCCTCAAAGACCATGTGTCCCAGACACCATTGAAAGCCTTTCAACCTTCCTCTCCCCCTAAAGAAAAACTACTTTCATCGGCCATGCCAATTAAATCATAGATTGACATGATTGAAAATGAAGAAGCCAAATCCAAAGCAATTTCCTCTCAGGAATAGGTAAATCAATAGTTAAATCCATTTCTAAATCCCCTGAACTTATATTAGCATTACAAAGTTTTTCTCAAAGTCAATCTTCCCCAAAGAAAGAAAAATTTATTTCTAAAGAAATTTCTAAAGGCTCTTCACAAAATGTTGTTCTTTCTGATGAAAGTGCATCTTCTCAGATTGTCCTTTCACAACCAAAGCTTTCAAAGAAAACTTCCGATTGGTATGATAAAACCCATTTTCAAAACATTTTAACTATGGAAGATGGTTTTTCCCACACTGATCCTTTTCAAGCTATTTCAAAGTTTTTCCCCAAAGGCTGATTTTTCAAACCATGAGATTTGATAAAACCTCAGTCTTATTACCAAACCATACTTGAGTCCACTGAGTCCATCAAATTCAAGCATTTCTTTCTCAGTGAAACCCATACCGAACCCGTCTATTCTACAGCTACCATTTTAAAGGTCTTGAGCCCAAACCAGTGGGGTGACTAACTCCACAAACAAAAAAGTTTCCCTCCAAATTTTCTAATGCGTTTACCTCATTGTTTGACTTATTCCTATTGGAATTATCAACAAGCCTGGTTTAACACATTCTTCATCCAAAACCCAAAAAATGTGTTTTACTAATTCAAGAAAAGTTTCTTATTCTTTAGTCAAAACATTAATCTTTTTTAAAAATGTTTCTAAATTAGATTCAGAACTGCTTGAAGCAGATGTTTCTGAGTCAATCAACTCATCAACCTGTAAAGGATCACTGTCTCCCGTTAAGGAAGAATTTGAATCAGAGTCAGAGGACTCAATGAGCAAAGGGGCTAATTTGGCAAGGGTTTCTTCATCGAGATTAATCTCGTGAAGTTTCCTATTCATCCTGCAATATTTTGCAGTATGTCATTTCTTTCCACATTTAAAACATGTGGCTTTTTTATAATTAAAATGAGTTTTTGGTTTAGGAGAGAAAGAGGGTTTGGCTTTAAAATCCTTCCTTTTAGAGAAGTGAGACTTCTTATACTGTCTAGAAGACTTTTTATAAAAAAGTTCTCTAAAATCTTTGGAAGGTTGTTGATTTTTATAACTTTTGGACTTGTAATGTTTTTTGTAAGGCCGTGATGAACACTTACCATCACAATCTTTAGCAGTAGAAGTTTTAAAGGGGTCATAATTGAATTGTTTACAGAAACTGCCTAATTCTTGCTTAGATTTTCTAAGCTCCCATTTTAGACGTTTCTGTAATTTCAAGTCTTGACAGATCTTTAAACATTCTTTATTGACAAAACTGACAAGTTCACCGTAGGTGAGCTCATCATAAGGGACACGATTATCATAAAGGGCTTTAATGGAATTTCTAACCTTTTCTCCTAATATGGTAGGTAAACCTGCAAGGAATTTCTCCTTCCAAGTTAAATTATTGGCATCATCCCTAAGGAAAAGTCTGGTAAAGAAAATGGTTTTGTAGCTTAGGAATTCACTAAGTTTTCTACACCTCAGGTTGTGTAGTAACTCAGTATTCTTATCTCTAAGGTGAGAAGGGTCACCTATGAAATGGTGGGAAATAGTCAGTATCAGGGTAGCAACTGCATCCTAATTTGAGCTATTGAATTCGTCGAGAATTGGGGCTCCATTTTCGTCTGCTTGAATAGAATTTAGGATGTCCATTTGTTGTTGTTTGGTGAGAAGATGATCCCACCAACCTTTTAGTTGACCAGTAAAACCAGCTATGAGAATTTCTGCAATGGCTTTGTCAGAACTTCCCGACAGGGTTTTATAGGCATTAGCTGCCATAGTCATCTGTTGCAACAATCCTAAGATATTATATTCAGACATACCATCAATATTCCACTCATAGACAGAGGAAGCATTAAAACGTGATTGGCTTAATGCACTTGGCCTATTGTCTATGGCTAAGTCAGGTGGAGACTTGACAGTAGGTAGGGCAAAATCCCAATGGATTTTGTTGCCTTTGGAAACTGGTTCTTTTTTAAATGTTTCTATATCAGAAGAGGTTATAGAAACATTGTCTTGTTCAAGTACACCAATCTTGCTAGATTGGGCACTATCAGGGGCTATTTGGATTTTACTAGATGAAGAAGAAGATGCTTCTATTCTATCTAGTTGTTCTTTAATGGCTTTAGCAAAATCTGATTTTGACTCTTGGACAAGCTTTTGACTAGTTTTCAAAACCTGAAAAGGTTTGAAAATAGGCACTTTAAGCTTTTTGTCAAAATTCGATTTTGATGTAACATGAGAAACAACTATGGTTGACTTCTGGAACTGATTTTCTATTCTAGTCAACTATTTTCCTATCGTATTTAGATTAGCATTACAGAAATTATTCTGTTGAATAATGCTATCTAAATCTGTTTCTAGATCTTTATGTATTTTATAAAGTGAGGCTTTAATCTCAATAGGAGGTTCACCATGATCAATGGTTATGCTCCTAAGAGGTGGATGCTCAGATTTAATGACTCTTCTACTACCAGAAAGGTTCCATTCAGTGGTTACCTTTCTAACAGTGATGCGATTTGATTTTTTTAAACGGATATGAAATGTTGTTTTCGGAGGCATACATCTCAAACCAATCAAAAAATAATATATGCACTTTGTGCAGATTTACAAATTCATAATAAACTTGTTGAATTTCTTTTCTTTGGTTTAAAATATGTTTAAAAAACCAAAGTCTTTTTTCTTTGTTTGAATCAGAATAAAAATCATTATGGAGAAGAGTTTTATCTGATTCAAAATCTTTTTCAATAACATTGATGGCATTTTCTGTGACAACAGAAAACGTTGGAGATGTAGGAGGAGAAGATTCATTCTCTTCCTGACTTTCCTTCTCTTCCTGACTTTGTTCACGTTGACTACTAGTGTAAATTGGATGGGGAACAATAATGGCATAGTCAACTGAATGTATGGAGGAACTAGGTATATCCGAAGTGGAAACCTAGGTTGACTCTTTACAGGTTGAAAGGGAAGGTTTATGACAGAAGGGATTTTTGAAAACTTCCTTTCTAGTGAAGGAATGTTTGGGCATAAAGCTTTATCGGAAAATCTAGAGGGTGCAGATCTCCTAAAAGATAAACTAACTCTACCGTCTGAATACTGAGTCACATTTTGCAACTCTGTATTTGGCTCAAGTTGTTTTGGAATCACTGGTGCAGTGGCTCCTTCAAGTATCCATTCATCTGGAAGATTGATATCTTTCCATTGAATTGGTTTTGGAATTACAGTGTTTGCTTTAGAAAGGTCAGTCTGTAAGAGAAGAGTCTCATCTCTTTTGGACTGAAATTTATGCTGCGTATTAAACGCAGAGATCATGGCTTTGTATGATATTTCAAAAATTAATGCAACTGGTACAGATCCTTCTAACATGTGATAATTATGTGTTTTGATATGTAAAATCATGCTTTTTAAAATATTCTTGTCTTTTAAAGAAACCGTTATGTTGGGATAACGGTCAAAAGAAATGGGTCCATTATAGAGACTAGATTCAATACTACTGAGCAGGAAATCATCAAAGGAGATGAACCTTTCATCTCTGAGGACAACTAGAATAGATGTATTTAATCCTTCTTTGGTTAAGGGTTTTATGCCGACTTGGATTAAACCAGTATGGACATAGTTAAAATTCTTTTCTCTTAATTTCTTTAATGAATGTTCAGAAAACAAATGAATTGTTTGAAAGGGCTTTGAAAGTGTGATGTCACGTTCTTCAGTCTTTATTACACAATCAGTCTTTAAGAAATCAAGTTTTTTCATTTTATAAATTTTGTCTTTAGAAACCTTTGGTAAATCCCAATTATCAATTGCTTTATTAAAATCTTCAATAATGAATTCTTTTGAATTCACCACGTTCTTTGAAACACTAGTCTTCTCAGAAGAAGAGCTAGTGAAAGATGATGTTCTATGCAGTAGAGAATCCATGCAATTTAAAACTCCAATTAAAACCTATATGAATGCCTACAAGTATCGGTTTACTGCCTTAAGCGGAAATTTTATCCTAAAACGGCACTTACTACCAGTAAAAATTCAGCAGACACACAGACTTTAATAAAAGAAATAAACAACACAGATGCTTTACTAAATATTACACCTACTTCCCCCTGGCTTTGATACCAATTACGACCGTGGGGAAGTAGGTGTAAATTTTAACTCCAGACATGCTGAATTTTTGAAAGATAATACACCACTATTGTAAGATAATAAACCACCCGACACTATTGCTCTGATACCAAATACGACCGGGATCGTGGAAAGTGTGTGAGTGTTCAAGAGAATCTATATTAAAAGATTCTAACAAACAAAAGACAAGCGAGAAAAGAAAAGGTTTATTATCTCTATATTTTAATTATCAATCAAGGGTACGTGGCGTCGTTCCCCAGTTCAATGCAGAACTTAATCTACCTTTGGACCCAGATCTGGCTTAGAACAGATCAATAGCCCGTACGATCTGTCTTCCAGCCTATATACTACTTTAATTTTATTTGTTTTTATCTTTATTAGCAAACCTAGCAACAAAATCTAAGGCTCATACATAATACTAGATCTGGATCCCAGAAATAGTATTCTGAAGGAATGGAGGGAGAAGAGAAGATACAACTGAGGATTGAGATCTGGTCTCGTTGCCTTAGAGGAACGTTGCAATTGTATGGCAGATCTGATATAGATCAGTCTGCAAAGCATGCATAAAATTTAAATGCTTTAAAATAAATTGTGGAAATTAAATTGCTTTAAATTAAATTGCGAAAATTTAAAGTGCAGAAATTTAAACATGCTTTAAAATAAATGACAGAAATTTAAATATACATAAATTGAAACTTTATTACAACTTTAAAAGGAAAAATTACAAATCTTACATTTGAATTTCTTGAATCAATGCTTTAGAAGAAAATATTACAAAAATGGGAAATTAATTTGAAGACAGGAAAATTATTTCCTTCCAGATTCCAGATTCCCAATCTTAGAGAGAGAAGGAGAGAGATGAGAGAAGGAAGAGAAGAAGAGAAGAAAGAAAAGAAAAAACCACGAAATCTGAGGAGTCCAAGTCTTCCTTCAGATTTAAATACAAGGGTTCTATAGCTATAAACTGTAGCGAGTCTGTAGCTGCACCACTGTAGCGAAACTGTTGCTTCAATAATGTAGCGAAACTGTAGCTTTAGCTTATCTTTTGACTGTAGATTTACAAATGGTCAGAGAGGAAAGAAAAATAAATTCGGGTGAAGAGACATGTGCGCTTTCACTTGTGTCTAGGGGACCACCCGATACAAAGGAACATAAATAATTACAAAGGGTGGAATCATTTACTCTTTTTTTTTTACACTCTTGAAAGGAATAGTAAGAGTACAATAATTACAAAACAAGAAAAGTAGATGCTTTAATGCTTTATTGGCAACAATATCCCGAAGCATTCATCTTCATTTTCATCTCTAAGGGAAATGAACGGTTTAGGTTCGCCTGAGGAGCTTGATGAAGAACTTGCAACAGATGTCTCTGATCTGGAGGCAAGGAGCTGCTGCATGACTTTGAAATATTCATCTTCTATTTTGGCACTGGCCAAAAGAGACTTGGCTTTGGATTTTTTGGTAAGGAAGGTTTTTTGGGCTTTGACTTCTTTAATGGTAGGAAGTAAAAACCCTTTAGAACAGAGCCAATTTCGGATTAGGGTATCAGTTAATTTGGTCTGTTCATCAAACTTTGACCACCATTTGACTTTAAAGGTCCTTTGTAAAATAAGTTGGGTTTCATGGGTATGAAATCTGAAATTCCACATCCATACCCATGGAAGGAATAAATTTGTACAAAAACAGAGAAATGGGGGAAACCTTTTCTCGGAATCAGTAGGGATATAATGGGTTTTGAAAAGATTTAAACAATGGATGGCATTTGATGTTAAAATTTCTGGTATTGGGCCGAAATTGTTCCACCACTGTTGAAACCAATTTGGAAGGCTTTGGACGATCATTTTTAAATTGAAGAAAAAAAACCATGAATGGGATTTTTTTGGGTTTTGGATGAAGAATGTGTTAAACCAGACTTATTGATAATCCCAATAGGAATAAGTCAAACAATGAGGTAAAGGCATTTGAAAATTTGGAGGGAAACTTTTTTGTTTGTGGAGTTAGTCACCCCACTGGTTTGGGCTCAAGACCTTTAAAATGGTAGCTGTAGAATAGACGGGTTCGGTATGGGTTTCACTGAGAAAGAAATGCTTGAATTTGACGGACTCAGTGGACTCAAGGATGCTTTGGTAATAAGACTGAGGTTTTGTCAAATCCCATGGTTTGAAAAATCAGCCTTTGGGAAAAAACTTTGAAATGTCTTGAAAAAGATCAGTGTGGTAAAAACTATCTTCCATAGTTAAAATGTTTTGAAAATGGGTTTTATCATACCAATCGAAAGTTTTCTTTAAAAGCCTTGGTTGTGAAAGGACAATCTGAGAAGATGCACTTTCACCAGAAAGAACAACATTTTGTGAAGAGCCTTTAGAAATTTCTTTGGAAATAGATTTTTCTTTCTTTGGGGAAGATTGACTTTGAGAAAAACTTTGTAATGCTAATATAAGTTAAGGGGATTTAGAAATGAATTTTATCCTTTGATTTACCTGTTCCTGAGAGGAAATTGCTTTGGATTTGGCTTCTTCATCTTCAATCATGTCAATCCATGATTTAATTGGTATGGCCGATAAAAGTAGTTTTTCTTTAGGGGGAGAGGAAGGTTGAGAGGCTTTTAATGGTGTCTGGGACACATGATCTTTGAGGATCCATTTCCCTTTGTCTTTCCTTTTAGGCGACATTTATCTGTTTTGAAGAAATTCCCTGGTTAGAAAATCAGGGAGAGAATTTGTATCTCCTTTAATAAACTGAATATCAAAATAAGAAATACTCAAAATAGCTTGCCATCGTGCAAAAATCTGTTTTGATGCAATGTTTTGAACATCCTTTTCTAAAACATGTTTTGCAGCTTTGTAATCAATTCTAAGTATAAATTTTTTATTTAATAAATCACTTTGAAATTTGGAAATACATAAAACAATAGATAAAATTTCTTTTTTAATAGTAGAATAATTTTTCTGACATTCATTCCAATGGGCAGAAACATATTGTACTACTTGTTCTTTGTTGTTATCAATTTGTTTTAATATCCCACCATAGCCTAAGCATGAGGCATCGGTCTCAACAATTTTAAGTAATGCAGGATTTGCAAGAAACAAGCACAGAATGTTTTTTTACTATGGTTTTTATGTGTTTAAAGATTTTGGTATGTTCTTCTGACCATGCAACATGAGTTTTCTTTAACCTATCATACAGTGGTTTTGCAATCCTATTGATATTCGGACAGAAATCAAGAACATAATTGAGACTACCAAAAATCGTTGCAATTGGGTTTTATCCAAGATTTTATCAGGAAACTTGTCAGTAAAGGCAAGTGACCTTTCAATGGGAGTGATGGTTCCTTTGGAGATGTAGTGACTAAAAAACCGGACTTTAGTTTGGAATAGAGAGACTTTAGAACTAGAAATGGCTAGGCCAGATTTTCTAGCTGCCAAATAAAAAGTCTTTAAATGTTTGAAATGTTGTTCAATTGATTGGGAAAAAATGAGCACATCGTCTATATAAACAATGCAAAAATTAGAAAAAGGATTATAAATGTCATTCATAATTCTTTGAAATTCCGAAGGTGTATTTTTCAATCCAAATGGCATTATTGCCCACTCATATTGTCCAAATGGAACAGTGAAAGCAGTTTTGTAACGGTCTTTAGGGTGAATTTGAATTTGCCAAAAGCCAGATTTCATGTCAAATTTGGAAAATATAAATGCATAATGTAGTTTTTGAAGAAAATCTTTTTTATTAGGTATAAGATACCTAATCCATTTTAATGATTTATTAAGAGATTTGTAGTTTATCACCAGTCTCGGTGTTCCTCTTTTGATTTCTGAATTTTTGTTAACATAAAAAGCGGCGCAAGACCATGGGGACCTAGATTTAACAATAAGTCATTTTGACTCCAAATCTTTTATTTCTTTTTTACAGTGTTGTTCTAATTCCATATTCATTTGAATAGGATGGGCTTTAGTAAGTATTTGTTTTTCGTCAAAAGAATTTTCATATGGCAAGTCTACCAAATGTTGTTTTCTGTTCCAAAAAGCAGTTGGTAAATCAGCACATATTTCTTTTTCAATTAAAGCTTTAAAATCAGAAATTTTTCTTTTTACAAATTCATTTTGTAATTGGTTTTCAATTCTTTGTAGACTCAAATCCTTTTTCAAACATGTTAAATCACTTTGTTTAGATTTGAGAAGTATGTTGATATGGTTCTGATAAACAGAACAGGCTTTGACAATATTTAAGTTTCTTGTTTTAGGTTTCTCAATAATAGGAAAAACGAGTTTTTTGGTTTTTACTTTAAAAGGTATACTATCATAATTGACAGTATAGGAGGTAATGAGATTGATAAAAGGAGTTCCTAAAATGACAGTATGATGTATGTCATTTGTAAGAATAAAGGAAGTTTTGAATTCAAAATCATTGTTGTGAATAGAGGCATCAACTTTAGATTTAACATTGAGTTTTGAATTATTGGCGGCAGAAAGCCTTTATTTTGTTTTCTCATGAAATCTTTTGGGGACAATATCTTTTTGAATGCAATTTAAATCGGCACCTGTATCAAAAAGGACAATAGTGTCGATTACAAAATCTTTAGAAAGAATTAAGGTGATTTTAATCAAATATTTTCTTGTGGTAATTTGCTTTAAGACAAACAGAAAATCGTTTGGTATGGATTCAATGTTGTCTACTCTTTGTTCTTCATTATCACTATTATCAGGTTCTGATTCTTTATCAGAATTTTCTTGTAATTGTCTTTGTAAAAGAAGTTGGATGGTTTCAGAATCATTCTATTGTTTTTCTTTCAACTTTGTTATTTCAAGTTTAATTTCTTTTATCTCCTTTTGAAGGTCTTGGATATTGGGAGTTATTGTTTTCTTTGTTTTCTTTTTGTCTAAGATTTCGGTTAAGTCATAAGTATTTTTCTTGATAATAGGGGCTTTAGAAGTTTCTGCTTTGTTGAGTTCTAGGGTCTTTAAGAGTTTATCGAGGTATTCCTTTTGGAGGTTTGGATCAGAAATGTGTTTCACTAATTCAAGAAAAGTTTATTGTTATTTAGTCAAAACATTAATCTTTTTTAAAAAATGTTTCTGAATTAGATTAAGAACTACTTGAAACAGATGTTTTTGAGTCAATGAACTCATCAACCAGTAACGGATCACTGTCTCCTGTTAAGGAAGAATTTGAATCAAAGTCAGAGGACTCAATGAGCAAAGGGGCTAATTTGACAAGGGTTTCTTCCTCGAGATTAATCTCGTGAAGTTTCCTATTCATCCTGCAATATTTTGCATTATATCTTTTCTTTCCACATTTAAAACATGTGGCTTCTTTATAATTAAAAGGAGTTTTTGGTTTGGGAAAGGAAGAGGGTTTAGCTTTAAAATCTTTCCTTTTAGAGAAGTGAAAATTCTTATACTGTCTATAAGACTTTTTATAAAAAGGTTCTCTAAAATCTTTGGAAGGTTGTTGATATTTAGAACTTCTGGACTTGTAATGTTTTTTGTAAGGCCGTGAGGAACACTTACCATCACAATCTTTAGCAGTAGAAGTTTTAAAGGGGTCATAATTGAATTGTTTACAGAAACTGCCTAATTCTTGCTTAGATTTTCTAAGCTCCCATTTTAAACGTTTCTGTAATTTCAAGTCTTGACATATCTTTAAACCTTCTTTATTGACAAAACTGACAAGTTCACCGTAGGTGAGCTCATTATAAGGGACATGATTATCATAAAGGGCTTTAATGGAATTTCTAACCTTTTCTCCTAATAGGGTAGGTAAACCTGCAAGGAATTTCTCCTTTCAAGTTACATAATTGGCATCACCCCTAAGGAAAAGTCTGATAAAGAAAGTGGTTTTGTAGCTTTGGAATTCACTAAGTTTTCTACACCTCAGGTTGTGTAGTAACTCAGCATTCTTATCTTTAAGGTGAGATGGGTCACCTATGAAATTGAGGGAAATAGTTAGTATCAGGGTAGCCACTGCATCCTGAATTGGGCTATTAAATTCGTCGAGAATTGGGGCTCTATTTTCGTCTACTTGAATAGAATTTAGGATGTCTATTTGTTGTTGTTTGGTGAGAAGATGATCCCATCAACCTTTTAGTTGACCAGTAAAACCAACTATGAGAATTTCTGAAATGGCTTTGTCAGAAGTTCTCGACTGGGTTTTATAGGCATTAGCTGCCATGATCATCTGTTGCAACAATTCTAAGATGTTATATTCAGACATACCATCAATATTCCACTCATAGAAAGAGGAAGCATTAAAACGCAATTGGTTTAATGCACTTGGCCTATTGTCTATGGCTAAGTCAGGTGGAGACTTGACAGTTGGTAGGGCTAAATCCCAATGGATTTTGTTGGCTTTGGAAACTGGCTCTTCTTGAAATGCTTCTATATCAGAAGAGGCTATAGAAACATTGTCTTGTTCAAGTACACCAATCTTGCTAGATTGGACACTATCAGGGGCTATTTGGATTTTACTAGATGAAGAAGAAGAGGCTTTTATTCTATCTAGTTGTTCTTTAATGGCTTTAGCAAAATATGATTTTGACTCTTGGACAAACTTTTGACTAGTTTTCGAAACCTGAAAATGTTTGAAAATAGGCTTTTTAAGCTTTTTGTCAGAATCCGATTTTGATGTAACAAGAGAAACAGCTATGGTTGACTTCTAGAACTGGTTTTCTATTCTATTGAACTGTTTTCTTATCGTATTTAGATTAGCATTACAGAAATTATTCTGTTGAATAATGCTATCTAAATCCGTTTCTGGATCTTTATGTATTTTATAAGGTGAGGTTTTAATCTCAATAGGAGGTTCACCATGATCAATGATTATGCTCCTAAGAGGTGGATGCTCAAATTCAATGACTCTTCCACTACCAGAAAGGTTCCATTCAGTGGTTTTCTTTCTAACAGTGATGGGATTTGATTCTTTAAACGAATATGAAATGTTGTTTTCGGAGGCATACAGCTCAAACCAATAAAAAAACAATATATGTACTTTGTGCATATTTACAAATTCATAATAAACTTGTTGAATTTCTTTTCTTTGGTTTAAAAAATGTTTAAAAAACCAAAATCTTTTTTCTTTGTTTGAATCAGAATAAAAATCATTATGGAGAAGAGTTTTATCTAATTCAAAATCTTTTTCAATAACATTGATGGCATTTTCTATGACAGCAAAAAACGTTGGAGATGTAGGAGGAGAAGGTTCCTTCTCTTCCTGATTTTGTTCACGTTGACTACTAGTGTAAATTGGATGGGGAACACTAGTGGCATAGTCAACTGAATGTGTGGAGGAACTAGGTATATCCAAAGTGGAAAATCTAGGTTGACTCTTTACAGGTTGAAAGGGAAGGTTTATGACAGAAGGGATTTTTGAAAACTTCATTTCCAGTAAAGGAATGTTTGGGCATGAAGCTTTATCGGAAAATCTAGAGGATGCAGATCTCCTAAAAGATTAACTAACTCTATCGTCTGAATACTGAGTCGCAATTTGCAATTCTATATTTGGCTCAAGTTGTTTTGGAATCACTGGTACAGTGGCTCCTTCAAGTATCCATCCATCTGGAAGATTGATATCTTTCCATTGGATTGGTTTTGGAATTACAATATTTGCTTTAGAAAGGTCAGTCTGTAAGAGAAGAGTCTCATCTCTTTTGGACTGGAATTTATGCTGCGTATTAAACGCAGAGATCATGGCTTTGTATGATATTTTAAAAATCAATGCAACTGGTACAGATCCTTCTAACATGTGATAATTATGTGTTTTGATCTGTAAAATCATGTTTTTTAAAATATTCTTGTCTTTTAAGAAACCGTTATGTTGGGATAACAATCAAAAGAAATGGGTCCTTTACAGAGACTAGATTCAATACTACTGAGCAGGAAATCATCAAAGGAGATGAACCTTCCATCTCTGAGGACAACTAGAATAGATGTATTTAATCCTTCTTTGGTTAAGGGTTTTATGCCGACTTGGATTAAACCAATATGGACATAGTTAAAATTCTTTTCTCTTAATTTCTTTAATGAATGTTCAGAAAACAAATGAATTATTTCAAAGGGATTTGAAAGTGTGACGTCACGTTCTTCAGTCTTTATTACACAATCAGTCTTTAAGAAATCAAGTTTTTTCATTTTATAAATTTTGTCTTTAGAAACCTTTGGTAAATCCCAATTATCAATTGCTTTATTAAAATCTTCAATAATGAATTCTTCTGAATTCACCACGTTCTTTGAAACACTAGTCTTCTCGGAAGAAGAGCTAGAAAAAGACGATGTTCTATGCAGTAGAGAATCCATACAATTTAAAACTCAAATTAAAACCTATATGAATGCCTATAGGTATGGGTTTACTGCCCTAAGCGGAAATCTTATCCTAAAACGGGACTTACTATCAGTAAAAATTCAGAAGACACACAGACTTTAACCAAAGAAATAAACAACACAGATGTTTTACTAAATATTACACCTACTTCCCCCTGGCTCTGATACCAATTACGACCGGGATCGTGGAAAGTGTGTGAGTGTTCAAGAGAATCTATATTAAAAAATTCTAACAAAGAAAAGACAAGCGAGAAAAGAAAATGTTTATTATCTCTATATTTTAAAGTGAATATTTCTATATTTTAATTATAGAGATAATAATAAACCGATTCTAGAAATTTATTTCTTTTAAAAAAATTATATATATATATAAAATTTAAATGCTTTGAAAGTGTGATGTCAGGGGGAAGTTGATTGACCACAATAATAGTTCTAAAGTCTCTTTATTCCAAACTAAAGTCCGGTTTCTTGGTCATTACATCTTCAAAGGAACCATCACTCCTATTGAAAGGTCACTTGCCTTTACTGACAAGTTTCCCGATAAAATCTTGGATAAAACTCAATTGCAACGATTTTTGGGTAGTTTCAATTATGTTCTTGATTTCTGTCTGAATATCAATAGGATTGCAAAACCACTGCATGATAGGTTAAAGAAAACTCTTGTTGTATGGTCAGAAGAACATACCAAAATCATTAAACACATAAAAACCATAGAAAAAAAATTTCGTGCTTGTTTCTTGCAAATCCTGCATTACCGGGAGAAGTAGGTGTAATATTTAATTGGTGTAATATTATTTGATTTTTTTTCCTCTCTGACCATTTGTAAAGCTACAGTCAAAAGATCAGCTAAAGCTACAGTTTCGTTACAGTATTAAAGCAACAGTTTCGCTACAGTCGTGCAGTTACAGACTCACTACAGTTTAAAGCTACAAAACCCTTGTATTTAAATTTGAAGGAAGACTCAGACTCCTTAAATTTCGTGATTTTTTCTTTTCTTTATTCTCTTCTTCTCTTCCTTCTCTCATCTCTCTCCTTCTCTCTCTAAGATTGGGAATCTGAAATCTGAAAAGAAATAATTTTCCTGTCTTCAGATTAATTTCTCATCGTAATTTAAATGCTTTGAAAGTGTGATAGACCAGATCTAATATATATATATTTATATATATATATATATATATATATATATATCTACATTTTCTATTTTTTTTTCTTTTTGGCTGCCAGTTTAGTGTTTTATTTTATCGATTTATTTTTTGAAAAAAAAATTAAAAGCTATTTTGGCTTCAATAGTAGCCACCCCGATTATTTTCCAACTTGGCAAGGCGCTGCTATTCTGAAAAGCTTCTCATTAGACTATGTTTTAAACTCTGCTCATGATGGGGCATTAAAAAAGAGGAGAAAATGTGTCTATTTTCCGTAATGAATATACATTACTCCCCACGATCCAAATTCAAAAATCAAAATACAAACAAAACCAAATATCTTTCTGAAAAGGAGAATACATATGTCCTGTGTTACGATTTTGAAGTAATTAGCATAATCAGGATAAAGAAGAAAATCCATGGAGGTTCCAAAATTTGCCAACAGCCAACTTCAAATTCCCCAGTCATTCGCACAAAATAATAAACCCATGAAGTTGTCAAAACAGAACCTCCTGTATTCTGCTATCCAACCAACGTAAAACTAATTCAGTTCAGTACGGAAACACCCAAAACTGATCAAAGCCAAAGCTTAATTTTTGAATTCAAGTCGGTTGGGCATTTTCAAGATTCTTTCATCATACAATATGATTTCATCAAGAGCTAAGCTAGCAATGATCCTTTCTTTAGCTCAGATTACTGCAATCTAGCTATTGACATTTCTAACTCTGAATGCTGCTAAGGTTTGGTTGCTCAATGAAAAGTCTTTACATCTCATGCATATTGATTCATGGACAAGTACAGAAACCACAGCAGCACAGGTTTCAGATCCTCCCCAAGCTATCAACATAGATGCCTGCTTCTTAATATGACGCACATTAACCAGATAAAAATGAAGATTGAAATAACTATGAAATTAAGACTAGATAATTTAAAGAGTGTGGCAATTGATTCACAAATCATGTACACCTAATCTCCAGTTACAAGCCCATAGCAGATAAGCAATCCAAGCTTCATTGGGCCCTAACAGCTTAAGAAATCAGCAAGTGTAAAATAAACCAGGCAATGTACTAACCTACTCCAAACTGCTTTTCTTTGTGACAGCAAATAAAAAGCACGATCAAGACGGTCGATATGATAGCTGAGTCTTCTTCCTGAGAATTGAAACTAAGTCAACCATTGATACCATGCATTTTGCTTCATGTGAAGGCACTGAGAAATCCGATCATATTTAAGAACAAATGCCCAAACTTTCTAACTCAACAAATTTTTACCAGAATTTAAGGTATCAAGTAGCATTTTCCTCCTCAGTTATTGCAGCTTTTTGGCCTTGCTTGGTTGTGCAGGAAGAATTTTTACTTGCCATAGAAGGCATGTACTTGAGACAGTAACTAACAAGTGATGGCCCAAAAATACTGTATTTCCCAGCGCTGCTGAAAGCTGTTTCTGCATCTGCACGCCTCTTGAAAACCACTTTGGCACGCTTACCCTTCTTAACTTCAGTTTCTAATTCATTTAATGGTCCAAAACGGCTAAATATCTCATTCAGATTGTCTTTTGACGGAACAGAATCCATATCCGTGAAATTCAGAATCAAAGCCGCCGGAGAAAGATCTTCATCACAGCACCCACCTAAGGGGTCTGCTGGCTTTTCTGCTTCCTGCTCAAAATTTTCACCAGCAGTCTGCAATGCAGATTCCAGACAGGCACTTAATTGAATAGTTGATACTGGTTTAACAGAGGAAGTATCCTTTTGACTTGGGGTCTCATCCTCTTCTGCGTCATTTTTATTCTCAAGAGTTTGTTGCTCTTGACCGATGTTTTGAATCACCCTGTCCGTCCAATAAGTGTCTTTCATAGGCTCCGACTCAGATGTTTCAGTTGTTTCTGAATTGTTCCATGTTTTACCAGTCTTGACACCAGAAATTTCTTCTTGAGACTGTTTCAGGCGGACTGAATCCCTGAAGTCTGCGAAGAAATTAACCAGGGAAATCAAGCAGTACTTGTATCCTTCCATGGGATTTCTGGCAGCCAAGCAGAGCTGTGATAGCAAATCAGCAAGGGAAGTCTCCTCCAATGGAAACTGCTTTTTACTTTGAGAATTTCTAAAGAGAGATTTCTCCCTGCTTTTATTCTTAACCACAGTTTTTTGAGACACTTCATCTCCAGACTTGAATATTGGGCTTGACCCATTGAGTTGGCTTGCGACCTTAAGTATGCTATTTCCAATGCCGAAAGGTTTCTTCATTGGTAGACACTTATGAGCAGCACCTCCTGACACTTCAGCCTTCCCATGTTTGACCACCAACATATCACTCTTCTTATGTTTCAAGGACATATCGTCAGAAATTGAATCTAGCTTCTCATGTTTTACAACTTTGTCATCAGATATGGAATCAACTGACTTATGTTTCTTTCCAGAAGATAATGAAATCAACTCATTGCCGTCATCAGCTGTTCCTCGTTTACCATTTGACTTATTTGCACACCTCTCAGCCAACAAGTCTGATAAGCTCTTCTCCTTTTTGTTTGGACGAATACTGTTCGCTGAGATGCGCTTCCGCTTATGAGAAGAGCCGTCTTGATCCTTTAACTTCCCTGTTTTGGAAGATGCTTTCTTGTCATCACTGAAATCAGGAGTAGAACCTTGAGTCAATTCAGCGTCATGCTTCATATCTAAAAGAGGAATCTCTGCCTCACTTTCCAACAACTCGCCCAGCATATTGAATTCAGGCAGCTGCGAATAACCCTTCCAACGATAAAATGCTGACAACTGAGCTTTTAATATTGCAAGTTCCATTCTGTCAAAGTCACTATTGTATGGCAGTCGTGCTAATGCTTTAATATGCTTAGAGAGTTTTCCAGGTTCAAAAGTAGCTGCATTTGAAAACCTGTCCCCACCATCTCTCACGCTTGATTCTTTCAGGATTCCAGCATTAACAATTGTCTGAGTTTTGATCTTTGCATAGGCTTCCTCGGGAATGCAAGAACAAGCTAACCCAAACTCCACCCGCCTAGCAACCTCCTCCAACGCACAATCGACGGCATAGTGAAAATCTTCCAAACTGGCCTGCTTTTGCATATGTTTAAAATGCTCCTGAAAAGGTTTTATCTTTGATGCTTCATTCCAAGCAAACGTGTGATCCCCAAAATAAGCAATCAAATAACTATCTTTCCTAAAATATTTCTTTGCCTTTTGGGAAGCAGCTGAAAGATTAAATATCTGCCCTGGCCACCAGGGATGACTCCTTACTTTACCCCACACCAAATCACCCTCACAAAATTCTGTGATAACTGATTTTGCATTCACCTCACTGGATGCATTTCCATCCTTGGCCATATAAGGATGGAAATCTACAACAAGATTGACTCCATGTGACTCATTTAAAACATTACAAGAATCCTGCACCTCTGAAACAGGAACATCAACAACCTGATCCCGATTGCACTCCAGCTGTGTTTGTATATCAACTTCCATTGCCTGATTTTCCAACCCATCAGATGTTGCCGCCTCGAACTTCTGATGCAATGACTGAACTCTATCTTTACCATTAGTTTCCTGCTCCAATACATCTGACTCTGTTTCTGTATCAATCTCCATTGCCTTATTTTTCAATTCATCAGAAGCAGCCTCCTCAAGCTTCTGATGCAATGACTCCATCATATCTCCACCATGGACGCCCTTATCCCATTCCTCCCCCACAGGACCCACATTCGTATTACAATGCGGCTCAGCCTCTCTAGAAGGTCTTAGAGCCACTGGGGCATCCTCTTCTTCATGATCATCAAGCGTAGAGACATCCTCACCACATTTCCCATTCTTTTCTTTGGCTTTTGCCTCAACACCTCTATCTAAATGCTCACTTTCTTCTTCGACTTCAATTTCATCATGCACAGAGACATCCTCACCGCATTTCCCATTATTCTCGTCAGCTTTCGAATCAACCCCTCGACCCAACAGTTCACTTCCTTTTTCGACTTCCTTTTCATCCTTCGCAACTACATCCTCACCACATTTCCCACTATTTTCTTCAACTTTTGCTTCAACCCCAGTATGTAACGGCTCACTTCCTTTTTCGACTTCATTCTCATCATCCGTAGAGACATCCTCACCACGTCTCCCATTATTTTCATCAGCGTTTGCAACAACACCTCTACCTAGTAGTTCATTTCCTTTTTCAACTTCCTTTTCATCGTTCATAGAGGCATCCTCTTTGCATTTCCCATTATTTTGTTCATCTTTTGCATCAACCCCTCTATCTAAGCGCTCACTTACTGTTTTAACGTCATCACCACATTTACAATGAACCTCGCTATCTAAATATCCACTTCCTTTTTTGACCTCATTCTCTACATTATCTAAAACATCCCCTCTGTCAACTCCTTCGCAATTCAAATTAACATCACTTCCACCAAAATTCAAGTCACAAATTACCCTAGCCGAGTCAAATACCCTAACTTTCTCAACCTCCGAACCCTGACCCTGACCTGTACAAGTTTCCATTAGGGTTTCCGCTACAGAGTCTCCGCTTCTCGTTGCATCGCCCTCGTTTTCTCGGTCACCAGAAAAAGCGTCGACGTTTAAATCGATTCCGTCACGTTTGGCAGACATCACGTAACCCTAGAAATAGAATTAAGAGCTCAAAACAGTGCCTAAAAATGGCTTAGAGATTAAAGATTAAACTTTGCAAACACAGAATGAAGCGACTTACTTATTGTGAAGTTTAATGCTGCTGAGTGAACAGAGAGGAGAAAATAGTTTGAAGAAGTGAAAGCTTCTTGAAGTTGAAATTTTTACTTTCAGCTTTGGTGGCGACCGGTAGGAACAAACACAGATCGTTTCGTGTTTCCTCGTTTTTTTTTTTAATTTATTTTTTCAGTTTTTCTTATTGGAAGTTTGTTGGAAATGTTGAGACCTTGAAAAACACGAGCAGGACACGTGGAGACATCGACCAGATATTGGAATTAAAGCTAGGAAGTGCCACTGTTGAGTAGTTGTACTGGGGAGACCATCTGCGAGTGGTGATCATTCATCAAAAGATAATACTTTCGGATCCTGTCACGTGTCACTTGACGGCGTCTGTTCAAGGTATACGTGTCCCGTTCGTTAGGTCCATTTCGTCAGATTAGGAATTTTTTTTTTAGGAAAAGGTACAGAGCCTCTAACGTTTGAATAAGGGATATAAAATTTTTTAATATTTTAAAAAAGATACATATACTCTTATTTTTTAATAGTAAATTATAATTTTACCATTATATTCTTATAACATATTAAAAAATAATTGTTCATTATCCAATTTATTTTTATATTATTAATAAAATTATGGATATAACTTCATTACCCAATTTTTTCATTTAATTTTTATCAAATTTTATCTTCAAACTAAATAAATTTAATCCATTGCTCAAAAATAAAAATAAATTAAATTGATTATTAATATAATAAAAATAACAATTCTCCATATGTTATTTCTTATAATTTCTTATATATAAATTAAATTGATAATTTCTTAAAAATAACAATTCTCCATATATAAATTAAATTTATTTTAATTTAATATATGTTATTTTTATATTAAATATATGTTATTTTTATTATATTAATAATCAATTTAATCTATTTTTATTTTTGAACAATGGATTAAATTTATTTAGTTTGAAGATAAGATTTAATAAAAATTAAATGGAAAAATTGGATAATGAAGTTATATTCGTAATTTTATTAATAATATAGAAATAAATTGGATAATAAATAATTATTTTTTAATATGCTATAAGGGTATAATGGTAAAATTATAATTTACTATTAAGAAATAGGGATCTAAGTGTTTTTTTTAAAACATTAGGAGGTTTTGTGTCCCTTATTCAAACATTAGGGGTCTCTGTGTCCTTTTCCCTTCTTTTTTTTTCTTTTTTTTTTACTTTTTTTTTCTCCTTTCATTGTCTTTTATAATCAAATGAAAAAAATTTAACTTAGTTATAAACAAAGTGAAAAAAAAACAAAAAAAACAAAAAAACAAAATTAATCTACCCACTCATTAAACCTGAGAGTCAAGAGAAGCAAAGACAATGAGAGGATCATTGTCTCATTGTCCATGGGCTCAACTAAGTTAAAATTAAATTTGGCCACTTACCGTATGTTTGGGAGTTAGGATTAAGTATAAGATTGAATTAATTTTGAAATTAATTATTTATTTTGGGTTTGACAAACTTCATTTTAGATTAAATTATGGTATTAAATTTGAATTTACTCTTAAGATCATAGGAATACCAATCCCAATTGAAACATTGGTCTAGTTAGGATTAACTTTAAAAACAATTATCTATTTAATTAATTATTACTTGAATATCTAATATAATATTAAATTTAATCCTAAGATCATAAAAATAGCAATCCCAATTGAAACATGGGTTTAGTTAAGATTAACTTTAAAAACTATTGTGTATTTAATTAATTATTACTTAAATATCTAATGTAACATTTAATTTAATAATCACTATATTAAAATTAATCATGAAAATTAATAATCCTAGTAATTAGTTGCTTTTATATTATTTGCTAACCTTTTGATAAAATAAAATATATTTAATAAAAACTAAATTAAATATCTAAATTTAATTTAATTTAATTTAACCTAATATAATATAATTTATATTTGTTTGTTATAATTATGATTACCTAATAATTAATATTTTATAGTTAATTTTAATTAATTGTCTTTCAAAATTAATATTAATAATTATTTTATTGTTAAATAATTCATATTTATATTTAAATGTCAACTTAAATCCTATTTAATTTCATTCAAATATAATTTAATATAGTCCAATCCAATACTGTACAAAATATAAGACAATATTATTATATAACCCATTTAATACAATTAAATTTAATCCAATCCTATCTAAACAATTAGTCCAATTTAATCATGTATACCAAATATAGTCTTAGAATTTTTTTTTTTTCTTATCGATTGTAGTATGTTTGTAGTTGTTGTATGAATTGCATCAATCTTTATTATCTTGTGAGAAATTTATATAGGATCGTTCTATTACCTTAACATGCAGAAGTGATAGGACTATTAATCATAGTTTTCTTATGAGGCAAAGTAGTGGTTCCCAAAATAGGACCACGCACAAGCTCTATTTTAAAACCTACTAAATTTATTATTACTATAGGTAGTAGATCTCATTTAGATACCTACTACTATATCACATAACAAAGCATTATTAGATCGTCTCACCCTCATAAAATATTAAGATAGTGAGACAATCCCATGTAAGTTTTCTTTGATATCTTTTACATCGCGACACGGGATTGTTGCGAGAGTAAATTGCATGGGCGCCAATTGGGAATGAAATTTTTGTATTACATTTGTCACACCTTATATGTAAAATATTTAATACATTTACATTTGTCTATGAAGTACTTTAATCTTTGAGAGCGGTAAAATTTGGAGATCAAAACAACATTTAATGATGCTAATTCGTTTATCATTAAACTATATGAGAGCAATAGCTCAAAATTTATATTAAAACTAGGAAATAGAACCGCACTTTGTGCGGCTTTTAAAAAAAATAGTATTATTTTTTTTATTACTTTACACTTGATAAAATTGATAAAAAAATATAAATTAATTTTTTTTAAAGATAACGCAACCTTATAAAACTAATGTTATTTATGAAAGTTAATTATTTTTTTGTTGACTTTAAAAATATATATTAATGTGTATAGTTAAGTGTACACAACCTTTTCATCAATAAAAATTATGTTCACACTAATCAACTCTCCATTCTTCTTGGTATTAACAGACTCCCACATTTTACAAAGCATAACACTTATCATCCAACTATCTTTTTCATTGTTTAACTCATAAAGAAAAGAATACTTAATGAAGTACAGAATAAAAAAAATTTAAATAAGTCAAAAAATAAAAACACAAGAACATTTTTTGAAGAGGATGTTGGTTAAATAATTAAAAAAAATCCAAACATAATAAATCTTAAATACTTAATATTTATATAGTTTGAAGAAGCTAAAAGACACTAAATAAAAGGTTGCATAATTAAATATGAAATTATGACATTAAAATTAGGTCCTAGTGGTATTGGTGAGGGAAGATGAAATAACCTTCCTTCTTATATTAATTAGTTGATGTATTTTAAACCACTAAAGTTTAGCTGTTGGCTTAATAAAATAAATGAATGTTTCAAAACTATAATTAATTTATTATTAATGGTTACATATTGTTGAATTTAAATAGAAAGAAGAAGAGACATGTAATCTTTTATAATCTACTAATTATTTTCTATTTTTAATATTTTGTAATGTAATTATTTTTTAATCTCAACTAATATATTAGATTATAGAGAATATAAAAAGATGAGAAATAATAATACCACAAATCTTAACTACTTAATATTTATAGAGTTTGAAGAAGTCAAAAGGCACTAAACAAAAGGTTGCATAATTAAATATGAGATTATAACATTAAATTAGACCCTAATGGCATTATTGAAGGAAGATGAAGGAAAATTCCTTCCTATATTAATTAATTGATATATTTAAGCCACTAAAGTTTAATTGTTGGCATAATAAAATAAATTAATGTTTGAAGACTTATAATTAATTATTATTAATGGTTACATATTATTGAATTTAAATAGAAAGAGGAAGAGACATATAATCTTTTATAATCTAATAATTATTTTTATTTTTAATATTTTGTAATGTAATTATTTTTTTAATATCAACCAATTTATTAGATAATAGATAATATAAGAAGATGAGAAATAGTGATGCCACACCACCTCCTTTAGTCCCAACTTTATATATATATATAGATGAAATAACCTCTCTTCATATGTTAATTAATTCATGTATTTTATGCCACTAAAGTTTAATTGCTAAATAAATAAATGATTCAAAAAGCTTATAATTAATTATTATTATTAATGATTACATATTGTTGAATTTAAATAGAAAGAGAAAAAAAGTACAAAGAATATCCACTAATATTTTAGATATTTTAGATAATAGAAAATATTAAAAGATGAAGAATGATATATATTAATAAAGTTATTATTTATTAAATGAGTTAAATACAATCAAATTAATTATGAGAAGATGAAAAGCCAAATCTAAAAATAAAAATCTCTATTTATTAGATAATAGATAATATACAAAGAAGCAAAATGGTGATGCCACATCACCTCCTCAAGTCCTACCTTTATATATATATATAAATTTTAAGTCAAAAATTTAAGTTGAAATTTTAATATACGTAGCTAAAGTATAATTCATTCATCACTACCCATTGGTAACAAGAAAAATTAAAAATCATGTCAATTAAATTAATAGATATGCTTTATCTTTTTTTTTGAATTTGAACTATTATTGCTAGGAGATCACCAAACCAATCCTATTCAGTTTCGAAACTTAACAAAATTTGACACTAAATTGCATATCTATAATCTAGGTACCAAATTAAGCACGAGGAGCTCCATTGAAGATAAATCTTTAGAATAAAATTAAGTAAGATTAACTAAATTTATTAAAGAGAGAGAGAGAGAGAGAGGTGTCAAGTTCTTCCAGTCCAGTGTTTACATGCTTATTTAAGAGTGAGAGTGGGAATCTCACTCCGTGGATTCCACACACATTCCCACTCACATGAAGGAGGCGAGAGTGGAAATTTTCTTTTTTTATTCTTTCATTTAAATATAACATAATTATATTTATTAAAATAAAATATTAAATATAGCATAATTATATTTATTAAAATAAAATATTAAATATAATATAACTATATTTATTAAAATAAAATATTAAATATAATATAATTATATTTATTAAAATAAAATAATATTGCAATTATTTAAAATCAGTAATATCATATTTAGTCAATATAATATTATTATATTATTTAATAATACTACATTTATTAAAATAATATTATTATAATAATAGAGAATTAATAATATTACTATATAATATCTTTATTTGAAAATATAATATTATTATATGTATTTAATTTCAATAGTATTATATTTATATGATATTAATAATTAATAATAATAAATGGTTTATCTTATAAAATATTACTTTTATTGTATATTATTAATCATAATGTTTCATTTGAGTTGCTCTTATCAATAATTTTTAATTTACATAGTTAAAGTTACAATCAGAATTTTTTTTTGTGATTTACATAATTAAGAATATTAATAATTAGTATTAACTTATATGATTAAAATTACTATTAAAATAAAGAGTTTATTTTAGAAATATATTTTTTATTCACTTTGTAATTAAAAACTACAATTCTTTAAATATTAATAAAACTGTAATTTAAAATAATTTACTCCCAATTTAAGATAATGTAATCCCACCCCACTCCTCATGATAAGTAATCTCACTCCACACTCTCAATTTCAACATTCCCATTTCTCAGGATTCTTAATCCAATTGGAAAAGTAACTACTATCTTAATGTTTGCCTCATTGAAATGTGCTGGGATCTTTAAAAAACTACAAAAAGAATTCAATCCATTAATAATGTAATTTTTTTTTAATTATTATTATTATTTATTTATTTATTTTAGCTCTTTCCCTTGAACGACCAGGAGTTAAAAATGCCATCCATAACAGGCATGTCAATGCTATATGGATCACAAAAAGAGATAACTACTTGTTTAAATAATAAATCTCATCATTTGAAAAAAATTACAAATGTATAGCAAGAATTATTTACAAAGAGAAAGAATTAGATGCCATTTATAGCAACCGAATGTTTTTGTCAAAAGAGGCGATGATGCGCAAATTATAGGAGAAGCACAATATTCTTATACTATGATTTGATATCAACAATATAGAGGATTTACTTTCTGTATATATTATGGATCGACTGTCATAAATCATCAAATTGTTTTTTTTTTAATTTTTGACACATATTACACGACTAATGTTGAATATTTACGAATAATTTTGGTTCATTCCTTTATTACATGATCAATATTACGTTCATGAGTTTACTTGTGACACACCTGATATAGCAGTATCTATGGACAAGTATAATCTTACCATGTGTAATTTTAACCCAAAGTAGCGTAAGTGGTTTTGTAACTAACACAAAAGAAATTCCTATATTCACTTAAATATTTAAATAACTTTAGCCTAATGAGAGTTAGGTAGCATTTTTTATTTATTTGAAATTTGGATATGTATAAATTTATTTGAAATCTGAATGTGTTTGAATACAAATATATGATGACATTGTTGTTTTTCTTTTTTTAACATTTGCATATAAGAGTCCATTTAGCATTTCTTTTTGAAGGTTCAAAAATAATTTCAAAAAGTTAAAAGATAACTTTATGTTTGGTAATTTTTTTCATAGATCACTTTTATTAAAAATATTCCATCCTACAGTGAATTTTGAAAAGAAGAGAAGAAGTAACTTTTCAAAATTCGATTTTGAGTATTATTTTTATATGTAATATAATTTCATATATATCCTCATATATATTGTAAAAATCTAAGATTATCCTTATTAATTAGGAAATAAAATTTATTAACTTTTAAAATTATTATTATTATTATTATTATTATTACCAATTATATTGAGATAACAAAATAAAATTTTAGTTGTCAATTATTATATGCACATAATAAAAAATATTACACACACACATATACAAGCTTATAAATGTTTATAAATATTTAAATAAATTTTATTTAACATTATATTAAATTCAATCATTTACATTCTTATGGTAACAGTAATATTTACTAAACACATACAAATGCTTTTAAAACTCACAACACTTTTAAAAAACAAATTCTACCAAACATTTAACTATTTTCTCTTCACATCTGATTATTTTTTCAGCACAGCTAACAATAATTATTTAAAAAGCGATAGCATTACCAAACTGACCCTAAGTTGCGTTTTATTAGTTTTTATAAATAAATAAAAATCTTAAATATAGTTATTTGATATTTATATCCTTATATATCAAAAAACAAAAAGAGATTATGTATGATAGTTTAGGAAATAAATATATTTAATAGAGATAACTTTTGGATATAATATTATTTTCTACGCCTTTTTTCATTCAAATAAAAGTCACGAATATTCATTCTTTTAATTCATATATAAATATTTAAAAATCAGTCATAAATTTAAAAATAAATAAGCAAATTTAAAAAATACTCCAAAATTAATAAAATTTCAAATTTCAAACATTTGAAAAATCAAACCCTAACTATTTTGTCATTTAGTGCTTGGGTTCATTGTAGCACATATCTCATTTTCTCTCGATAAATCCGGTTGCTTTGCTAGTATAGAAGATGTTGAAGCCATGAATCAAAGCTAAACTGTTGATCAGCAAATTCAATTGAATCAAGAGCGAGCTTAATGACACGACTTAAAAGTGTTTGATTTATTCACAAGTATAAGAATGTTTAATTATAATATAACTCGGTGAGTCTGAGGTCAATCCACCAAGAAAATGTTTAATTTGTTTATTTTAGTTTATCTGAAAAATGAAAATAATGTTTAAATATAAAGTGAAACTATGAAATTAAATTAGTTAGGGTTATGGATCCACTCTTAGTAATAAATATAATTTAGTAAATTCTTTTTACTTTTATTTATTTATATTTATTGCCCAAAAGATTAATTGTATAAATTATTATTATTCTTCCATTCATTTTATTATGGATTAAGTATTTATTGGCCAAAATTTAATTTATTTACAATAAATCCAATTACCATTTTTCCATATCTTATATTAAGATATTAAGAATTTATTGTGTCAAACTCCCTTATTTATCTACAATAAATTAACAGTTCAAAATATAAAATATGTATAAAATTAAATAGAAAATATTTTAACTTATATAATTAAAATTAGAATTTGATTAAATCATATTTATTTCCTAAGAGTTTCACCTTACCCTGATTATTATTATTTAGTTAAGCATAATTGAAATAAAAATAATAATTAAAATTAAATTACACATAATTAATATGAATAAAAACAACTAAAATTGAAAATAAAACTAAATTTATTTATAAAAATAATTATCCAAAATATTAAACACAACTGAAATTTATTAATATAAGATTACAGAGAATTCTAAGAGAGAAATTGAGAAGGAGAGAAATGATCAAAACATAAAATGAGGCTCTATTTATAGAAAAATACGTTCACAATCCAGTATTTTACGATCTATCATAAGCTTTATGAATGCGCTCTACACAATCATTAGATCAAGATTCAACAGCTGGTCAAACTTTAAAAGTCAACATTACGCATGGCATCATTTGAAGCGTCCGATTCAGTCAAAAAATGGTTGAGATTTGGCATATTAATGGGTGGATCAGGTCGACCCAAATAAAAAGGTTTGAATCCTTCAACTTGCTTTACCAACCATTGTCACGTGGCATGATCGTGGTCATTGAATTATAAATGGTTGAGATTTAGTCAAAATTGACAGCTATACAATACATTCATATTATTGTAAGCCCACTTTATCATCCAATCAGTGTTCAATCAACAAAAAAGTCAACTTTTTATACAATCTCAATTTTAAGCTAGTCCTAACTTAGCTTAAGGTTTTTGGACCTTTGAAATTTAAATTTGACATCTATTATCTATTTTAAGCTTATAATTACATGAAATTAATATTTTACCTTATAAACCCACAAAAATACACAAAATTAAATATAGTTAAAACATAATTAATAATTCTTAATATATTTCATAAACACAAATATAAATTATAATATAAGTATAAAATAATATTTTTCTTAGTAAATAAAAATGGGCCATTGAATTATTAAGTCTGTAGGAGTGTCTCAATGCTTAGTGCCCTAAGGCCAACTAGTTTGGAAGTCACTAGTCTAAAACTTTCTACATGGGTTATAAATATATTGTTTGCTTATTTATTAGAAACTTGAGTTATCAAGTTCGTAGGGGCGTCTCAACACTTAGTGCCCTAAAGCCAATTGATTTAGAAGTCACTGGCCTAAAACTCGCTACATAAGTTAAAAATGTAATGTTTTAAAAATTGTGTAAATAATCTACTATCTTAAGATAAAATTTCTAATGACTTTTAAAATGAAAATGATGTTTTCTTTTAATGAAGCCCCATAAGTATTATATTAATTACTTAAGTATTAAAAAATATTTAATGATATTTTGGATAATGATTGAACGACAAAGAGTTAAAGAAATTTGGAAGAGTTTATTTATTTGGCAGTTTAGAGGATAGATGAACAACTATTAACTTGCATGTGAATTTTGTAAGTCATAATTTAATATGGCACTTTAATTACTAGGGGTTAGCAACAAGCTGGTTGAGGGTATGATTAGTATTAAAAATTGTTGATTATCGAGGGATAAAAATATTATTTTATGCTTATATTACAATTCATATTTGTGTTTATGCAATATATTATGAATTATTAATTATGTTTTAACTATATGTAATTTTGTGTGTTCTTGGGTGTTTATTAGGTAAAATATTAATTTCACGTAATTCGAGTCTCTAAATAGATAAATGAATGTCAAATTTAGATTTTGGAGGTTCAAAAAAGCTTAAGATAAGTCAAGACCAACTTAAAATTGAGCTTGTAAAGAAAGTTGACTTTTTCTGCTTATTGATCATTGACTGAATAATAAAATAAGCTTACAATAAATATGAATGCATTGGATAGCTGTCAATTTTGACTAAATCTCAACCATTCATAATTCAATGGCCACGATCATGCCACGTGGCAATGGTTGGTGAAGCAAGTTGGAGGATCTGAACCTTTGTATTACGATTATGGCAATTGAATTATGAATTGGTTGAGGTTTAGTCAAAATTAACAGCTTTCCAATGCATTCCTATTTATTGTAAGCCAATTTTATCATCCAATTAGTGGTCGTTCAATAAAAAAATCAACATTTCGTACAAACCCAATTTTAAGCTGGTCTTTACTTATCTTAAGATTTTCAGACCTCCGCAATCTAAAATTGACATATGTTTATCTGTTTTGAGTCTTCAATTACGTAAATTAATATTTTACCTAATAAACTTACAAAAATATACAAAATTAAATATAGTTAAAACATATAATTCTTAATATATTGCATAAACACAAATATAAATTGTAACATATGAATTTCATTTTATACAACAACAAAAACTTGACACGACTTTAAAGTATTTAATTTACTTTCAAGTATAAGAGTGTCTAGTTATAATATACATCGGTGAGTCCGAGGTCGATCCACAGAGAAAAGATTTAATTTGTTTATTTTAGTAAATCTAAAAATTTGAAAATAATGTTTAAATATAAAGCGAAACTATGAAATTAAATTAGTTAGGGTTATGAATCCACTCTTAGTAGTAAATACAATTTAGTAAATTCTTTTTCTTTTTATTTATTTAGATTTATTGCCCAAAAAATTAATTGTATACATTATTATTATTCTTCCATTAATTTTATTATGAATTAAGTATTTATTGTGCTAAAATTTAATTTGCCTACAATAAGTCAAAATACTATTTTTCCATACCTTATATTAAGATATTAAGAATTTATTGTGCCAAACTCCCTTATTTGTCTACAATAAATCAAAATTTCAAAATATAAAATATGTATAAAATTAAAAAGAAAATACTTTAACTTATATAATTAAAAATAGAATTTGATTAAATCATATTTATTTCCTAAGAATTTTACCTTACCCTGACTATTATTATTTAGTTAAGAATAATTAAAATAAAAATAATTATTAAAATTGAATTACACATAATCAAAAGGAATAAAAACAACTAAAATTGAAAATAAAGCTAAATTTATTTATAAAAATAATTATGTAAAATATTAAAACACAACTGAAATTTATTAATATAAGATTATGGAGAATTTTAAGAGAGAAATTGAGAAGAAGAGAGATGATCAAAATATAAAAATGAGGCTCTATTTATAGAAAAATACATTCATAATCCAATGTTTTGCGATCCATCATAAACTTTATGCATGCGCTCTACAGAATCATTAGATCAATATCCAATGGCTGATCAAAATTCAAAAGTTAACATTACACATGATATCATATGAATCATCCGATTCGATCAAAGAACGGTTGAGATTTGGCATGTTAATGGATGGATCGAGTCATCCCGAATACAAATGTTCGGATCCTTCAACTTGCTTCACCAACCATTGCCACGTGGCATGATCGTAGCCAGTGAATTATGAATGATTGAGATTTAGTCAAAATTGACAATTATTCAATGCATTCATATATATTTTAAACCCATTTTATCATTCAATCAGTGATCGGTTAATTAAAAAGTCAAATTTGTGTACAAGCTTAATTTTAAGTTGATCTTGTGAAACACCCCAAATTCACCTAAGAAAAACTCAAGAGAAATTTGGAATGAAGTCTTATAACATTAATCTTATAACTGATCCCAAATAAAGCCAATGTTGCCCGTAGGCAAAATATATTTTCCAAAATAATAAAGAACTCAATAATCCTCCAAATTAAAAACTAGCTCCAAGTAATAATCAAAGTAGCTACAATTAATTCATCTAGAAAATGTCAAAGTTTTCAGCTAACAAATCCTCTCCGCTAGACCAAAAGCCCACACATCTAAAATCAATCTGTAAAATATTGGAGATGAGGGGTGAGCCATCAACTCGGTAAGCAAACTCATGCATAAGGTTACTAATACAATATATATAAATATATAAATATATATATATATATATATATATTTATATTTATATATATATATATAATCATTATTATGGAGTACTATAAGTCAAGAAAACAGTAATAATTTTATAATCATATGTAACTCATAATCAGTTAAGCCATAACGTAAAAATCCTTTTCAATAAATAATTGCGTGAGAAATCTTTTCTCAATAAAACATTTTTTTCATTCAATTTGCTCATGCCACATAGTATCACCTGTATCCCCGATGACCTAGTCAATAGTTCAATATGTCACTTGTACTCTCGGTGAGCCGACCAATAGTTCAATCATGGTACTTTACCCTGCAATAATTCGTCAATATATGCGCACAATACAACTAGCTGTTCAATATCAATAACGATCATTACAAACAATGAACCAAAATCTTAAAAATAGTTTCTAGTCTTTCAATATCAATCATTTAGTAATATTTTAATAAAATGCTTATAAGACATTGAATTGGTAAAACTTTACAAATATTTTTCAGAAAAATATTTTATTAAAAAAATATTTTATGTTAACATATATATGTCTATAATATTGATTTTGATGCTAACACACTTTATATGTTTTTTATTAAAAATGTTAGAGCTTTCATCAATAAATAAATTCTTAAAAACCATATAATTTTTCTAGATATGTTCATGAAATTTGGATAATTGTTAACTTTAATCAAAAAATTATTATATGCGAAAATCTGTAAATATGCTGATTCTGGAAAATAACGGTGAACCGTTTACTGCAAACGGTTAACTGATAACTTCCACAAAGGTATTAACTTTTAATCTTGAATTGTTTAGCAAGAACGGATAAGTATAATTTATTTTGCAGGTTTCTATAAATAAACGGTGAATCGTTAATGTCAAACGGTGAACTGATAATTTTCAGAATGGAATTACATCTAACCTTGAACCGTTTAGCAAAAATGGTCAAGCCAAATTTGTTTTGGAGGATTCTAGAAATTAATAGCAAACCGATAATTTCAAGCGATTAATCAATTATTTGAAATGCAGCCCAACGGTCATTTGGACTAGTCAAAACGGTTAACGGATAATAGTTAACAGCGAAATGATTTCTCTCATAAAGTTAACGACGCTAGTTTTCAGCTCCAACTATAAAATGACTCAATTAAATTCAAATTAAAAAGTGATCCAAGAGTGATTATTGAGCTTGCTATTGAGAATACAACATTCATTGAACCTTAACTTATTCTTGTTTTATTTATTCACACTTTGAACATTTATTTATAATCATTTACATTGTGTGAGAGAAAATTTATTTATAATCTTGGTTTTTGAGTGATTGTAAGTGTTGGGATACACTTGGATAAAGAGATTGAGAATAATTTCTTGTTGTAAAGGTCTATTGACACCTTAGAAGTCAATTATAAGAGTTGTTGAAGTCTTGGAGGCTCGCTTAGTGAAATCCTCAAGCCCGGTGAGCTTAGAGGTGTTGACGTAGGTGGGGACTGTCGAAGCATGTAAAAATTATTGTGTTTACTCTCTCTCTTCCCTTACTCTTTTATTATTTTGCTTTATTAAATTTATTATTTTTATTTCATTTTAAAGTTATTTTTAAAAAAAATTTAAGAAAAACGTTTTAAAATAGCTTCAAAACTATAAGTTGCCAATCCATTTGAACAACATTATTCTATTTATAAATATTTACATATTTACTTATAATAAACATTATGCAAGAGATCACTTACCTCAATCCAATGCAATCAACAATGACCCCAATCACACGAGTTCATTCTTGGCCTATAATTATCAAGACATAATTCTTATCAATATCTTATTCAATTCTGACATAGATAGGAAAATCCAGAAATCCTTAAACCATATACTCTTGCTTAAACACATCAATTCACTAACTATATTATACCATTATATAGGAGCAGATTTCTATCAAGCTATCAATATGTCAGAAAATGATAAATATCACAAAAAGCTATTGTAAACATGTTGGCATTCAATATAAAATTTAACAATATTAATTAGAGATCATAATCATCTCTAAAAACTAATTTTCCACAAAATCATCAAAATTATCTAGTGACGATACAAATAGAGGACTGTTAATTCAAAAATTTATAATTCTATTTATACATATTCAAAAATAGTGATTCAAACTTTGACGATCAGAGAAGACAACAAGGAATCATAATTAAAAATTTATAAGGCATTTAGTGATGAATAATTAACCAAACTTGCTTTAATATCATCCCTTGCAATTCTGGAAAACAATTTTCGGGATTGCGGTAGCCCAACTCTATGATTTTTAGTTATGAATAATAACCCTAAACTCTATGATTTTATATAATGCCAAAAATTACGAAATTAAAAATATAGAAAATAGACATATGTATGTGCAGTCATAAAAATTCCCAAAATTCTTAGAAGTCGTTTGGGGTATGAAAGAAATCATAGAAGTGAGAATTACTGTTGAAAATCAAAATTTTCCAGCATCAGTGTTCCAACTTCGAAAACTCAAAATAATTTATATAAAACGAGTTTTTTAACCAATAAACATATGGATAGAAAGATAAAGATGTCTTGTTTAATAATATATAAATTTTTATGCATGAAACGCAATGAAGACAACAGTCGTATGAAGTTCAACCTATACTATTCACAGTTTCTAGGATAACATAATTGTTGGGATTATGTGCTCTTTTAAAGCATATTCATTTATTTTCTGATTAATAAAATATTTGAGATATTTTTTAATTGCATAAATATATTGAATAAGGTCTGTTTAATCATATTATATGTATTTATGTGATCATTATATGGATTCACAGAATACATAAATACAAGTTATCTTATGATTAAAGAAATTAAGTTCGCAGTTGATAAATTGAGTTGGACGCTCTATTTATGTTTAGACTGTAGTAAATTTATTGAATGATATGTCTTAATCATGTATGAATTACTGATGTACTTTGACTACATTGAACTGTATCACATATAAAATTTAATTAACCTTAAAATGACTATCAGACTTATTAAATCTCATAGGCATTGATTTTACTGTAATCTTAATATTGAGTTAGTTATAATTTCATGATTGTAATTGTTATTCCATTTGAGGTACCAATGGACATAACACACACTTGTAGTTAAGATTACCCGGCATCTTGGTGGGAGCAATTATGAATATTGGAATTATAGATTAACAATATATAATTTGTACAACACATCTCTTGATGGATTTTCAGCACTTGATCATAAAATTCTCTGCTCAGAGTGTGACAACGTATTTAGTATGTTGAAAATGATCATTAGAGAAAACCAGTAAGTGTCAAGGAATAAGATGTAATTAAATCGATTGGACAGTTGAGATATCGATTTAATTAATGATGTGGTACAAATGATTATGCAATAAAAAAATCAATGTGGCTTGAGACAAATTATTATTTTAGCATACAATTATGGAGGTCAGTTCCAATCTTTTGGTGGAGTAGATTTGAAATTAAATAATTGGGCTAGTTTAATTACAGACGTAATTATTGTAGCCACTATTGTATATTCCCAAATGATCATCAAGTTAGCTCATTTAATTGACTGCACTACTATTGGATTAATAAGCAAGGAAACTAGGTATTTAGGTCAAAAGTCTAACTATATCATTTAGTGGGAGGATCCATTTAATATGTTTGTGTGTAAGGGGCCTTATGTTATTTTACAAGGTAGCCCTTTATAGAAAAAACAAGTAAGGTGACTTTTGATATTTCACTAAAGGGAGATATAAAAATACTTATTTTTTCTGAAGAAAATAGAGGAAAGCCGCAATATACACATCAGAGAAAAAAAATTTCTCGTGCTAGTTGCTTTAGTAGTGATAAAGGCGGCGCCCACATGTCAAGTGCAGATCAAACTTGAGTCACAGCCAGGAAGATTATTTGGTGACGGATCGTGATCTAATAGGAGTAGTGATGATGGATCGTAATCTGGGAGTCTAAATCACTTCAGCGGAAAAAGTAAAGATTGTTCACCTTCTTAAATTTTCAAGGTATGATTCTAGATTACAAATTCTTATATATTGTATGAGATCGATCCTAAAAGTTTTTATAAAAATTTAAAAATTGATTTTTCTCCAACAATAACAACACTACTTCCACTCAATCACATATAAATCAATACATTATCATACTTTTCACAATTTTATAAATACAACACATACAAAATCATTCAATCAATCACATCAAATCACAATCAAAATCAGAGGTTCAAAGTCTTACAAATTCTTTCTTACCTTCAAGACAAAATCCAAGCTTAAAACCTCCTTTAATGGAAAACAAGAGCACAATCAAAATCTTCCCCTTTTGTTATTCAAAAACATGAATTTACTCTTATGTTGGCTGCTGTATTCTTTTCTTTATTAGCCTCTAAGTTTTTTTGAAAAACAAAATAATGTAGAGGAGGTTTTTATAGGCCAAGCTTTTTTTAAAACCCTTACTCATTAAAGAATTTATTTCCTTTTTAAATAAGATATTTAATAAATATATAAATAAATAAATATTTTGAGATTTAAAAGAAGTAAAATACAATACAATAAAATACCCTTGAATACATTAACCCAAAATATTATATGCTATAAAAAAATATATATATATATAATAATAATAGTATAATAAAAATAACATGTGTTACATCTGGACTCATCTTAAGGTTTTCAGACTTTTAAAATTCAAATTTGACATCTATTTATCTATTTAGAGCCTCCAATTACATGAAATTAATATTTTACCTTATAAACCAACAAAAATACACAAAATTAAATATAGGTAAACATAATTAATAATTCTTAATATATTATATATATACAAATATAAATTATAATAGAAGCACAAAATAACATTTTTATCGCTTGATAATCAAATAATTTTTAATACTAATCACTTAATAATATAGAGGGACTACAGAGCCGGCTTTAGAGTTTTTGGGGCCTTAGGCCAATTATTTTTGAGAGGTTTCTTTTTATTCTATAACTTCAATACTCAAAGAAATATAAAATATCTCAAAATTTGTTCCATATTTGAATTTCAACAATAATTAAAAAGATCTTTACAATTTTTAAAAACAAAACCAAAAAAATAATGAAGAAGTTTTTTTTTTTACTTCCATTAGAACCTTTACAAAAATAAACAATCAAATATGTAGAAATATACTATTTTCAAATAAAATATTTAGAATTGTAGCATATAAAAAGTTGAGAAGACAAATTGATAATCAAATCATGGATATGGGCTTTATATTTCAAGAATCTATTTTTTTTTTCTTTTTTTAAATGAACAAGCGAATGTAAAATTTTCTTTGTAAATAAGACATCAAGAAGTTGTTTTATTTATTAATTTTTGAAATTATAAGGTTTTTAATAAAAATTAAAAAGAATACTAAAAGTCAAAGATTCAAACATTAAATAATTAGACTTTCTTAGAAAACTGAAAAGATAACATATTTTACTTTTTTTTTGGAAAAACTAATAATGAATAAATTAATGGTTAAACAATATTATTAATTACATTTCTTTAACACTAATGTTAACAAATATAGATATGCTTTCCTACAATACATAATTTAAAAAAGAAAACTTATTAATTATAGAATTATTAAGAAAATACTAAAAAAGAAAGGCTTTTCTAAAATGAGTGGTGATACAATCATAAATTATTGTACAAACTAATGTGATATTAATTTATTAGCTGAATGAAAATATAAAATAATATAAATAAATTATATGGGTTAAGAGATATTTAATTTAACTAATAAATTAACGCCACATCAATTAATATAAAATAAATTTATATAAAAATTTATGATTATCCCATATTTAAAGCCACTACTGAAAGACTAGGAACAATATTCATGGCAAACTCAAGGTTAAACTCTGTTTCCAGAGTTAAAAATCCGACCAAACCGGATCCGGTCGAAGCCCGGTCCGGTCGCGTAAAGTGTATGACTAGAAAACCACTCCCTCCACCTTCCAGAACACGCCTCTTGTTTGCCATTTATTTTTCCCGCCAAAACAACGAAAAGCAAAATTTGAGCAATTTCACAAACACCCTGCACCCGGCAACTCGGTGAGTCAACATTCGATCGAGATGTATGTAACTAACGGAGATAGCTTGAAATGCACGGCCGATACAAGCGAAATCGAAAACATCTTGGCCATATACTTCGCCGACAACGAGCTCTCGATAGACGAGGATAAGTTGATCCTCACCCTTGATCTCATTCGCTTCTTCTCTGTTTCTCCAGGCCTAGATCTCGCTTTGCAGGTCAACAAATCATCAATAGCTAATTTTCTTTAATTGTCAATTTTGTTGTTGATTAATTAGCTGTGTTAATGGATACGGATCAGGTGAAGGATGATGGAGGCGTGTTAATTTTGTCGCTTGATTTTCAGAAATTTCGAAAAATTTGTGATGTTGAGTTGTTTTTTGAAACTTTAGAAGAGAAACCTCGAATGACTCTCTCATGTATGACTGCTGCAGTTCACAAGGTACAAGCTTTTTTAGCAGAACGGTTCTATTTTTTATTTTTTTTTTTAAGATTGAGCTTTAGTGGAGCTAGAATATTTAGAACGCATTTGGTTTTGGAGCGCTTTTTTAAAAGTACTTTTCAAGTGCTTCTCTTAAAAGTACTTCAAGTGCATTGTACATTTATTTTAGAATCTGTAACTATCAAATGATTCTTCAAAATAAATCTTAAGAGCTTTATACGTAAATTCTGAAAGTTACTTATGTTTATTATCTCAATGAAACACAATCAGAAAATCACAAAAATCGTTTATTTATTCATTTGAAAGTTCTTTTTGGGTGCCAAAATCACTTCCAAACAACTATTAGTTACTTGCATGTCGAAGCAGGTTCTGTTAACACAATGCAAGAACAATTTGGAGGATGGCATGAAGATAAACATCCGTCCATACAATTATCCTGAATCTATGATTGCTTTGAAGAATTTGAAAGCAGCATATATTGGTAAATTTAAATTTGAATTCTGCGAACTTTTGTTATGTTAAGAGAAGGTCGTAGGTCATATATTATTTGGTGAAATTACAGACAAGCTAGTATCTGTGCGCGGTACAGTAGTAAAAGCTGGCACAGTCAGGCCTTTGGTTGTGCGGATGAATTTTGAATGCTCAAAGTGCAAATCTGAAATTCTGCGTATATTTCCCGAGGGAAAATTTTCACTGCCATTAGTTTGCACATTACATGGGTGCAAGAGCAAAACATTTATTCCAATTCGTGCTTCTGCTAGGAAAATAGATTTTCAGAAAATAAGGTAAGCACCTTAATTCAAACTTTAAATTCAGTTGTCTCGTGAGTTTATTTAAAGTGCAAAGCCATTCTCCATCATAACTTCTTGGGTTTAATTGTTTTAACTTGTTTTGTTTATGTTACCTCCCCAGGTTGCAGGAGTTGCTAAAATCTCAGGACCATGAAGAAGGCCGAGTGCCACGTACAGTCGAATGTGAACTGTCTGAAGATCTTGTTGATGCATGTATCCCTGGAGATGTTGTAACTGTTACTGGAATCATAAGAGTAATTAACAATTACATGGATATTGGTGGAGGTATAGTGAAGAGGGTTTTCTGACAGTTGTAAACATTGTTTACATCTTCATCCTACCCTGAAAATTTGTTATACCCAATATCCGCATGCAATACTCATATTTTCATAAGTCTTCACGACCTCTATTTATGTGTCTCTTTTATATGCATTTTAACTTCCTAGGCAGCTAGATAAGGTCATTGATAAAGTACTATATGTGATAATCTTAGTCAGCATGGTTCACCTAGAAGGGATGTCATGTAGAATCATGCTGCAAATTCATAAAACTGATATGCTACAGGCCTGTGTTATGCCATGTTAGAATGATGCTTCCGCAATGTTATGAATATTTCATTTTGTAACAAAGAATAATAAGTCATGCAATGATCGTCTCACTACATGATTAATGTGATTTCAGTTGGGGTTCTCAATGTCGAGATTTCTTAGGATACTTACTGGCAAAGTACATACTCTACCAGATGCAGTAATATATTAAACAATATGTACTTCAAGCTAAAATAGTTCATATATACAGATAGCATATCTTATAGTTATTTCCCATAACTATCATAGTGAGCGAAATTTGATCATTTTTCAGGTAAATCAAAAAGCAAAAGTCAAGGATTCTACTACTTGTTTCTGGAAGCTGTTTCCGTTAAAAATTCCAAGTCACAATCTGATACTGAGGATTTGCAAGGTTCTAACTGCAATGCTAGAGCTTCAGAAGGGGCTGAATTATTCTCGTTTTCTCCTAGGGATTTGGAATTTATTGTAAAATTCTCAGAGGAATCTGGTTCTGATATCTTCCGGCAAATAGTTCAATCTATATGTCCATCTATATATGGGCATGAACTTGTTAAAGGTAGATGTTATATGTTCAGTCTTTCCTCATTAGTTCTCTCTTTTTCTGGTACTGGGTTTATTTATCTACCTATCATTTCTTCTATTTTATAACTTGCACATTATCTTTTGACTGTGAATATGATGTTCTACCCCTTTGGGAAACATATAATGTGTTGCTTTCTAGTGTGAAATTCTCCAACCAAAATTATTGCTAAAATGAGCAAAAATATCAACATTTTGGAGAATTATTTGAGTTTAGATATGAAAATTAGTTGTTCTCATTTAGTTGTTCTCGTCATTGCATGGCCTGGCGACATCTGCCATTATTCTTGGAATGGTTGTGATGCCAAGTAGCATGATGTGAGCCCTTTGTTTAATGGTATACTACCTACTTTTGCTGCTTGCACTTTGAAAAACCCTTTGCTAGCAAGATATCAAGATTTGACTACTAGAATGGTATGTTTATGTAACTTTATTGAATACTTACAGCCGGAATAACATTAGCACTTTTTGGTGGTGTACGGAAACATTCAATGGATCAGAACAAGGTTCCTGTCAGAGGAGACATCCATGTCATTGTTGTTGGTATGCTTCTTTTTTTCTGCTGCTTTTGTTAAAAAGTTAAAATTGGATTTCTGTTTTGCCTCACTTATAAATGGTTATAATAAAAATTTAACATCAAAAGACCACATAAGCATGTTTCTGATATGGTGGAGAAGACAAACTTGTTCATTGTTGGTCTTCATTTTGGTAGGTGATCCTGGTCTAGGTAAGAGCCAATTACTACAAGCAGCAGCTGCAGTTTCTCCTCGTGGCATATACGTGTGTGGTAATGCCACGACCAAGGCTGGTCTCACTGTTGCTGTAGTGAAGGATTCAGTAACAAATGATTATGCGTTTGAGGCTGGTAGACATTTACTTCTTGCTTGTTTTTTAACTTGTGTGATGTTTTGCTATTTTATTTGTCACCTTAAATCTATCTGGCAAACTAACATAGTGGATTCAACAGTTGTAAGAAAAATGGAGTACAAGACTATTATGAAATGTAGTCCCTTTCCCATCTTTCAAAATTTTCTAGTTTATTACTACTAGAATTAGATATATGATACAGGATAAAAATTAGATACCTGAATTCCTTTGTTGTTAGAAGTCTTTTGATATAATTGGTTTTTAGATGGCTTTGTAAAGGACTGGTAAAATTCATATAAGTATTGTGATTTTGGATGTTTTGTGGCCAAAGGTTGTAATGAACTGGTGAGAACACTAATTGACTTGGCCCAGGAGGCTCATGTGATGGTTTTGAACTTCTTAATGGATGAACTCTCTGTCACTAAAACATGGTGTTGCAGAGGAAATCATAACGTCTTTGTATCTAATATCATAAAAATATTCAATTTGAATGTTTACCCATGTTTGTGACAATTAAGTTTTGAATAGGTGCCATGGTACTTGCTGATAGTGGATTATGCTGTATTGATGAGTTTGATAAAATGTCTGGTGAACACCAGGTTTGTCCTGACGGCTTTTCATTTTTTATTTATATGTCCAAGTATTGAGGCTAGAATTTACTTTTGTTGCCTTAATGCAATTACTTCAGGCCCTATTGGAAGCCATGGAACAACAGTGTGTCTCTGTAGCAAAAGCTGGACTTGTAGCAAGTTTATCAGCACGAACTTCAGTCTTGGCAGCAGCAAACCCTGTTGGTGGTCATTATAAGTAATCTTTTAGTACTATTATTCAGTTCTTATTTTTCATGGATGAATATTTTATGCGAAAAATGGAAGTATTTAGTGTTTTGCCTAAAACTATGATAATACATTTTAATATCACTGCAAATTATTATTCCTTTCCTGGGTTACTTGAAACTGAGAAAATATAACCCTTTTTATTTTTTGTTATTATGATGTTTCTACTGTATTATTCAAATTCTCCAGTTCACAATGTCCAGTAACATTTTTCTCTAATGACTTTAACGAAAGAGCTCTATTCTGAATATTCTCTATCCATGACCCATATTGAAACTCATGTTATGTAGCAGAAGAATGGTCATAGGGTTTCCTTTAAATTACATGGTATTTTATATAAAGGTTATAATTGGCAATTTGAATTTCCTAATTGCAGCCGTGCAAAAACAGTGAACGAAAATTTGAAAATGAGTGCAGCTCTTCTCTCACGATTCGATTTGGTTTTCATTTTACTTGATAAGCCTGATGAACTACTGGATAAGAGAGTTTCAGAGCACATCATGTCAGTAAGTGCTTCAATCTGGAAACTTTATACTGGCACATACTACTGAGTGGCTTGGAAGTCTGTCTAAAGTTTCGATATTTTGCCATTACACACTCACACATGAATATGAGTCCGCTTTTAGTAAGCGTTCCATTACTTTAATTTAAAAGATTAAAAAAAATACAGATTTTAATATATTATAAGACAAAATACGCTGCATTGGATTGTGTGTTTTTTTTTGTCTTTTAACTTATCCGGATCCCTTATTGAAAAATTACTCTATATGTATATGGGTGTTTCAGGCACAACACAAACTTTTTGTAATCTTTGGCGTTCACAGTGTAATATTGATTGGGTGTCTCTCTTGCAGCTTCATTCTGGATATCAAGAACATTCGTCAGCTGCCAAAAAACCAAGGACAGGTACTGTGTTTTCAACTTTCTAAATATTCTAGATATTGAATTACTCCAAATTGACTTCGAATTGTTACGTTTACAAAATATGCCTTATTTCTTTGCGAAATGCAGCCTATCACAATACTGGAGGGTTAGATTTAAGTGTAAAAAGTGGTTCTCTCGTTTCAAAGTTGAGACTTGACCCAAAGAAGGATGGTGATTTTCATCCATTACCTGCTCCACTTCTTCGTAAATATATTGCTTATGCAAGAACTTTTGTATTCCCGAGGTGACTTGTTAATGAAATCTCTACATGCATTCTCTACCCTGAAATGTATAGAAATATCTTCACAAGTAATAGTTTAATTTATCTACATATGTGTCAGGATGACCAAACCGGCCGCTGAAATATTACAGAAATTTTACTTAAAACTGAGAGACCATAATACGTCAGCTGATAGTACACCAATAACAGCAAGGCAGCTTGAGAGTTTGGTCAGACTGGCAGAAGCCCGGGCAAGGCTAGATTTGAGAGAAGAAATAACAGCTGAAGATGCTTTGGTGAGTTATCTGACTAGAACATGGTCTAGCAACGTTTGTTCTAGCTGAATGGTCATTTGAATGTACTTCTCATAAAAATTTAAATCTTTGGATTGAAATCTAAATTAGCTTTTTAGCAAACTTACAGGGGACGCTTAAGTACTTTGTGAACTATAAAATACTAGGATCTCCAATAATCATTTGAGAAATGATCATAAAATCTTCTGTATCAAATTTAAAACCAAAGCTTCTTAAAACAAATTAGATATACAGTGAAATTTAGGTGAAATTGAGGAAAAAAATGGTGAGATTAAATTAGAAGATGATCTAGTGAGCATAAGTGCTCACCATAGGATGAGCACCTGTACACAAGGCAGAATTTTGTGACTCTGTAAATAGTGTTTAGGTTATGGATTAGCCAGACAATGTCATGCGGTAATGTCGCTTATCATAAGGTGAGCTCCATCATCCACTAGATCATTCTTCAGATCAAGTAAACTGCTTTAGTTCTGCACTTTTAGGTGTGACGCAATCCTAGAACATGTTTGAATTTGACAACTACAATCTTACTTGAAATCTGCAGATAACAAGTACTTATTTGAAGTCTTCAGCTAAACAATTCACCATACCTAGAATTTCATTAAGTGAAAAAAAGTAAAGCTTTTGACTCTTCTATTGTTTTATTTGAGCATCTATTTGCAGGAGGTGGTCGAAATAATGAGAGAATCCTTGTATGATAAGTATGTTGACGAGCATGGTTCTGTGGATTTTGGTCGAAGTGGGGGAATGAGTCAACAGAAAGAAGCAAAACGGTTTTTAAGTGCCCTCAATAAGCAATTAGATTTGCTGCAGAAAGACAGCTTTTCTATTTCTGTATGCACCCATTCTTTTTCTGGCATTTCTAGAAATAAGTTTTGCCTCATCAATATGAAATAAGTTTTGCCTCATCAATATGAAGTCATCCATGTAGGTACTTGCTTTACTGCAGGAAATATACAGTTTGGCCGATAGGATTGGCCTAAGAGTTCCTGATATCGATATATTTGTGGATAACTTAAACACTGCTGGTTTTCTACTAAAGAAAGGGCCAAAGACATATCAGGTATTGTAATATTGTCGTCTCTGCAGCTCCTAACAAATAACTAGACATTCCATCAAAGAATGGAAGATGATTACAAATATCAATAAATAAACAAAATATATTGAATTTAAGCCAATAGGAGAAAGAATTTCCTCAATGGTAGTGTTTTCCCAAACCGTATCTTTTTTCCTTTTACCTTTTTTTTTGGTTCATTTTATATGGAAATATTCTTGCCAACTGAATATGGGAATCCACCGTTCTGGCACCTTTGGCCACCTGATCTTTTAGCTTAGTTATATCCCAGATTACTTAACGTTCATGTATATATTGCTCGACAATGGATCTTTTATCTTTACTTCTAACTTACTAATTTTTAATATTCACCATAGATGATGCTTTCTATTGCAGGTGCTGTCATCATCTTACTCCCGGAATCAACCATCTTCTAGATCAAGATGCTGACGTTGAGGGGCATAAAAGGCAGGTTAACTTTTTGTTTATCTTTCTAGCTGTCTTCAGAAGTTTCAATACATGCTTTCGATGTATGATTAGTGTAGTTCACCTTCTGCCAAAACATGGATTTGCTGACTTATTTTGAGCCCTTGATACGACTTGGCCCATTGCTGTGAATCAGATCGAGCTCCAAGAGACAGCAAGGGAAGAAACCCAGCCTACAGAAATGGAAGAAGCACGACCCTTGAATGAGACTCAAGATAGAGAGCAGTTCAAGACAGGTCCAGCTCGCGCAAGAAAGAAACCAGGATGGCTCAAAGACTTTGTTATTTGAAGAAAGTTCGAGAATGCTTGGGATATCAGAATAGCGAATATTGTCCTGTTTCAATTATTGTTTTGCTGCTATTATCGATTTTATTATATTTAATTAGTTAAAGGTGCGTGACTGTTTCGGCAGGACGAATATATTTGTACTGTCAAGGGACCCGTGAGGTCATTCAAGAAATATAACATTTTATCTTTTTTCTCAGCTTCGACTTCTTTCTTTACTCTGCAACTCCCCTGCCCCATTTTTCTTCCTCTCTTCAAATTCTCTTCCCCACCGATAGGAGTCTGCACTCACTCAAAGAAGCACGACCCTTGAACTGCTCTCTATCTTGAGTCTCATTCAAGGGTCGTGCTTCTTCCATTTCTGTAGGCTGGGTTTCTTCCCTTGCAGTCTCTTGGAGCTCGATCTGATTCACAGCAATGGGCCAAGTTGTATCAGCCCTCATGTATTTTTCAACTGTAAATATTTGCAAGAGACGATCCATGTCATGTGCACATAAAAAGAGTCAGAATTGAACGAAGCAAAAAACTTGGGTGGTAATAGCTATTCCTCCGAATTTTATATTTTTAATGGTTAGTTGGGCAGACCCAAGCAAAACTCGGAAGCCTCAGCTGCTTTCTTTCTCTCTTTCCTTCTGTCATGCTTGGCCTGTGAGGCATGCTTTCTTGTAAACATCTGTGAATGCATTTCCATATAGATCTTTTTATACTTCATTTTATTTGGCAGTATTTCATGCTCTTCCATGCCAGCTACAATTTCTAAAGCTTTCCCAAAGAAGGCAGCCCTTACCCATATGTCAGCCAGTATCCAATAGCCCTTAATTTGGTTTCAGAGGTGCGGCGAATCGGATTCTGTATTTAATACAGCACACCTTTCCTCGATTTCTTTCCAAAGTAAAAATGATTCTCCTGGTTTTCTAGCCAATGAAATCCTGTTTGCAAGGCTTCCGTATGTGGACACTGGACACATTAGGGAAAACGCCATTTTCTTTCATTTTCTCATTATTTTATTTGCTTCTTCAAAGTTAAACCAATTCCATTTCTACAATATCTTTTGACCGTATATTTCGAGCAATAATGGCGCCATTTGATACTGTTGTTCGACAGTTATAATTTAAAAATTTTATTCTTTTAATAAACATTAATTATTATAGTTTAAAAACTTTGCTGATTTGATATATTATTTTTATGTTGAAAATCTATGATATTTTTATTGTTTTTATTAAAATTATTATTTGAAAGTTATATTTATATATATTATATTAATTTTTATTTTGTAAAATTCTATTTTTTTTAACACCAAATAAGGCTCATATCAACTTTCGCCCTCGAGTCTCTCAAGCATAAAAATGAATGAATTAATAGTATGTTTATTTGTGGGATTGAGGAATTAAAATTTAAAATGAGAATGATTGACAATGTTTACTTATTAAAATAGAAATAGAAATGGAAATGAAATATGTGGGACTAATATATTTTTAGGATTAAGAAAATGAAACTTGATTCCTATGGAGTTGGGAATCAAGTTCTCATTTCATTTTATCCACTCAAATTTTATAATTCTACTTTTGTCCTGAATTAAAATATTATTGTTATTGTTATTAGTCTTATTCTTTCAATTGTTGTTGTTGTTGTTGTTATTATCGTCGTCGTCATTGTTATTATTATTATTATTAACGAAAAAAGGTATAATTTAACCCAAAAAAATCTATAAAGTATATTCGATATTTAATCTATAATAGCGAAATATTACATAGTTAGCCGAAATACTTAACACTAAAACAATGGAACTATTAGGTGAAACATCCTAACCACAAAATGAGAAAGTTTAATGAATTATACATACAATCAAACTAAACAAAAAAGGATAAAAAAAAAAAAGCAATCTGTAAAGAATATTTAGTATTAATCTATAATACCAAAATATTGCAGGGGATGTTTGTTCCTTTAACTTAGTGACTTAATTAACTTAAGGGCTTTTTTTTTACTTAATGATTCGGTTAACTTAATTTCAATAAGTTAAGTCATTAAGTCTGTTTGTTTTTTCAACTTAATAAAAATTTTCAATCATTAAGTTATTAAGTCAATTTTTTTAGCTTTTTACTTAATCTAAAAAGTCTAAATGATATTATTAAAAAATATTCTCCAAAATATCCCTATCTAATTTATTAATTTTCATCTTTACTTAAATAAAATTTAATAATTAGCATTATTACTAATCTCTATAACTTGTAATAATATAGTGGTAGGCAATTATTATTTTTATTTTTTCTATTTTCTTTAAATAAGCATTATATATTTTCATAACTTTTTATGAATATTTTTTCATATAAAAATATCATGAAATATAATAAAATTGATCAACATGTACTAATTTAGAATATAAAGGGTTGTATTCAATTGAACTTGATTTGTTTTTGATAACATATTATCTTATTTAAGTTCTTTAAGATATTTATTGTTTGTTTAACATTTACAATTAGTAAAGGTATAAATTTAATTACGCTAGTTTTTAGATTTTTTAAGTTAAAAAACAAACAACTTAATATTATTTTTAGCAATTAAAAAAAAACAAACGTATCATTTAGATTTGCACATTCAATTTTATTCAAAATTCACACTAATTCAGGTCTATTTAAATTTTAGAAAAAAAAAAACTGCTACCTTAATTTAATAAGTTAGGTCATTATATCTGTTTGTTTTTTCAACTTAATGAAAATTTTTATCATTAAGTTATTAAGCAATTTTTTAAATCTTTTTACTTAATCTAAAAGGTATTACTCTTCTCTATCGAATTACTTAAATTTTCATTAAGTTGTTCGAGCATCACTAATTCTTTAAAACATCTCTATCGAATTACTTAAATTTCATTGTTACCTAAATAAAATTTAATAATTAACAATATTACCCTTCTCCATAACTTGTAATAATATAGTGGTAGGCTATTATTATTTTTATCTTTTTATTTTCTTCAAATTAGCATTATTTATCTTCATAATTTTTTATGAATATTTTTAATATATAAATATCATAAACTACAATAAAATCGATTAACATAACTAATTTAGAATAACAGAGGATTGTATTGAATAGTAATATCTAACTCATAATATTGAAATGTTACCTAGTTAGTCAAAATACTCAACACAAAACTAGTGAAACTATTAGATGAAACATTAGAATCACAAAACACGAAAGTGTAATGAAATATAGAACTCAAACCTAACCAAAAAAATTAAAAATCATATGTGGCTAGAATATTGCCTAATTAGTTAGAATAATTAACATAAAGCTAGTGGAATTATTAGGTGGAACATTAGACCCATAAATTGAGAAATTTTAATGAATTGTAGGAATAAATCAAAGGTAAAAATATCCATAAACCATATTTGGTAGCTAACTTAGAGTATTTAAATTTTATCTAGTTAGTCAGAATACTTAATACAAAACGAGTAGAAATATTATGTGAAATATTGGAACTACAAGATGAAAAAGGATAATGAAATGTAGGAATAAATAAAAAAAAACAAAAAAAAAAAGAATCTACAAGCATATTTGGTGACCAACTCATAGTACTGTAAAATTACCTATTTAGTTAGAATACTCAACATAAAGTTAGTGGAACTATTAGGTGAAACAATAGAGCCATAAAATAATAAAATTTAACGAAATGTAGGAACAAATATGACCAAATATAAAAGTCTAATATAAACTTGGAATCTAACCCATTTCATTGGAACGTTACATTGTTAATTGGAATATGTAATAAAAAAACTGGTTAAAAAATTAGTTGAAACATTATAACCAGTAATAGATAAAGTTTTACCAAAATTAAGAGTTCATTGAACGGTAATAGAAATTATAGATCCTGACTTGGAATCTAAGTCAAATTATTGGGATGTAACGATAGTAGTAGGAATTATACAAAAAGAAAAAAAAAAGTCAAATATTTACTATAAGCGAAAAAGTATAACAAAAAAAAACATAATAAATGAACTTGGAACAATTACGCTACTCATTTTGTTATTTAACCAAATTATTTGGAATGTAGTTATTTAATAGTTTTTTTTAATGTTTTCTTCGAATTTAATTTTTTCAAATATTTTGCAGCATTCCATTATCTTTATGATAATTATTTGTACATTTTTCTGTCATTTTTTTAAATATTTTTTCAGGTACAAAATTAATTTAAAAAAAAATAAATAAAATCTACAACCAGTAGAATGACGAAGAATTATTATAGCCAACTAAAGATGGGAATCTATCGATCTGATTTCAAACACCTTTGACCACCTGACCTATTATCCCATTTTTTTTGGTACATTAAAGAGCGTAAACAAGCTACGCAATCACATGGCGAGGGATCAAGATCCTTAAGCTATCATATGAAGCCAAGCAGAGACCCCACCAAGGAGAGAAGCAAAAGTGTGGATTCCTAAAGGAAGCTTGAGAGCATGACAAGGCATAAAATCCGCCACAAAGTTCGACTCCTTGTAAATATGATTCAAAGCCACCCGCCATTCTCGATCCATAAGTTCCTTCGTACTAGGAATCAAAGGATAACAAGCATTAACAGAATTACATCCCTTGGCAATCATTTGAATTGCGCAAGCACTATCAGTTTATGAATATCACGAATGCCAACCTCCCAAGCTAGCAAAAGCCCTTGATAAATTCCCCGTAATTTAGCCATTGTCACTAAGCACACACCAAGATTAATGCTGAAACCTGTCAGCCACTCACCATTGTTGTTTCGAATTAAGACCCCTGTCTCAGCAATGCCTGAGCGTTTTTTGGAGCCATCAATATCCAATTTGAAAACTCCTTCAGGAGGTGAACTCCAATGCAGCCATTTATTAAATCTAACAGCTTCCAAACAAATTTCCGAGCGGCTAATCATTTGGATCTCAGCTTGCTCTTGATTTGATGTCTAAAATAATGTTCTGGGTGCTATTACTATTATTATTGTTATTCAAGAAAATAGCTTGGTTCCTCCATAACCACAGCCTTCAAACTGCCGCTGCAAAAATATAATTCCATTCAATATTTCTATCAAGCCCCTTAGCCTTTCTCAAATTAAAAATGATCCAATTTTCCGTACTCATTTTAAAGAACTACTCTCTGCAAGCAAGAGGCAGCAGCAACACCAAACTTTCTTGGCACGGAGACAATCACGGAGAACACGTGTAGACATTCTCCACAGTGCAGTCACACCGAGCGCACTGCAAACCTGTAATAATGTGCCTCTTATACAGAAAATCTTTAGTCTTCAATTTGTTCTTTATAGCTAATCACAAGAAGGTGCGAATAAATTGAGGGCCATTCCATTCCATATTTTATCGAATCAAAGTAGGTTCTATAATCGACCAATAAGCCAATTTCGTACTGAAAGCCCCAATATCAAATGTCATCTTTTTCATATCTACTAGGGAGGTTGGAGGCAGCAATTTTCAACAGAACATTGTTAGAAAGTAATCTTTCGAACAAAAGCCAATTCTAATGCCCTCGAAGAACTTCTTGAAGAAACTTGTTTTCATTTCTTAAAATAAAACATTATACACTGAGAGTTATTTATAGATGCAGATGCTACATTTTTTCAAAGATTACATATGGGAATACGGAAGGAAATGTGTCAATCCGTTCGGCGCGGATCGTATCTTTGACAAGTGCAGATTATCCCTTTGACAAGTGCGGATTATGTCTTTGAAAACTTCCTTCAATGCCGTTTTATTTGACATTCTCAACACTCCCCCTCAAGCTGGTGCATAGATGTCTTGCATACCCACATTGTCTAGAAATTTTGTAAATGCCCTACTTGAAATGGCCTTCGTTAAAATATCTGCAAGTCGATCTTTTGATCGAATTTTCGGCAGTTCTAAGATTTTTTCATCTAATTTTTCCTTGATGAAAAATCTATCTATCTTGACATGTTTTGTTCGATCGTGTTGAACTGAGTTATGAGCAATATCTCATGCAACTTTGTTGTCACAGTAGAGTTGTATTGGTTGTTGTGATGGATAGCTCAAATCGTTTAAGATAAAGCTTATCCATAGCCCTTCACATACCCCAAGGGCCATGCCTCGATATTCTGCTTCAATGCTCGAACAGGCAACGACATGTTGTTTCTTGCTTCTCCATGTGACAAGGTTGCCTCCCACAAAGGTAAAGTATCCTGAAGTAGAGCGTTTATCACTAACTGACTCGGCCCAATCTGCATCAGTATAAACTTTTATGTTATTGTAATCTTTATTTTTAGAAAATAGGATTCCTTTTCCTGGATTTGTCTTTAGGTACCTCAGGATCCGCATTACTGCTTTCATGTGTTTTTCTCCGGGATTATGTATAAACTGACTTACAACACTCAATGCATAAGCAAGATCTGGCCTTGTGTGGGACAAGTACATCAATCTTCCAATCAGCCTTTGATATCTTCCTTTGTCTACTGAAACTTGGTCTGAGGTAATACAAAACTTTAGTCATCCTTCTATTAAGGTGTCAATATGCTAACAAGCTGTCATTCCCTTTTCATGCAATAGATCCAAGGCATATTTCCTTTGAGACAGAAAGATTCCTCCCTTAGATCGAGAAACCTCAATTTCAAGAAAATATTTTAAAGCTCCTAAATCCTTCATCTCAAACTCTCTCGACAAGTACTTCTGAAGAGCCTCTCTTTCTTCCTCGTCGTTGCCTGTAACTACTATATCATCAACATAGACAATAAGGGCAGTGATTTTACCTTGTCGTTTTTTAATGAACAAGGTATGATCTGAATTGCTTTGGTTATACCCAAAAAGAACCATAGCCTTTGTGAATTTTTCGAACCATGCTCTTGGGGATTGCTTCAACCCGTACAATGATTTTTTTCAATGTGCATACTTTCTGATTGAGTCATTCTGGTCCACTGCATCCTGGTGGCAAATCCATATAAATTTCTTTAGACATGTCTCCATAGAGGAAAGCATTCTTTACATCGAACTGTTGCACTGGCCAATCCAAGTTGACTACTAATGATAATAAGATACGAATAGTATTAATTTTTTATACTGGTGCAAATGTATGGGTATAATCTATCCCGTAGGTTTGGGTGTAACCCTTAGCTACGAGTCTTGCTTTGTATCGTTCAATAAAGCCATCCGCTTTGTACTTTATAGTGTAGATCCATCGGCAACCCACTGGTTTCTTTCCTGGTGGAAGATCAACTAGTTCCTATGTTTGATTTTTCTGAAGAGATCTCATTTCGTCATTCATAGCCGCTTTCCATTTTGGGTATTTTAAGGCTTCCTGCACACTGGTATGAATATACTGTAGATAATTGATTCACAAATGACTGATTTAATTCTGACAAGCGATGGTTAGATACAAAATAACTCATAGGGTATTTGACTCTACTAGAGAGGTCATGTTCATATGTGGGTTTAGGGATACCTCTATTTTGACGCTGGGGAAGAATTCTTCTGATTGGACTTGTGGTAGGAACATCCTCTACAGACGATTGGTTAGGCATTTCTTCATGTGACTCATTCTCAATTGCAGTAGTGTCTGAGTTATTGTGCTCCCCAAATATGTCTTCACTTATCTCAGCTTGAGAATCATCACCATTTTCTTTTCCAGTATCTTGAAGGTTTACTACCTTAATGGAAGATTAACATTCTTCAGGTGGAAGATATGTAAGAGTATGAATTTCCTCTTCATTATACTCCCCCTGAAATTCAGGCTCTGACAAGTAGTATATGATATCTTCATGAAAGACGACATCTATGGTGATGTATGTTTTTATTGATGGTGGATGATAGTGTTAGTATCCCTTTTGATGTAAGGCATGCCCTACAAATACACAACATAGTACTCGATGAGATAATTTGTCTTGTTGCGGCAAATGAACGAAGGCGACACAACCAAACACATGTGGGGGTAAATTCGGCATATTTAGTGACATAATTGCATCATTTAGAACCTGGAAAGGATCCTGGAATCCAAGGGAGCTTGAAGGTGTTCGATTGATCAAGTATGCTGCGGATGCCAGTGCTTTTCCCCAATAAGATAGTGGCAAGTGGGCTTGGATTAGTGATACTCGAATAACTTCTAGTAAATGTATGTTTTTTCGTTCAGCAACGCCATTTTGTTGGGGTGTCCCCACACAAGTGGTTTAATGGACAATTCTTTGTGATTTCAGAAACTGTTAAATTGTTGTGCTCATATACTCGTCTCCATTATCAGTATATAGAACTCGAATTTGTGTATGAAATTAAGTCGCCACCATCTTATGAAATCTTTGAAATAAAGAGTTCATTTCGTCTTTCGATTTCATCAGAAAAATCCATGTCATTCTGCTACAATCATCAATAAATGCAACAACCAATGAGCACCTCAAATTGTAAAAATTTTAGATGGCCCCCATACATAAGAATGTACTACCATAAAAGGAACCGGATTCTTATTTAAGGGCAATGGAAAAGTAGTTTGATAGCTTTTTGAAAGTTCACAAACATCACATTTAAAGTTACAAACATCAAATTTGATAAACAAACTAGGAAATAATTTTTTTAAGTAACCAAATGACACATGCCCTAAACGTCTATGCCATAACTAAATTTCTGATTTCCCTTTTTTTTATGGAACTATCTGCGACTAGTGCGGGGCTTAGCTTTCCAGTGTTTGTTGATGACATCTCTAAGTAGTACAAGTTGCCTTGTCTAATACCATAACCAATCGTTTGCTTCGTTTGGATGTCCTTAAACACACAATGATCAGGCCAAAAAATCACAACACGTGATAAGTAAGTGGTTAATTGAGACACAAATAAAAGATTATAATATAAAGATGGAACAATTAACACGAGACTAAATTTAATTCATCTGTGAGTCGTAAAAATCCTTCTTCAATAACTGAGGTTGTGGTTCCATTTGCAGTAGAAATATGTTTTTGTAAAGATGGTTTTAATTGAGAAACTTGTCGAGAATCAAAAGTCATATGATTAGTTGCCCCATAATCAATTATTCATGCACTATTAATAACAAGTGTAAGAGTTTTAAGGGCCTTACCTAGACTGACAAAGGTTGCGATTTGCACTGAAGATTACATTTAGAACCTGGAAAGGATCCTGGAATCCAAGGGAGCTTGAAGGTGTTCGATTGATCAAGTATGCTGCGGATGCCAGTGCTTTTCCCCAATAAGATAGTGGCAAGTGGGCTTGGATTAGTGATACTCGAATAACTTCTAGTAAATGTATGTTTTTTCGTTCAGCAACGCCATTTTGTTGGGGTGTCCCCACACAAGTGGTTTAATGGACAATTCTTTGTGATTTCAGAAACTGTTAAATTGTTGTGCTCATATACTCGTCTCCATTATCAGTATATAGAACTCGAATTTGTGTATGAAATTAAGTCGCCACCATCTTATGAAATCTTTGAAATAAAGAGTTCATTTCGTCTTTCGATTTCATCAGAAAAATCCATGTCATTCTGCTACAATCATCAATAAATGCAACAACCAATGAGCACCTCAAATTGTAAAAATTTTAGATGGCCCCCATACATAAGAATGTACTACCATAAAAGGAACCGGATTCTTATTTAAGGGCAATGGAAAAGTAGTTTGATAGCTTTTTGAAAGTTCACAAACATCACATTTAAAGTTACAAACATCAAATTTGATAAACAAACTAGGAAATAATTTTTTTAAGTAACCAAATGACACATGCCCTAAACGTCTATGCCATAACTAAATTTCTGATTTCCCTTTTTTTTATGGAACTATCTGCGACTAGTGCGGGGCTTAGCTTTCCAGTGTTTGTTGATGACATCTCTAAGTAGTACAAGTTGCCTTGTCTAATACCATAACCAATCGTTTGCTTCGTTTGGATGTCCTTAAACACACAATGATCAGGCCAAAAAATCACAACACGTGATAAGTAAGTGGTTAATTGAGACACAAATAAAAGATTATAATATAAAGATGGAACAATTAACACGAGACTAAATTTAATTCATCTGTGAGTCGTAAAAATCCTTCTTCAATAACTGAGGTTGTGGTTCCATTTGCAGTAGAAATATGTTTTTGTAAAGATGGTTTTAATTGAGAAACTTGTCGAGAATCAAAAGTCATATGATTAGTTGCCCCATAATCAATTATTCATGCACTATTAATAACAAGTGTAAGAGTTTTAAGGGCCTTACCTAGACTGACAAAGGTTGCGATTTGCACTGAAGATTCTTTTCTAAGATCTGTAATGGATGTGGATTCAGCTACTGCGATTTTTTATCCCTGCTTGGTATTCTTCTTTCGAGTATCCCACCAGTCAGGATATCCAATGATTTCAAAATATTGTTCTTTCGTATGACCCTTCCTTCTACAATGAGTGTAATGGAGTGATAACTTGTCAACAAGCTTCCTTTGAGGCTGCTGTCGTGCTATCATAGCAGACGTTTCGGAGTCGACCTTCTTGTTTAGTTTTATTTGCCGTACATTTTCTTTTTAGATTAGAGAATAACATTATTCTAAGTCTGTGATAATATCTTTTTATAAAATTTCTCCACAAACTTGGTCAAATCCTTCATCTAGCCCAACAAGAAAAATGTGCACTCTCAATCTTTCAACAGACCTTTTGTATATTACAACATCTTCTAGATCTTTCATGACCACTTTATCTAGGTGATCAAGTTCTCAAAATATTGCGATCAATTCTCCGTAGAATTTAGAGAATGGTTGTCCATTTTGCTTGGTAGAGAACGCCTTCTGGTTTAGAGTGAAAACTTGTAATTCATCACTTCCATCATAGAAGACTTTTGATAATGCATCCCATATTTCGTAGACTGTAGGAATTCGTAAATATCGCTTCATGATCTCCTGAGACATGGATATGAGTAACCATCTTTTTACTTTTTGGTTCTCACTATACCATTTCTCATATTCCTTTGAAGATTCCTCAGATGGCTTTGCGTTGCTACGAATATATGAGAGTTTTTCTCTTTTATACGAGATGCATCTCCATTATTTGTGACCAAACATTGTAATTTGTCTCAGTGAGGATAATTTCAGCATTAAATACTCTATTAGATTGAATATATTGAATGACAATAGGAGCAGATTCAGTTGGAGTTTTCTCTATTTTTTGTTTTTTTTTCTCTTTTTCTTTTTTTTTCTTTTTTATTTTGTTGGCATCTAGATTGAAATAAGAAAAAAAATAACCTTTTTAGATAAAAAAAAACACAAGTCGTTTGGCCTCTGCTTGCCAAAATGATATGTCGGTTCTAATGGAATAGAACCGACATGTTGTTTTAAGACTGCTGCACTTCTAGAGATTAAACGTCACGTCGTTTTGTCTCTAATTTACAAACAACATGTCAGTTTTAATGTGATAAAAAATTACACGTCGTTTTAAGACTGCTGCTCTCTGCAGATAAAAACGACATTTCGGTTGAAGTCTTTTTCACATCTGGAGCGCGTGAGAGTGCGTGAAAGATGATAGAGGCGCGTGGTTGACTGGCCTTGGCTTCGAGTGGCGCATGGGAGCGCGTGGGAATGTGTTTAAATGCGAGAGCGCGTGGGAATGTGTTTAAATGCGAAATTTTTACAGTTTGCTTACTGGAAACTGAGAAATTTAATGATATTCTTGGTTTTTGAGGAACACACTCTTGAAAAATTAATGGGATTGTTGATAAATTTGTAAACTTAAGTTTTTTACGTATGGGTGGCTTGTTTCTTGATCGGCATGGATTTCTGTAATGGTAGGAATGGTTTTAAGGAAGAAAATGGTGGGAAAAATTGTTGTGGGAGGAATTTGGTTTCTTTTGTTTTTGTTACAAACAGAGCAGCGAAACTTGAAGAAACTTGAGTGTATTCATGGCTCTGATACTATGAAGAAACTTGTTTTCATTTCTTAAAATAAAACATTATACACTGAGAGTTATTTATAGATGCAGAGGCTACATTTTTTTAAAGATTACAGATGTGAATACGGAAGGAAATATGTCAATCCGTTTAGCGCGGATCGTGTCTTTGACAAGTGCAGATTATCCCTTTGACAAGTGCAGATTATGTCTTTGAAAATTTCCTTCAATACCGTTTTATTTGACATTCTCAACACTTCTCACTCCAAATCTCCCCAGAGACTTCCAAAGATGAGAGCAATACTTAGTGGGAAGCTCATGAGGGAGATTCTTTTGATGAGTACCATACTCGATGCAAAGAATCTTAACCCAAAAATTTATTCGAATTTAAAACCAAGCCCCAACCAATCCTCATGAACAGTGCCGAGTTCATTGACTTCAGAGTTTTGACATCCAATTCGCCATAAGCTTTAGGCAAACAAACAGAGCCACAATTAACTAAACTGGTTTTTCCTTCATCCTTTTTACCACTTTAGATAAAACGTGCACAGGTTCGATTAATTTTAGCTTAGACACTAGTTGGCAACTTCGTAGTCTACATAGAGTACACGAGGATAGCTTGCAGTACCGATTGAGTGAGCATAATTCGCAAGGGATAAATTGAGTCAATTCCAGCCTGAAATCCTATGCCCCACTTCATCTAAAACTATTCAGTAATTGTTCTTCTCCACTCGAGAATGAAGAAGGGGCATCCCTATATAGTTACCCAAACTTTTTGTGACAGTAAAACCTAAACCCTTGCCGATCCTACAAGTCTCTGTCGAAATAACATTATTAGAAAAGAAAATTTGGGTCTTTTTTTATTCATCTTTTTACTAGAACTCACACAGAAGGTATCAAGAACCTCATTGATAACTGTACCCTGCTCCATAGAGGCCTCTGCCAAAAGAATAAGGTCGTCAGTGAAAAAAAAAGATGAATGATGGGGGTACCTTTGCGGCTAAGGCAAATTGGCTTCCATTTACGACCCTTCACGACTTGGTTAATACCATGGCTATGGAGCTCAATGCACAACATAAAAATTTAGGAAGAGAGTATATCACCCTGTCTAATTCCTTTGGACAGAGAAAAAGAATTCACGAGCTCCTCATTCCAAAGGATTTGCGTAGACGCAAAGGTGATGCATTCCATAATTACCCGGATGAGATCAACAGGAAGACCTACCAGGCATAAAGTCTCATAAATAAAAGTTCAATTAAGTCTATCATAAGCCCTCTCAAGGTTCATCTTGATCAACATGCTTCCTTTTTTCCCACTCTTCCTTCTCATTTAGTAAACAATTTCCTAGGAGACCACAATGTTCTCCGTAATATGTCTACCAGGCATGAAGCTGGTTTAAGTAGGACTAATGTGGTTTGGTAGCAGAGACTTCAGTCTATTAGCCATCAATTTTGTAATAGTCTTATAAACAGTTGTGCACAAGCTTATCAGGTGATAGAGTTTAAGATTGTTAGGGTTCAGGGCTTTTGGGGATAAATACAATGAGCGTGCTGTTGATCTCTAATGGGATTCTCCCTTTTTAAAAAAAATCTACTTAATAAGTTTGCACACTAAAGGTCCCACTAGATCCCATTGGGACTGAAAGAAAATTGCATGGAGGTCGTCAATACCTGGTGCTTCCATAAGAGGCATACTGAAAATGGTATTCTTAATTTCTATGTCAAGCATATCTTGCCCAAGGGCTTCCGCTGATTTTTTTTTCTAGTGCAGGAAAAGTCAAAGTGACAAGATAAGGAATATTCTCATCATTATCTTTTTGTATAGAGCTTAGAGAAGAACTTAACAGTGTGCTTTTTAATCTCTACTTTATCATGCAGGCATTGCTGTATTTGGTTTTTAATCACTTCAATACAGTTTCTGCATCTTCTCTGAATAGTGTTACGATAGAAATATTTAGTATTTTTGTCTCCCGAAGTAATCCAATCCCTCATCTTTTTTAGTACATAACAATTCTTCTTGAGTAAGGAATATCTCCAAATCACTTTTAACCTTTTCTTCCAGTTTAAATAGTCTTCTAAAGCTAGGTTTCTCGAAAGCCCTCTGTATCCCATTTATGGCTGGCAAAATCTTTTTCTTTTCAAAAATGCTACCAAATACCTCTTCACTGACTCACCTTGTCTGCAAAACCTTTATCTGAATTAATAAAAATCCGTGCCACAATTCCAACAATTAGACATGAACTCCTTAAATCTAGCATCCATTAGCTATGAAGCCATGAACCATAAAGGCTTTGGATTATGTCTGCTGTTAAAATCATGCTCGAAACGAATGAGAATAGGCCTGTGATCTAAATTAATCTTTGGGAGGTGCAGAGCACCAACTTCCAGGAATAACTGAAACCACTCATCATTACTAATGGCTCTGTCTATTCTCTTGAATAAAGTTCCACGGTTCCAAGTAAAATTTGGACCCTTGTAAGTCAGATCATAGAGATTATTTCTAAAGCAACAGTTATTGAAAAGATTGCAAACTCACTAAGTCTAGCTGACCGCCCTTTTTTTTTCAGAAATATATCTTATAAAGTCACCCGCAAATAACTAGGGACCCCGAACGGTATCTGCTAACACATCAATTACCTTTCATAAATTTTTTCGAGTATATGGGTTTAGACTAGTGTAAATAGTTGTAGTCCAAGACAACATCCCTTCACTATTGGAGACCTTGCAATGAATGAACTGACTATGATTTACAAGAATTTCCACGCTAACTGTATCCTTCCATAACAACTAACTTCCCCCAACAAAACCAATAGCTTTAACCCGATAACAATAATCAAAACCACTCTTTCTGATAAAATCCTCGACTTTAATCCCACTCACTTTCGGTTCTAATGGGCAACCAAAGTAGGTTGATACATCTTTGGAAGAGACTTAAACATTCTGAAAAAGCCAGGTGAGAAAACCCCCTCACAATTCCAACATAGAAGAGATAAAATCATTCAAAACGAATAGGGGTTAAAGAGAAAACCTTATTGGTCAAGTCCTAAGGCTGCATTCTCGATCTCTATATCATTATCCTCATCAAAAGACTCCATCTGTTTTGAGGATTCAGACACATCTTCCGAATCAACCAATAATCATTGTCAGAGTTATCACCATTGTCCTCTGTATCTTTATGCCCCGTATCAGAAGGGTCTTATACTAGAGCAATCTCACAGTTATGGCTAGAGCAGATGGATGATGTTAGATTTATTTCTTACATTATGTGGATTGGCATAAATTATTCTAATTGTTTTCTATATTTTACCGAATTAATATGTGACTAATGTCAAATATTATGGAGCAATTTTGACATACCCTATACAATAGTATATTATAGACAAGTATAATCCTTGATGGTGTTATTTTAGCTCATAATGCGATGAGCAATTTTGTACTAACACATGAGGTCCCTAAGCTCAACCATAGTATTTAAGTAACTTCAGCCCATATGAAGGTTACTGTTGACGAATCTGTGGCATGAGTGCAGTGCACCTCTCTTTCCCCCTCTTGTCTCCCATGTGTGCACAATAAATTGTTGAGAAAAGTCGAATCTTGAGCTGAAGGAAAGGAAGCGGGAATTCAGAAGCTGGATCAAAGTTGTAGCAACTCAGTTAAAGTTTCACAACAAGCTTCCAAGTTCAGATTCATGGGTGATCATGGTAAATTTAAAAATTACCTAAAATATATGTTTATTTAGAAATGCAAGATTAAGGGCATAAAGTTCGTATTTATTTCAGCAATTGGTATCAAAGCTCATGGTTATGCATTTCCTTGTAAACCATAGTCGATTTGTTGGTGAAATCTCACTCATGGAATTTTTCCTTTAATTTCAAATTTTTCGAATTTGGGCATATTTGAGCAAATGATTGTTAAATAATGCATGAGTGATGATTTTGGAGTAAAGATATAATTTTTCCGTAATTTTTGGTGGCCAAAATTGGGATGGTATGAATGAGATTACTGTAGTTTGCTGTAGCTACATTGTTGAAACATCTCGAGGTTGAAGATGACATTATGGGACAATTTCTTTTGTATCCCTAAACGTTATAAAATGTCATTATGACCCAAAATATTTGCAAAAGTTTCGTAATGGTCTTTGACCGAAGGTCAACATGGTAAAACATCATTTGGCCCCTTGAATTTTAGTAAATTATATTATAGCCCAACATTTTGTTTTATTTTATTTATAGTTTGGGTCAAAAGTTTTAATATTTAAAACAGTAATCATAATTTTGAAAATTCTTCATTTTAGTCCAAAATCCTTACAATTTTGGCGTTTTTGTTTTTTTCAGAATTTTGAATTTAAAATAATCTATCATTGTTCGATATTATGGGCATAACATTCATATATTTTATTAAGGTATGCAGATATTTTATTTGATTTAATATCTTGGTAGAAACTTTAATTGCGTTTGATAAAGTTTATTTAGCCTCAATTGTGTTATATATATATATATGATGTAAAACTACAATTTAGAGTGATTGTGTATCTGCTTGTTGTTGGGCCAATCATGATAAATTATTTGGTGTTTTGCAATTGGATGCCCATTTGTAATTATTAATTATGGATTATGCGATGGATTGTTATTGTTATTACCAAGATCCATACGGGTGATGATATTACCTAGTCAGCAAATCACTACTTGGTAGGATACTTGGGGAGATAAAGAGATTTTTTGAGTATTTTCTACTGAGTGGCTTCATTGCCTTATCGGTAATAGGTCAATGTTGTGTTGTGTTGCTATTGGAGAAACTTATAATGATGAGTAATTGATTATAACATGATTTTATTTTTGCATGCTTGATAATTCTTTTGTTATTGCTTCCTCAGCGCTAGATATTCTCTCATTTCTCCAAGTAGCCTCCCTCAAGAATTTAACTGGGACAAATTTTGAGGACTGACATGAGTCCATTTTGTTTTACCTATCTACATTGAATAGAGACTTGGCATTAAGAGTTGATGAACCAGCCAAGCCCACAGATAAGAGCACAACGGCTGAAAAAGCAGAGTGGGTAGCTTTGGATAAATCTAATAGACACTATCTGGATACAATGAAATACATCATTGATAGAACAACTAGAGATAGTATCGCTGCATGTGATAAGGCCCAAGATTACTTGGCAGCTGTTAGAAGAACTTTTAAGAAGGTAGATAAGGCAGAAAAGGGTAATTATCTGAGGTTTCTTGCTAATACTCAGTATGATGGTGTTTCTAGGGTGAGAGAGAACATCCTTAAGATGACCAATTACCATAAGAAGCTAAAGAACATGGATGTCAATTTGCCTGATGACTACCTGGTCTTCCAAATCTTTTAATCCTTTCCACCACAATTTGGCAATTTGAGAAGCCAATACAATACTCAGAGAGACTTGGAATATCACTGAGTTAACTGCTTATGTGGTTCAAGAAGAGGAATCATTGAAGAAAGGAAAATCTCACACTGTCATGATGGCAACTACTCAAGAGAGTGAGAGTGTGAAGAAAGGCTCTTCAAAGGGCAGCAATAAAATTTTCAAGAAGAAAAAATTTAGAAGGAAAACTTCACGTGGTAATTCTCCTACTACTTCTGATAGCTTTAAGGGAAAGTGCCACTTTTGTAAGAACCTAGGCACAAGAGAGCTGAATGCAGAGGATTCAAAGCATTGTTGGAAAAAAAAAAGGTATTCATGTAGCTTTTGTAGGTTTTGAATCTAATCTAGTTGATGTTCCTTTTGATACTTGATGGTTGGATACTGGTGCAACCATTAATATAACGAATTCCTTATAGGAATTCAGAAGCAAGAGAAAGCCCAATGAAGGGGAGTTGATAATTCATATGGGCAATGGAGTGACAGCCAAAGTTGAAAGCATAGGAGTTGTCAGACTACATCTAGCCACTGCTATTTTTTGGATCTGTTAGATACGTCATATATTCCTTTTATTAGGAGAAACTTGATATCTGTATCTATTTTGGATATATGTGGCTATACTTTTCATTTTGGTGATAGAAAAGTTTACTTATTCCACAATTCAGTGTTAGTTGGTTCTGGTACTCTATATGATGGCTTATGTATGATTGATTTATTTTTCTCGTGCTGTTGAATCATCAACTAATGCTCATGTTATGAATGTTGTTAGCTCTCATCGTGCTAGGGTTGATTAAAATTTCTCTATATTGTGGCATAAACAGTTAGGTCACATTTCTAAACAGGGGATGGAAACGCTCATTAAAGGTGACATTCTTCATAATTTAGATTTCTCTGATTTTGGCACTTGTGTTGATTGTATCAAAGGCAAACTTACTGCCAAAACCAGAAAAGAGAGAACTCGGAGGAGTCAACAGGTTCTAGATTTGGTACATACAGATATCTGTGGGTCATTTACTCCTATTGCTATTGGAGGTTATAAGTACTTCATCACGTTCATCGATAACTTTTCTCGTTATGGTCATGTTGAACTTCTTACTGAAAAGTCTGAATCTTTATATGTGTTTCAAGCCTTTAAGGCTAATGTTGAGCTCCAAAAGGGTAAGAAAATTAAAGCGGTAAGATCAGACAGATGTGGTGAGTACTATGGGCGATATGATGAAACTGGGCGTAATCCTTGACCTTTTACTCAATTTCTTTAGGAATGTGGAATAGAAGCCCAATATACAATGCCCGGGACTCCTGAACAGAATGGAATTGTAGAAAAGAGAAATCGTACCCTTCTTGACACGGTACGGTGTATGCTGAGTAACTCCACCTTACTAGATTTTCTATGGGGTGAAGCCTTAAGAACTGCAACTTACATTTTGAATCAGGTACCTAGTAAGTCGGTGCCCAAAACTCCTTATGAGCTGTGGTCAGGGAAGAGACCGAGTCTTTGTCATTTCCATGTCTAGGGATGTAGAGCAAAAGTGAGGTCCTATAATCCACAATCAAGGAAACTTGATCCGAAAACCATTAGTGGTCATTTTATTGGCTATTGTATAGGTTCAAGGGGTTCTAGATTTTATTGTCCTTCCCACACTACTAGAATCATTGAGTCTGATCGTGCCATTTATTTTGAGGATGTTTAAAATGGTGGGAGTTCTGAGCCTTGCAGTCTTATATTGAGAGAAGAACGTGTGGTCTTACCTATTCCATCTTTTCCGACTTTTGCGATGGGATTATCACATATTAATGTTCCTTCTGTTGATCTTGAACTTCATCATGATATGGAGCCTATGACTGTAGAGGATGATATTACTGATGTGCAATTGAGGAGATCAGAGAGGATCAAGAGACCTGCAATTCTTAATGATTATGTTGTTTACTTGCAGGAACATGATTTTGATGCTGACTCATCATCTGATCCTATTACCTTTCAAGAGGCCATCAGTTGTTCAGAATCCTCATCTTGGATACATGCGATGCATGATGTGATGGCATCTATATATCATAATAGGGTTTGGGATTTAGTTGAGTTGCCATATGAATGCAGACCAATTGGTTGTAAATGGGTTTTCAAAACCAAGAGAGATGCCAGAGGTCAGGTAGAGAGATATAAGGCTAAGCTTGTGGCTAAGGGCTTAAGTCAAAGAGCAGGCATTGATTACACTGAAACTTACTCTCATGTTTCTACCAAAGACTCTTTTCGTATTATCATAACATTGGTAGCTCATTTCAATTTAGAATTGCATTAGATGGATGTGAAGATAGTTTTTCTCAATTGAAGCTTGTCTGAAAATGTGTACATGGTGCAACCTGATGGTTTTGTTGATATTGGTAAAAAAAACATGGTGTGTAAACTTAAAAGGTCCATTTATGGACTTAAACATGCATTCAAACAGTGGTATTTGAAATTTCACGATATTGTCACCTCTTATAGGTTCCAGGAGAATGTTGTTGATCAATGTATATACTTGAGAGTCAGTGGGAGCAAGTATATCATTTTGGTGCTTTATGTGGATGATATCTTGCTCGCTGCTAATGACACTAATTTTTTACTTGAGATAAAACAAATGTTGTCATACAGCTTTGATATGAAGGATCTTGGTGAAGCCTATTATGTATTAGGGATAGAGATTCTTCATGACAGATCTAGAGGAATTCTAGGATTGTCTCAAAAGACTTACATTGATCGTATTTTGAAAAAGGTTCAATTTGCAGTCTTGTGCTCCTGGGAAAGTTCCAATTTTAAAAGGTGACAAAATTTCCAAGTCTCAATGTTCCGATAATGATGTAGACAAAGTTAGAATGCAAATAGTTCCGTATGCATCAGTTGTGGGTAGCTTGATGTATGCTCAAGTCTGTACTCGCCCTGATATTGCTTTTCCAGTGGGAGTACTTGGAAGATACCTGAGCAATCCTGGATATGAAAACTGAAAGGATGTAAAGAAAGTACTTAGATATTTGCAAGCCACTAAAAATTTTGTATTGACATATCAACAAGCTGACTATTTGAATATAGTTTGATATTCTGATGCTGATTTCGCATGGTGCTTGGAAGACAAGAAATCCACATCTGGTTACATTTTTATGATGGCAGGAGGAGCTATATCATGGAAAAGTGCCAAGTAAACACTCATAGCTTCTTTAACAATGGAAGCAGAATATGTAGTATGTTTTGAGGCTACACGTGAAGCTTTATATATGCAGAATTTTATCACAAGGCTAGATTGTGTATTAGCTATACCGAGGCCATTAAAAATATACTGTGATAATTCTACGGCTGTTTCTTTTTCTCACAATATAGGGAGTTCCTCACGTTCCAAGCACATTGATATTAAATACTTATTTGTGAGGGCGAAAATTGCTCTATCTTGTATATCAGTAGAGTGTATCCTTACAGAACTCATGTTAGCCGATCCACTTACTAAAGCTTTAGCTCCAAAAGTATTTAAGGAGCATGTGACGCATATGGGATTATTAGAATCCACTTATATATGCTGAGTCAGTGGGAGTTCTGGTTTGTATTATGAGTTGCAACTTAAATGAGATTATGTATTACTTGTTTTGTTATCATGCATCCATGTTGTTATGTGAAATTGATATGCCATATATTGTGTACAGATTTGATTGCGTATGGCATTATGTATATAATGAGGATATTATGGTCCTAGACATTTTGCTCAGTCTCAATATGGACACTAAAGACTGAAGCATTATGGCTTAGCTTCAGTGTGCTTTCTTGAGACATTTTGATTCAGTCTCATTATGATTATAAGAAAGCACGGCTTCCGTGAGACATCTTGGTATTAGTCTCATTATGATGAAAATGGAAGCTCGCTTCGCGAGACATTTTGCTAGAGTCTTCTTATAGTTATAAAGAAGCGATGGTCTAGGAGACATGTTGTTTTCGTCTCATTTTGCTAGACATGTGGACTTTGTGGAAATGAGCATGTTGATCACATTGTCATGTTATTTCCATAATTATACTTGTATACTACTACATAGTCACGTGTTTATAAGTGTTTTGTTATGTGGAGCATCATGTCGGTGCACATATGACTTGATACTTATGGCACATTTTGGACTTATTTATATTTTTGGTGATTGCTTGCATTTGACCTTTTATTATAGTCACATATTAATTAATTCGGTTGTTTTCAAAATTTTATTTTATTTTAAAATTATCATTAGAGTGATTTATGTCGTCCAAGTGAGAGATTGTTAGATTTATTTCTCACATTATGTGGACTAGTATAAATCATTCTAATTATTTTCTATATTTTACCGAATTAATATGTGACTAATGTCAAATATTATGGAGCAATTTTGACATACCCTATACAGTAGTATATTATAGACAAGTATAATCCTTGATGTTGTTATTTTAGCTCATAATGGGATGGACAATTTTGTACTAACACATGAGGGGTCCTTGCGCTTAACCACAATATTTAAGTAACTTCAACCCATTGGAAGGTTATTATTGACGAATCTGTGGCATGAGTGCAGTGTACCTCTCTTTTCCCCTCTTGTCTCCCGTGTGTGCACAGTAAATTGTTGAGAAAAGTTGAATCTTGAGCTGAAGGAAAGGAAGCGGGAATTCAAAAACTGGATCAAAGTTGTAGCAACTCGGTTAAAGTTCCACAACAAGCTTCCAAGTTCGGATTCATAAGTGATCATGGTAAATTTTAAAATTACATAAAATATGTATTTATTTATAAATTCAAGATTAAGGGCATAAAGTTCGTATTTATTTCAACAGATGAATCCTTAATGGGGGTTTCCTGGGTGGTGTTTTGGGCTTTAGTTTGAGGAAGGCCATTGCTGAATGTTCGGCGGGGTTTAGTGTGGTCGGAATTAAAGTCGATGCTGGGGAAATGGGGTGCATGGAGGAAAAAGACATAGGGGTTAAAACATTAATTTGCATGGGGTTATTAATGGTTGGCTCCTGTGGATTACCTTAGTTCTGCATGGGAATGATCAAGAGGCCCTTTGATTTGGGTCGGGCTGTAATGCGGCACTGCATGTCATGCAACTGCCTTTATTATTTTTTTAATAATGCGGATGTAACCGGCCACCGATACCCTCCTTTTAATAGCTTAAAGCGGCAAATGTTAAAAGAAACTATTATACAGCTCCCTCGTTTTAGGAAATATTAAGATAATCAATTCAAAACTAGTAAATTATCAAAGACCCCCTCAACTTTACACCAAAAAAATACTTCCTTTTTCTTTTGATTCATGGAAAATATAGTTAATATATTTAACTTATATCCTAAAAGAAACATAATTAAATAAAATTAATTGGACTAATATATTTAAATAAAAATAATTATATTATTTTTCTTAATATTACATTATAAATTTAATGATATTTTGCTTTAAAAAATGTAACTTATGTACTAATGAAATACTAATGAGAACACTATTTAAATATAATAAATAGAAAAAAATTATATATTAATTAAAATTTTTAATTTATTAATTGCACTATTTTTAATATTATGCAATAAATGTAATGATATTTTGCTTACAAAACTATCAAAATAATTTTATCAACTTTTAATTACATTAGAATCCGAGTATCTAAACATATAACGAAATCGATTTATTTCCAGATATTTAGAAGAAATCAATTCCAGGATCTCACCATACACATTTAGGGACTTAAATCCCTACCTACTAAAATGAGGACAATATTTATCCAACTATCAAATAATTATCATTCCAAACATCGTAATTACCCCTCAAATGTTGTTGTTGTTATTATTAGTGGCCAATATTAGTATGTTTTATGTATACCCTCTAAAAAAATATTCATATATTACAAAAATATAAAGCATCTAATATTTGATATTTTTAAATAAAACTCATAATCAATCTCTTGTGAAAATTAATTCATACTATCTTAAGTGAGATTAATTATTTTATTTAATCCTTTTTGCTATAATAATTTGTTTGTTAAACATTAATCAAATTCATAATGGTACATAACATGGATAATTACAATTTGAATGCAACTAATATTGAATAATGTTGTATTGTGTTATACTTATAGTTATATAATTTAAGCATGACAGTTATATTTCTAAATTAAATTAATTGTTTGAGTAACATTGCACTCACTATATGGGTACATGATTTGTCTACTAAATGATGTGCAAGTATTATAAAATATGCTCAATCTTACGTTTATATCTATTTTTTTTTAAATTAAGTTAATTTATATCACAACTAAAAAAATTAAATTATTTAAAAAAATTAAATTCCAAGATCTCATCATACACATTTAGGGACTTAAATCCCTACCTACTAAAATGAGGACAATATTTATCCAACTATCAAATAATTATCATTCCAAATATCGTAATTACCCCTCAAATGTTGTTGTTGTTGTTATTAGTGGCCAATATTAGTATGTTTTATGTATACCCTCTAAAAAAATATTCATATATTACAAAAATATAAAGCATTTAATATTTGATATTTTTAAATAAAACTCATAATCAATCTCTTGTGAAAATTAATTCATACTATCTTAAGTGAGATTAATTATTTTATTTAATCCTTTTTGCTATAATAATTTGTTTGTTAAACATTAATCAAATTCATAATGATACATAACATGGATAATTACAATTTGAATGCAACTAATATTGAATAATGTTGTATTGTGTTATACTTATAGTTATATAATTTAAGCATGACAGTTATATTTCTAAATTAAATTAATTGTTTGAGTAACATTGCACTCACTATATGGGTACATGATTTGTCTACTAAATGATGTGCAAGTATTATAAAATATGCTCAATCTTACGTTTATATCTATTTTTTTTTAAATTAAGTTAATTTATATCACAACTAAAAAAATTAAATTATTTAAAAAAATTAAATTCCAAGATCTCATCATACACATTTAGGGACTTAAATCCCTACCTACTAAAATGAGGACAATATTTATCCAACTATCAAATAATTATCATTCCAAATATCGTAATTACCCCTCAAATGTTGTTGTTGTTGTTATTAGTGGCCAATATTAGTATGTTTTATGTATACCCTCTAAAAAAATATTCATATATTACAAAAATATAAAGCATTTAATATTTGATATTTTTAAATAAAACTCATAATCAATCTCTTGTGAAAATTAATTCATACTATCTTAAGTGAGATTAATTATTTTATTTAATCCTTTTTGCTATAATAATTTTTTTGTTAAACATTAATCAAATTCATAATGGTACATAACATGGATAATTACAATTTGAATGCAACTAATATTGAATAATGTTGTATTATGTTATACTTATAGTTATATAATTTAAGCATGACAGTTATATTTCTAAATTAAATTAAATTATTTGAGTAACATTGCACTCACTATATGGGTACATGATTTGTCTACTAAATGATGTGCAAGTATTATAAAATATGTTCAATCTTAAATTTATATCTATATTTTTTTGAAATTAAGTTAATTTATATCACAACTAAAAATAAATAAATTATTTAAAAATATGAAAAATATAAATTCATTTTCATAGTAAGCAGTATGTTTTACTAAATTTACTTTTAAACCATTTTATGCCATTGGGGAGAAATATAGTCTTTTAAATTCATTTTTATTTATACGTCTTAAGCTTGTTATAATCTTTGCCACATGAAATATATTTTCACAATAATTCTCGCTAAATTTAATTTATATACTTTTATTCTAGTGGTAAAAGAAATTGAATTTGAATATAATTTTTTCAATTTAGTTTTTTTTAACTGATTAAGCATCATGTTACTGTATTACACATATATTTACAACTGATATTTATAATTAGATATACAAACTGAGACTTATATTATTACATTTTAAATTCTATGAAGTAAGTGCACAAATAAATAACCCTCACGGAGGAGGAGTGTCTCACTCCACTCGCATTTCGTAAGGGAGAAAAACTTTACAAATAATCTCCATATAATTATGTTTAATTAAGGGAGTTTGAGTCTATGGGGATGCGAACTATTGCCCTCATAGTCATGTTTTACTTTAATGGTGTGTTTATTTCATGGAATGAGGAATGAGAATGAAGGAATAAGAATGAAATCTATGTTTACTTGGCCAAATGTAATTCGGGAATGAGAATAAAATATGTGGGTCCCACACAATTTGGAAATAAGGAATGGGAATCTCATTCCCGGGGGTTGGGAATGTGAATGAAATATATGTTTACTTTTGTATTCCTCTAATTTTTTCATATTTTTCAAATTACCCTCATTTAAATCACAATTAATTTTATTATTTTAATTTATCGAAATTTTTATTATTATTTTAAATGTCATTAATAATAATAATAAATAAATAAATTTTATTAACTTTATTATTTTAGTTATTATTAATTATTGTTATTACTATTTTTAATAATAATAATAATAACAATAATGATAAATTAATTATTTTTATTCATTATTATTTTTATCATTATTTTTATTGTTAATAATGATAAATTAATTATTTTTATTCATTATTATTTTTATCATTATTTTTATTGTTAATAATGATAAATTAATTATTTTTATTCATTATTATTTTTATCATTATTTTTATTGTTAATAATGATAAATTAATTATTTTTATTCATTATTATTTTTATCATTATTTTTATTGTTAATAATGATAAATTAATTATTTTTATTCATTATTATTTTTATCATTATTTTTATTGTTAATAATGATAAATTAATTATTTTTATTCATTATTATTTTTATCATTATTTTTATTGTTAATAATGATAAATTAATTATTTTTATTCATTATTATTTTTATCATTATTTTTATTGTTAATAATGATAAATTAATTATTTTTATTCATTATTATTTTTATCATTATTTTTATTGTTAATAATGATAAATTAATTATTTTTATTCATTATTATTTTTATCATTATTTTTATTGTTAATAATGATAAATTAATTATTTTTATTCATTATTATTTTTATCATTATTTTTATTGTTAATAATGATAAATTAATTATTTTTATTAATTATTAATACTATGGGTATTTTGGTAAATTGATTTTTATTCTCATTTATTTTGTCAAGTAAATAAATTAATGACATTTCAGTACATTCTCATTAACATTTATTTTTGCTGAGTAAACATTAAAATCGCATTCTCATTCCCAGCCCATTCCTATTCTACCACATTCTCATTCCATGACGTAATCGCACCATAAGGTCAATGGTTCACCACTGGGCTAAAGGATAAGTGGCTAATTTAGTTTAATAACAACTAAATTTACTCCCATGGATTCAAACATCAACTATTTTGTTTTTAATTCAAATGATTTACAACTACATTAATTAGTACCCACAACGTGATTATTAATATACTTACAAAGTAATATATCTCATCTATATTAAATTTTCAATATATTTGTAGAAAATTAATTTTATATTAGCACAAAAGTTTAAAATATATCTTTTTTATGTAAAATTTATACATAGAAAAATTTCATCTTGGCAGGTAAAACTACCGCCTCAACGAAAATATTATTTACAAATTACAAAAATGAATTTTTAGATTTTGAATTGTCACAACAAATTTATCCGTGGAAGTTTTGTCATACATCATCACTCTTTTGTTATCCTTTTCATTAATTTGAAAACTTTCACATTTTTTTCTAATTTCTACTGAAAATATAAATACTCACATTGTGAAATTTTTGTTTTGGAAACCCTAGCCGCTCTTCTCAAATCGTCAAACACACTCACTCACGTCAAACCCTCACAAGCCAGCAAGCAAGCAGTCATCACCGTCTTCATCCTATGCCCGTTACGGTCCTTTCCATCAACCGCTAGTCGTCACCGCATCTCACTTTCTCTGTATGCAAATCCTAGACCTGCGACCCGAATCAAGTGGTGGATTTCAATCAGAGGCTGTCGTTGACCGTTTGAAAGAGCCATCATCTCTTGTGCTGCCAAAGCACGGAGAAGGTTGGGGATCAAATTCATTAAAACCGATCGGGTATAACTTATTAAAAAAAAAGGCAAAAACAGTGAAAGCCGAATCCCCAAACCTAATCCCCATATTCCCAATTTTCTAAAGCCACAAACTCGAGGAATTCTTAGCCAAGCAGGTGGATTTTTAATTTCTCTATTTATAGGTGTAAAAATAAGAATTTTATTATTTGAAATTGTTTTATTCTCTAACCAGAATTAAAAACATGGGCAGGGATTGCAGCAAGCTGAAGAGCTACAAAAAACCCAGAAAGAAACCAAAGCCAGGTAGGAAAACCTTTATTTATTTGTTTTCTGCTATATATGTAAATGCAAAATAAGTTATCAGTTCTCTATCTAGAGTGTGAACATAGCGAAGTTTGATGATTTATTTTATTTTTAAAAAATTATATGAACTATTTTTATATAGATTTTGGCACCAAGTAATATACTACAGTACATGTAGACCAATGTAAATTTGAGCCATGAGCTTGTTTTTCCTGGCTTTAGTATGGGGCTAAGTGAGCATTGTTCTGTATAATCTATTTAATTCTATTTGGTAGAGCCAAGTGTTTAAAGCTGATGATGGAATGGAATCGGCCTGAATTTTTTAAATCTTAACATTTGGATTTAGAATGAACTTTTGAAAACTTGCTAGTCCATAATTTTGAATATCGTTTCTTTTTTTGGCCAATGCGAAGTTGTGTCAGCTTGGTATTGTAGTTTTAAATCCTTTTATAAAAGATAATTGTTAAACGTTTGTTTGCCCCCACAAAGATTTATTTACGAATCTTGTTATGTATTTTCCACAGAATTCTTCGTGAGGAAAAGGAATGCCGGAGACTTTGAATCTAAAGGAAAACATAACGACCTTCAAAAGTAGTAGAAGGCATCCAAGATGTATCCAAAATCGAGCCAGAAAAAGAGTTTTCAGGTTTGAAGTTGTTTCCTTTGGTATTGTTCATCGTTGTAATTTATAATTGAATATTTTGAATTTGTTGTTTTAGTAAACCAAATATTTCATCATTTGTTGTTTTCAGTTCATTTTTTACAATACTTGCTCCAATGCAAATCAGTTACCTGACCTGAATTAGAAATGCAAACCGCTTTGTAACCCAAACCAAAAAAAATGATGGAAACAAGAGTTGAGGAGCATAACCTAAAAGTTCGAAGAACTTAACAAGAATATGATAAAGTTTAACAATCAGGTGAGATCTATAAAATGAACTTGAAATATTTAACCAAAATATTAGAAATCAATTAAAAGAATTAGAATAAAGAACCAAAAAGTAGTGGAAACAAGAGTAGAAGAAGTTAACTCAAAAGTTGAAATAATTTAACAAGAATTTGATAAATTTTAACAGAAAATAGAGATCTAAAAATTAAATTTGAAATTTCTAAACAAAATGTTGGAATTCAATAAAACGAGTAGGAATATAGAACCAAAAAATGGTGGAAAAATAAATCGAAATAATTTACCAAAAACTAGATAAAGTTTAATAAATTGTAGAGATATAAAAAATAAACTTGAAATATCTATCCAAAAAGGTGTAAGTTGATGAAAAGAGTGGAAATATACAACAAAAGCTAGTGGGAAAATGAGTTGAAACAACTTACAAAAATTTAGATAAATCATTATTAGAAATAGGAATTTGAAAAATAAACTTGAAATATGCATTATAAATATTGGAATGTGATAAAATAAGTAGGAATGTAACCATTTTGTGATATGTTTATATTTTTTGTACTATTTTTAAATTTTAAATTATTACAATCTTTTTCTTCATCTAATTAAAATTTTAGTCTTTTTTTTTAATTTTTCATAATTTTTTCACATTAAAAATAAATAAAAATATAATTTTTATTATATTATCCGGTTAAAAACTAATTGTACTAATTGCATCCATGTGCTGTATGAGATATAACGCTGCATGGTAGGTTGACTCCTCTGATTTAGGGTCAACAGTTTCTTTAGGCTTGGTAGAAATCATACGTGGGTGATTATGGGTTTTTTTGGGCTTAGCTTGGTTAGTTCTAAGATTGGTCTTTGTGTGGTTGACTTCGGCTTGAGATTTGGTTTCCGTGTTTGGGGCAAATTATTTAGAAATTAGAATCAAGGAAACATCATCCTGATCGTTTCTGATTAAGGGGCAAAACGAGACCGCCGACATTGGAGTTTCCATCCTTTTAACTTTAGTGCTTTCCCTACTGTGATTCCTTCCTTTCCTAGCCACCACCATCCAAGGACCAAATCGTGGAGCTTTTATAGTCGTTTCCAGTTGGACCTTTCATCACCGCTGTATCCCCATCATCACCCTTTCCCTCCTTATCAACATCTATGACCACTTTGGCCCATAGATTCTAATACCGATACAAGGAGTTTGTTCAAGTTGATCTCTACGGAAATTCTCGCAAACTTCCCTTTTGAAGCCGATTCAGTATTATAATCTATTTTGAGCACATTTCCTATGACTTGACCAAAGAATCTGAGAATTCTCTTATGGTAGTAATGGAGAGGCATCCCCAGAAGTCGAAGCCAAGCAACAATATAGTCGATTTTTCCATTCGAGCTATCGAATTGAGGTGACCAAATCTTCCAGGGGCCTTGAGTTAAAGCGAATTGCTCATCGTCAACTATTCTAAACTTGACTAGAAATAATCATTTTTCAGATCTATGACCGTAAATCCTTGCGTATTGCCCAAAGAGTGTCTAGGCGGTTGAATAAAACTTTGTAACCAATCTGTCTCCCTAGGAGATTAACAACAACAGTAGATTACCAAGGTTTAATAAGCCGTGCAAGAACCTCGTGGGAGAAAGAGATAGATGGCAAAGTTCCATCCGTTTCCATGACAACATCGCCACTGTCAAAATCCAAATCGTCGTCCTTACACTAAGAAATGGTCCTCCATTAATTTATCTTTGAAGGACATTTGCTGTGGGTTGTCACCATCGTCTCCGTCTGAACGAAATTTGGTCTTTTTCATGGATCGGTCGTCCTCTAAAGAAAAAGGGGGGGAGGGTGGGGCAAATCTTGGCAAGTTCAGAGGAAATCATTTTTTTCCCATATTGGTTGAGCCTTAATGTTCATGTATGTATTGCTCAACGATGCATCGTTGATCTTACTTTCAAACTGCTAATTATTAAGTTCGTTCATTGTTAATGCACACTGGATGGGTAAATATCCTATATATTATATTCAACGTAGATCGTGCTTTCTCTTGCGAGGTGCTGTTATCATCTTATTCACCTAATCAACCATCTTCCAGATCAAGATGCTAAAGTTGAGCAGGTTACCCTTTTTTTTATATTATTGATCTCAGACAAAAAAATGAGTACATAATTTTCAAGTCAATGAAAATTTACTCCTATTGTCCCAAGACACAGTCATTTCTGCTCTCCTGCAAATACCTACAAGATTACAAACATACTAGCTTCTGAGTCCCATTTCAAAGTGACAAGTTCTATGCACATTCATCTCAGAGTTTACAACATATATAAACTTGATTTCCACAACAGGAAATCCAATCCAAGTAATTCAGTTCACAGAAATATGCTTGTTTACACTTTACCGATAATCACCTGTAATGTATTCATCTCCATCCATCGGGTCCAGTCGCCATTCACTTCCATAGTAAGAATTGGGCAGACCCAACCAAAATTTGAAAGCCTCAGCTGCTCTCTTCCTCTCTCTCCTTCTGTCTTGCCTGGCTTGTGAGGCATGCTTGCTTGTAAACATCCGGGAATGCATTTCCACATATATCTTTTTATACTTTGTTTTATTTGGCGGTATCCCATGCTCTTCCATGCACGCCACAATTTCTAAAGCTTTCCTAAAGAAGGCAGCCCTCACACATATATCAGCCAGAGCATCCAATAGTTCTTCATCTGGTTTCAGTGGTGGAGGCAAATCAGAATCTGCATTAACACCTTCCTTTTTCACCTCACACCTTTCCTTTATTTCTTTCCAGAGTAGGAGTGCTTCTCCTGGTTTTCTAGCCAATGAAATCCCGTTTGCAAGGCTTCCGTATGTAGCCACATTAGGGTAAAAGCCATTCTCTTTCATTCTCTTAATTATTCTCTTTGCTTCTTCAACCAATCCCATTCTACAATATCCTTCGACCAACATATTCCAAGCAACTATGTCAACTTTCACTCTCGGATCTCGAAGCATCTCATCAAACACCTTATTAGCCAACTTCGGTTGACTTGACAATGCAAAAGCTTTCATCAAAGTAGTATAACTGATCTTGGTGGGAGCAATTCCCCTAGCACGCATTTCATTGAAGAATGTAAGAGCTCCAGCACTATCATCAATCAGTACACATCCATCAATCAAAATATTATATGAAACCACATCAGGCTCAATCTTTGCATCATCAGCCATTTCTCGAAGCAACTCTTTTGCTTTGTCAATCTGCAACTGCTGGCAATAACCCTTGAGCAGAATATTGTAAGTAATACGATTTGCAGGCACACCAATTCTAGTCATTTCAGCTAGCACTTGACGAGCCCTATCCATTGATCCCGCCCTCACAAGAGCAGAAACAACAGTTGTGTATGTAACATGATCGGGGTGACTAGCATTATCCTCCTGTTGTCTCATCGCCCCCAACATTCTAACTGTATCACTCACCCAACCTTCATTCATGTAACCCTTCATTAGAGTCGTGTAAATCCTCGAATTAGGAGCAAAAGTTTTTGGTAACAACGGAGGCTCACTACTGGGATTAATCGAGTTTGGAAGCAACTTCTCAAACACTTCATCATCATCATCTCCCTCATTTTCACTCGAATAATCTTCCAAATCCAGTTCCCGAATAATCTTGCATAAATCTCTCCTCCCTTCCCTCATCGCTTGGACAATAGTCTCAGCTATTTCTAAATCACCAAACCCAACATAAGCCGCAACAAGAGACTGGAACGTAGTCATACACAAAGTGATTCCCATTTCAAGAATCCTCTCCAATACAAACACAAGCAAATGTTTCCTACTAGCTCTAGCACAGAGCTTAATCATGACATTATAAGTCAACACATCAGGCTTAGCACCAAACTCATGCATTTGATCAAATAGTTGCAAAAACTTCTTAGGCTTACCCAAATTAGCACAAGCATTTAACACAGCATTGTAGGCTGCCGTGTCGGGTTTCGAGTCAGAAACAATATCCGGATCCGAGAATTTGCGGACCCGTTTTACGACGACGTCAAAGAGCTTAACGGACTCGTCGGGACCGTCATCCCCGGAGGCGGCGAGGCGGCTGACGACGGTGCTCCAGGCCTTGACATGGGGGAGGTACCCAGAGCGGAGCATGGACTTGATAACGGAAGTGGCGTAAAGGGTGTGACCGGACTTGGCGGCGGATACGGCGAGGAGGCCGAGGGAGTTGCAGTCGAGACGGTGGAGCTGGCGGTCATGGCGAAGGCGCGTGACGATGGACTGGGCGCGTGAGAGGCTTAAGGTAGTGTTTTGGTAAGAGAGTTGAGACACTAAGCGGCTAAGGCAAGTGGGGTTCGGAAGGTAAGTGGATTGGGTGTATTTAATCCAAGCTTCTTCGGTTTTCCGTTGGCGAAGAAGTGTCAGTAATATTTTTTGGTCATCATTTGTGTTGTTATTTGAATTTGATGATGGGTTAGTGGTGGTGACAGAAAGGTCGGTAGTGGCTTGCACGCGAAATGGGCGCGTGGGAGGATAAGGTGGTGGTGGTGGTGGTGGTGAGACACAGTGTAGTGAGAAAGCGTGGTGGGTTAGGCTCGAGGGGAAAAGATTTGATGGAAGAATTGTGTTCATGGCTGAGCCATTTGTGATGAGAGTAAGCTTATCGATTTTCTAATTCTAATTCGGTTGGTGGTGGGGGAATGCACTACGTCGACTGGATACTGTCCTCTTGCCTCGCCTGCTCTGTTCTAAAATTCAGCTAAATAAATAAAGATCCCACTTGAACTGTAGTTTTCAATATTAACAAGTACTAAAATAATTCAATATTACACAAATGTGATACAGAATTTTTACGTGAAATATGCAAGAACCACAGGTTTGCAGTTGCAGGGTTAACTTACGTCTAAACCCAATTTCACTTCCATTCACATCAATTAATCATTCTAATGTCCTTTGGGTTGATGCACTTTTTTTTCCACTTTTTTTCTCGACAACACTGGACACTCAAACATGATATTCATACAAGTGTTCAGGTAAAACGAAAGTAGAATTGTATAAACATATAGCAAACACGAATAGGATTAGCAAAAAATGCACTTTTTTTTCCACTTTTTTTCTCGACAACACCGGACACTCAAACATGATATTCATACAAGTGTTCAGGTAAAACGAAAGTAGAATTGTATAAACATATAGCAAACACGAATAGGAATAGCAAAAAAGTCCGTACTGGCTCATCTCAGGTCCGTGGACTTTAATACTGCGTTTAGTTTTTAGATTAGAGTGGAAATCTTGAGGAGTGAGAATCCTTAGATTAGGAGTGTGGAGTGATAGTGAGAGTAGGGTGTTTACTTAGACTAAATAAAAATATGGATTATCAATCAGAATGCCAATTATTTGTTTACTTTATCTTGGATTGAGAGTAAATTATTTTAAATTATAATTTTATCTTTATGTAAAGAATTATAATTTGTAATTAAAAAATTAATAAAAAATATATTTGAAAATAAAATAAATATTTTATTATATTTATAAATTAATAATAATTAAAAATATTCTTAATTATGTAAATCATAATTTTTTATTAATTTTAATTCTAATATAAAATGAAACATTATTTTATTTTATTTAATATAATTATATTAAATTTATTATTATATAAAATAATAATATAATATTATTTAGTACACAATTAATATTTTCTTAGAATAAACTATTTATTATTATTAATTATTAATATTAAATAAATATAGTACTATTATTTTAAAAATAAATATAATAATATTATATTTATTAATTCTCTATTAATATAATAATATTATTTTAAAATAATTTTAACTTAGAATCAATGCAAATTATTATTTAGTTAAATATAATATTATTATTTAAATAAATATAATAATATTATTCAAATAAATACAATATTTTTTTATTTTATTTTATTAATTATAAAATATTAAATCAAATTAAAAATTAAATTAATAATAAAAAGGTAAAAAAGGGAGAGGTGAAAGTGGATTCTCACTCTCACCTCCTCCAATGGGAGTCTCACTCCCACTCCCCACTCCAAAAATGAGTGAAACCCACAAAATGAAATTCTCAATCCCTTCCCATTTTGAGAAAATAAACACTGAAATGGGAGAAATCCACACTCCTCATTCCCACTCCAACAAATAAACACAGCCTAAATTCTACTCTCATAGTTACGGTTGGCAATTTATGGGTTTGATCAGGATTTTTCCAAGCCCACATAATTTTTTTAATTAATTTTTGTTATTTATTATATCGTATTTCTAACATTTCATGTATAGGACTGTTAGTATTATGTATTACATAATTACTTTTATATTAAATATTTTTACTTAATTAAAAAATCATTTTATAATTAATGAAATAATCTAGTCCCTACCCGAGCCCGGCCCAAGAATTGTATTTTGAGTTTCTTTTTAAAAAAATTAAAATAACTTTATTTTTTATTTATAAATTAAAAAGATTATGCTAAATCCGGACTTTTTTGTTAAGCATTTCTCTAGGCTCGACCTATGCGGATTTTATAATTTTCGAGCCCATATCCAGTCCAATGCTGGCCAGTGCTTTTTCGCCGACCTTACATAAGGCAAATTGGGCCGGGCTTACCCATGTAATTGGTAACAGGCCCAACTTCTCTAAAAGCCCTTTCAGACTTGAACGAGCTAGGGCACACAAAGGAAATAATGAAAACGAAAAGACTATTAACTATTTAAACAACCATTAAACAAAAGAGTTGGTGGCTGCAGGGCAGGGAACTAAAAAAGAGAACACTAAATTATATGTGAAAGATGTCTGTACAGCGATTTGTACAAGAAATGTAAGAAAGAACTGCATCCCCATCTATCTGATATCCCACTGTTTCCTCCTCTACAGCATATGTCGACTTAACCACCAAAACAACTTCCTGAACTTTCACTTATATACAGAATCCCACACAAATGAATTAGTTAAGAGCTTCCTTTTGCTTAGCGACAATCAGCTCCCTCAGCAACCATCAATAAAAACCACTGCTATTATCATTACCTTGTTATCTACACCAGAACCTATTTCTATTAATTACAAATTCACATTTTGTGTACCTGTGAAATGTGAATGGCTACGAGAGGTGGAAAGAGCCCTGTCCCTCAGTTATAGCATACAAGAGTTTCTCTTTCATCATCTCCTGGGGGAAAAAAAAAATCATCAGAATTGGCATAGTTTTTACCCACTGGAGAAATCCCATGTAGAGGAAAACCTTAGACAAGTCAAATCCATGTACAAAGGGAAGAAAGGTTACTTTCGATGAATAAGGTGGCAGCTTAAGATAATTGGCACAAGTCATCACACTGGGTAAATCTGCATCGGCACAGTTGCTACAGTGCTGCAGAAGTTTAGAAAAGAAAAAGAAAAAATGAGAAACAGTGGTACCTAAAAGTAAGTTCAAAACATGCAGAGGAAAAAGAGGCATTTGCGGGCTCTCAGACCTTTCGGACTATTGTCAATTTTGGATTTAGTGATGCCAAACCTCCAGGAGGAAGCCTAGGTGCACCCGTCACAAACTGCAGAAAAGCCCGTCTCTGATCGTAGTCAAACTCCCGTATTATTTCTAATAACTGACATTCAGAAGAGTAAGAGAAGACTGAAATATCATGGGATGAAAAGTTAAAACAAAAACACCAAAAAGGAGAAAATAAGCATCACTCACGTTCAAAATGGGAGGACTGCTAGCTGTGTATCCATGATCAAACTTGATATGATCCAAAAGGTCATTAAACTGCTAGAAAACAATACTACAACTTAGTACCAGAAGTCTGTATGCTTCCACATGGGAGGACCAACAAAATTATAGAAATACATACAGCCAAAAAGTCACGTTCTCCACAGAATAAACGCTCAAGCTCCTCTTCAGTGAAAATCTTAAGATGTTCAATAGGGAAGACCTGAAGAATCAAGTTAAAAATAAAATTAATACAAGGGAAATTATCATTTGTATACCCTTAGTTTACTCCATTATCAAAAATACTACAACACTTTGAGGGTGTATCAATCGTCCACCCTAAGTTGACAAAATGTATCAGTTGACCACCAAACCGTTAGTTGCCGTTTAAGTATGATGACGTTAGAAGAGTAATTTGGTCTTTTCATATGATACAAGTGATAATTTAAGGGTATACAAGTGATAATTTTCAAGGGTAAAATCGTCAATTCACTAATAGAAAACAATACTACAACTTAGTACCAGAAGTCTGTATGCTTCCACATGGGAGGACCAACAAAATTATAGAAATACATACAGCCAAAAAGTCACGTTCTCCACAGAATAAACGCTCAAGCTCCTCTTCAGTGAAAATCTTAAGATGTTCAATAGGGAAGACCTGAAGAATCAAGTTAAAAATAAAATTAATACAAGGGAAATTATCATTTGTATACCCTTAGTTTACTCCATTATCAAAAATACTACAACACTTTGAGGGTGTATCAATCGTCCACCCTAAGTTGACAAAATGTATCAGTTGACCACCAAACCGTTAGTTGCCGTTTAAGTATGATGACGTTAGAAGAGTAATTTGGTCTTTTCATATGATACAAGTGATAATTTAAGGGTATACAAGTGATAATTTTCAAGGGTAAAATCGTCAATTCACTAAAATTCCGTTAACTTTCAAATGGCAACTAACGGTTTGGTGGTCGGCTAATACATTTTGTCAACTAAAGGTGGACGATTGATACACCCTCAAAGTATTGTAGTATTTTTGATAACAGAGCAAATATAGGGTATATGAATGATAATTTCCCTTAATACAATATCAATCACAAAACAGAAAACTCATTGAGAAATTGTTATGGATATAAATTTCCACTAAAAGTAACACGATGATAATAGGGATATGCCATTTCAATCAAAGAAAACTTATGACCATCTTCGAAGCAATATATTCACATATCAAAATCAAATCCTGTTCTAGATAATAAATCCATCAAAGGAAAACCTTGAAAGGAAGAATATCCTTCTGCTTTTGCAGAAAGAACAGAACCCTAGCATTCCACCTAAATAAACACTCGTTAAGTGATATGTACAGTTTGTGAAGGCTGAAAAACAAATACATTATCCAAATCAAACCAACTTATGAACCGGAGCGTTGTCATAAAAGATAGGTGCCTTTTCTTTGGTCTATGTCACTCTCACAAGCTATCTAACCATCTTTTCATGATCACAAAGTTGAAGAAAAGAACAATATGCAAATTATAATTTATAAGCACCATACAACATCTACACACACATACCATCAACTGACATCATGTTTCTTTTTAACTTGTGAAACCCAAACATTTTCCCAGGAAATTGCTAAACATGTTCCACTCTTTCTCTTAGGGTAACAACACATTGATGAAAGCAGTAGAATGTAACCAGGATAATCAACGTTGAAGAAGTGTGAAATGTCACATACTTGACAAAATCCAGATTTGAAAGCTTCCATTTGTCTGAATATTCCAGTATGTATCGTAGCATCCACAACAAGTTCTGCGTAATCCTCCAAGTTGTTCATATTCACCTGCGAAGTTGACAATCAATAAATTCATTTGAGTTTCAATATATTAACTAATAGAGCTTAGGAAAAACAGATGTAGTTACAGTAAACGATTCCTTACCATTTTATGATCAGGCCCAAAAGTGAGAACATAATCAGGGTACCCAGGTAGTGTAAAATCGAGACAGAGATCCTCAACTCGGGTATTCCGAAAACATGATTCAAGGCCAAACGTTGACCTTTCTTCAGAAGTTGATTCCAAATGTTTTTTTCTATAAGCAATGGCCTCAAACTCCAGCAGAGTCCTACCAAGCTCACGGTCAAATGATTGGATGTCATACAAACTAAGTTCCTGTAGCAAACGAGTTTGCTTAAGTAGCAATTCAACTAGCATAAAAAATCAAACTTTCGCCACAAGTCGACATAAGTGTTACTCTAAATCTGAGACAGAAAAAGTACCTTTCCAAGAATGAGCTTATAAAAGGCTTTGGAGAAAGGCAGATCCAAGACCCTTCCATCTTGAAGAGCCTTTGCCACAACTTGACCCAAAAGAACAAACTTTTTTAATACATCTGAGAACTGTATCCCATATGATGTATCTACAGCAGCTGACCAGGGACAGGGAAACAGACCAAAAGGAGACATTACAATGTCAGAATTCTCAATTTCCAAGCTTTTCCTGACAGTTACTGAACTATGATCATCTCTCCACATGCCCATACCAGACTTCTGAAACTCATGACTGACAAGAGTATAGAACTCTAATGTAGGACCAAGACCAGAACCAACTTCTTCATCATATTCCACTTCGAGAAGTGTTCTATTACGAGCATGCTGATCCATCATTTGTGTGGCGGACTCCAGAATCCGGTTCCGGCAAACTAAAAACTTCTTCCGCGGCAAGCCAACAGCAGCTGATCGCCTGTCAGTAGGGGCACCTGAGTTACTGCGATATAATGGATGAGGCTGAACCTGTCGTGGAGCAAATGCTGCTAACTGAAAATACTTGCACCTTGCTTCGAAACTAAACAAGAATGGGCATGAAGCCATTAACTGATTACACCATGACGGCACACCACCAGTTGAAAGAGCCGCACTGTCGCGCATCTGTTGTTCTAGTTTTTCTGTCAACTTACTATTCACAAAATCATTCTGTCGCAATGAGTGAACTGCTACCTTCAGGTCATCCAAGTTATCAAATCTGCCTTCAGCATATGCACGTATTCTCTCATGAGATATCAAATGACATGTTAACCTGTTCACGCCTTCCAAACTCTTAAGTAGGAACAATATATCATAAATAGGACTTGACTTATCCAACTCAAAGGCCAGTTGACAAGCAAACAAGCTGGAGAAAAATGAAGCACAATGCAAACGTGCCTCATCTCCATCTGAAATTGGATGCAAATGGCCACAATTTTTAGGATCATTGCATTTAGATTCCATGGCTCTTCTATAAATTATTGTGTATACTTGGCTCCACAATTTTGCCCCGGCAATAACTTCACCATCTGTTTTTATTTGCTTTTGAAGAATTGCCTGATACAATGTTAATGTCCGCTCCAGCTTTTGCCCGTCTAGGTCAAACGTAAGTTTGATCTTACAATCCTGAAAAAGAAAACATAATAGCAATGTAAGGCATGTAAGAATTTCAATCTGATTAAAAAAAGAATAGCACTCAACTTGTGAAGGAGAAGAGAACAATATGAATATCTAAAACAACAATGTAGATAAACAGCTTGTACAAAACATACAAACGGCAGCTTAGCAAGGCTGCAACTGAAACACATCTTAATATTATATGCTAAGTTTGTACTCCAGTAAAAATATAGTTCATAAATAACAAGTGTTGCACCCCAAAAAAAAACAATGCAGAAAGTAGCAAATAACAAATCTTTAAGTTAGTAAACCAAGTACTATGAACTACCTGCATCTTCGGAACACCAGAAGTAGAGGATATGCTATTATCATGCTTCACAGGAGTTAAACCAGCAGAAGTGCTCTCATGTTCCATAGATTCTGAACTTTCCCCTAGGATAGAATTGGAATTTGATGACAAATGAAGAGGTTGGTCGTTCATTTGATCCATCAGGCGACCTGATTCTACATCTTTGGATTCTTTGATGGTAACTTTAGGCCACAGATATCCTTCAATAGCTTCCAAAGAAGAAAAAGGATCAACAGTCAACAGATCTTCTGAGAAATCAGATAAGCATGTCTCCCCATCTCCCCTCACAAAACGAACCCTGAGACATGGATGTGCTATGCAGCGTCCATATGGGACAGTAGCATATGAACTTCTCAGCTTGAATGAATGACTCAAAATAACAGGGAAATTTTCTAAAGACGACAATGCACTTTGTAATTTCTGTATCAGAACTGACACCGGTGAGTCCTCAGAGAGATTGTCTGAATAAGGCAAAAGTAGTCTTGCAAGCACCTCAAATCGTTTTTCTACTACAAATAAATCACCATGTGGAATATGAAGCTCCGCATTGTCTCTCAGATACAGTCCATTTGTCAGGTATGTAACCAACGATTTGACGATTCCACTCTCGATGAACTCAAAAGTGGAAACCGGTTCTCTTCCATTAAGCTTTTCCATAATCTGATGTAAAATACAATAAAATTTCTCTTCATCCCGTGCATGAGCTTCATTATTAGTGAACACATTCATCAAATCAGTCAAAGCAGCAGAAAAACTTCTAAGGTCTTGAAGAATATCAGTCAGTCCTTTATCAGAGCCAAATAATTCTGGTGAGAAGTATTTGGTTATAATGCTCTTTGCAAGATTATGAACAGAATCTTTATCAAGCTTGCAAGATTGTTTTTCTGAAGCTGAAGAAGACAGACCAGTATCAAAAGCATAACATAAGCATCTCAGAACCTCCCTTCCAGCACACTTCTGACTTGAGCTAGGGCAAAGCTGGATGCCACTAAATGCTGGAAACAGCTGCGAACATTTTTCTGGCGTTAACAGTGCATCAATGGCAAAAAAGACACCCTCTTTTACAAAAGAGTTTAAGAAAGTATCAGAAAGCTTTTGCAGGATCATTTCAGCAATCTCTAGAGCTAATATGAGCACATGATGGTCCTTTCGAGTAAACACTCCAGCCAAAAAGCTGCCAAATAACCAAAGAACTTCATTAGCAATAGTTGAAACATACTCAATATTTCCTACAGAAATGATAAGAAAGCCAAGTTCACCTCGGAATGTTGGCACTCTTAAGCAATTCAATAAGCATGTCAGATTTGCTCAAATAAACTAACTTGTTGATTACAGAGAGGCATCCGCAGCAAACAAAGATATTTGCACCAGAATTAACCACCTGCGAAAGGGGCAAAGGATATATTATACTGGAAAAGAAAAGCAACAGGCGCTGAGCTGTAAATACCAGAAAACCAACCTGGATCAACATGGGAAGCATATCCATTCCAAAGTTTTGAAGAAGATCAGGACGATCAACTAAAAATGATTGCTTATCCAATACTAGTTGCACACACTGATCTCCAACTGAAGTAGGAAGAAGCTCATTTAGCAACTTCAAAACTTCATGTACCTGGGAAGAAACAGATCAACATCAACTCTGATCGTTTTTGAGGGTATTAAAATAATTGAATTTACTAGCATAATCAATCTAAATTCATAGAAACTTAGATGGAAAAAATTAATAAGTAGCAAACCCTGTTTTATGAATGCTAAACTAAGGATGAACTTAAAACCCCCCTAACACATTGTAGTCTCCAGACACATGCACTGCAAATTGAATGCGAATATTGAAATTGCCTAGTACATCATTAGACCTACTCTATCCTTTTCTCAATTATTTGTTTCTTCTTTTGCTACTGATTTTAAAAAAATTGGTAACCCCAAGTGATAGGAGCGACCATATTACAATAACCCATGTTGGTTAAAATGCATATCAAGCACATAGACCCAAAAAAAAAAAAAAGGAAAAAGCAATCAACCAGATAAACATGTCACTAGAGCAAGCATATTGAAAGGGCTAAGGTGTAACCTGATTGCAGTGACCATCAACCATATGCGGAGAAGATATTCCATGTGAGAGGTCATAAGTTGATAAAATATCCTTCAATACGCTGCCAATATTAAGCTCGTATAACGTTTTGAAAGCTACAATTGAACCAGAAGAAATTTTGACAAGTAACCCAATCAAACCCTGCCAACCAGAACTGTAAAGTGTCAATAATTCTAGGGCAGGAAATTTAAAGAGAACAAGAAAGTTTTATCTTACAAAACAACTAAGAAAATTTTACATACATAGTAAATTGGCTGGGATAGAGTAGTTCGGCTATTCAAGTTTAAGAGATGCGTGGTCTGATTAATCAGCCCATGGCTACAAAGTTCATCCAGCATCTGGGAAGATTGACTTAATTGCTCTGCTATTTTTATCAAACAAATGGCTACACTCTCAACCAGCTGAAAAAAATTCAAACAGAGGTTTGTGTTAGTAGGTCAATAAATATTGGAATAGATAAATCTACGGAAGCAATAATCTCAGAGAGCAAAATACCAATCAATACCTACCTGTCGATCCTCGTACTGAAGAAGATTGCTCAATATGGGAACAGCCTCCATTAAATGTGACGGACATTCTGAAGGAAGTTTCTTACATATGTTGGCTACAGTGGAAAGTGCAACTCTCTATTGCAGATTAAAGGAAAAGTTAAAAGCCTTATCTCAAAGAAATTGAAACCATAAGGCGATGCTAGCTAAAATTAACATCTATTCATTCTCAAATAATTGGATTTTCATTTACCTGTATACTAGTCGAGAAGAAATCAATATAAGTTAAAGCAGCCATAATAGCCCCACCCTCTAAGCAAGCATGTGGTTGATCCCGGGAAATTTTCTCCAATGCTTGCAAACACTACATAAAAAGAAAGTTACAGCCTCAATAAATTGACTTATATTAATAAATAAGATGAAACAAAAGCAGACAAATTAACTATGAAACAAAGAATACCTGCTCAGCTACATCCAAGTACTCAATCGCCTTTAATCTTTGACAAAGAGCAGGAACTGCATCGTGTCGAACAAGCAGACCCGATGACCGAGGAAATATATCACATAAATACGTTATAGCTCTAACAGCCAATAGCATTATATCTGGATTAGTCTCATGCCTTGCCAGCTTTACAAGAACTGGCGACAACGAGTCTGCCATCATGCTAGAAAGTGAATCCTCCATAGCAAATGACAACACTTCACAAAGCTCAGTCAGTGAAGTTATGTGCCTAGAAGGATCAGTATCTTCACTCAAACATGCCAAAATACTCCTCAATTTCCCATGATCACTAGAGGATCTTCTCCTCTGTAACTCCCTGAGACCTCTGTGTCTTGGTTCTGCATCATCAGAATCACACGAACCATACCCTGCATCTTTCTCAGGTTCTTCTTCTGATCGGCTTGAAGCCGAAGCAGAAGAAGAAGTATCCATATCATTATGATGGGTTTCAGGAGTGGAGTTCGTGGAATTCAAGTGAGTTTGGACTGATGAGTTAGATGTGCTAGGCCGAAAGTCCAATGAACTACAAGCTCTTTTATCATCCGGTAAATCAACAGCCATTTCCATGCGCTTTTGTCCACGATTTCCCATTTGTCACCAAATCAATCTCTTTGGTTAATCACCACCCAATTCCCATGAAACATTCACCCCTGTAAAGTCAACATCTTCCATGTAAAAGAGCAGCCATTTTCAGGAATTCATAGACTCAAGCCAACAAGAACCACTAGCACTTAGTTCACAAACAACATAATACGGTAAAAACAGAGTAACTCAGTTACTCAAAACACCAAAACCTACATAATCATCAAAGCCAAAGACCTTAAAGTTTTTTCTATATAAATATTTATTAAATACTTTACATCTGTTGCAAGTTCGGGTCCTTTTTACAAGAACAACAAAGGAAGGAGAAAAAAAAAAGCATAAACAAACAGATTAATTGAAAAAGAAAACACTTAATATCATTTAATCAAGAAACAAACACAACACAATCACTCTCCAAATAAACGACAGTGAATTTTGTAACTAAAAAACTAAAGTGAAGCAAACGATAATACAAGCCAAAAAAAATTTTAAAAATCAAATAAATTAATCGCGAGAACCGACGATCACATTGAAATATTAGGAAGCTTTTCTTAATGTACCTAGTTGTTGCTGTTGAGTTTATCGGCCTTCGACAGAACCGAAAACCTGAAATTCAATGGTGATAAAACTAGGGCTCTTAGTTTTGATTTTACTTTTTTCTTTCCTTTTTTTTCCCTATAGAAGTGTTGTTGCTACTCTTTCTTTTACTTTTGACGATGATCTCTCTACAAATCTATCTCATCTATCTTTCGCTTCTCTGTGCTTTCTATTTCGTGAAAGGATCCTCACCGATTTGATTTGATTTGATTAAAATTAAGTTGGCGTATGTGATTGTGATTGTGATTGTGATTGTGATTAATGATGATGATGATGAGAATGATTAAAATTAAGTTGGCGTATGTGATTGTGATTGTGATTGTGATTGTGATTGTGATTAATGATGATGATGATGAGAACAGGGTGGGTACTGTTTATACGGGAGGGATACACAGATGGGAGGCCGTTTGTTTCTGTAGCGGATTTATATGATTTTATTTTATGCTTCTACTACTGGCGGTAGGGCTTCTCTGCTTCGCGGGTGTATTGAGGAATGATGATACAGCTTCTGATCTGCTCAGATGGCGTTTGCCACTATGTCACGATGATGATCAGTAATGATTCCGTGTTTATCTCGGTCGAGATGTGGGCCCAATGGAAAATGACTTTTCTGTTTTCTAAAATTTAATTTAATTATTATTTTTCTTCTAGATGAAGATGACCTTGAGAAGGGAAACGTTTTTGTTTAGAACAAGTGCGATTGCATTTGGAGTTTTGAACCGTCCAATTGATGAAGTTTTCTTTTTTTTTTTTTTATTTCGTAATGATGGTAAATATTTTAGAACTTGAAGCAGAGGTTTAACTTATGTGGTAGCTAATTGGGTTTTATTAGTGTTCAAATCCTGTATCCAAGCTTTAATAAATACGTGAGTAAATAAAAAAAATGATGAGTTATATATTTTTATATAAATTTATTTTACAGATGTCTTATTGGAACCAACTTTATTATTACTAATTATCTTGAGATAACAAATAAAAATATTAAATTAATAAAATAAAGATATTAAATTTAGTTACCAATTATTAGATAAATATGTACATAATAAAAAAATTCTATATGTGTATAAATGTGTAAATAAATTTTATTTAATTTTATGTTTATTTCAATTATTTATATTTTTACAACAATTTAAAAATAAAATTAATCAAATATATACAATTGATTTTAAAATTTATAGGACGTTAAAAATAAATTGTATTAGATATTTAATTAATTCTCTTCATAATTGATTATTTTTATAACATAATTAATAATAATTATTTTAAAAATTATATATTACCAAACTGGGCCTAATTCAACTTGGCTAATGGTGAGAGATTGACCCCTCAATTTTTCTCAATAACCCCTATTTTTTTAATTAATCTCACTTATTTCACAATTATCCTTGAAAATTAATAAAAAAGGAATACAATTCCATAAACCTACCCACCTTACACCACCACAGTGACTAGATGAAGCCACTACACCACTAGCCCTTCCTTAGTCACCGGTTACTATTTTCCAATAGTTACAAACCAAAACCCTTTATTTATTTAAATTGATTTTTAATGAGATTAACATGATAATATCAAAATCAAAATGATACCACATGAAAAGAGGCAAAGAATAACTTCAGTGTGTGAATCAAGAAGCTATAAGTTAATTGTAACAAATAATAAAAAATAATAAAAAATAGACTAGCAATAAACCGATTGAAATTGGAATAAACGATCAAAATGGTATAAATGATTAAATAAATGGTAGCTTGAGCTAATGAAAAAAGGCCGTAGAAGTTGCTTTTATTTTTAATTAATTTCTTATTTTTTTTAAGAAGCTAATTTTAAAAATAAGTTGGGTTAATTAAATAGCACAGTGAAAGAAATGAAAGAGATTAAATATCACCGCTTGGCCTTTTTAATCGGAGTTCTTGCGGCGGCGCCTAAGAGTTCTAATGGTAATGTTTCTGATTCTTCTTTTCATCGGCTGTTTATTGATTAACGAAATTGAACATAGTAACCGGTCTGAAGGCTTTAAATCAATCTTCCATAACTTACACGTGAAGGAAGCCTCTCACAGCGTATGCAGCAGATAAGCTAAAAATAACTTTTTGACTTGGAAAATTGACACGAGAAAAATCCAAATCCAAATTCATAACCAATGTTTTGTTGTGAAGTGAAACACCCACTAACCAGTTCTCCACAAGAAAATTACCCATCGTTAACAAGACGGTATCCTAAATGTTCAATCATTCTTTTAAATTTCTCCATCATCCGAATTGACCGACCGACCCCCCCGCCTCCAAACACTGCCCAAGCCTTGAGAAAAATAAGACAAATAAAACCAATATTTCACTAAAGAACTCCCCAAAATCAGACTAATATTATAAAAAGCTTCCCAATCAGCTGATAATAAAAATCAATTCCTTTCCATTGTCTGCCTCTCTATTACAGAAATGAATAGTCCCAAGATTTACACCAAAAATAATAATAATAATAAATCTTCAAACAATCATTCTATTTAGAAAGAAAATGTACAGCACTAGCAAGATAAATAAATGAAGACGCAACAAAGTGACTGAACTAGCAGTAATGACAATGGCTCACATTAGGTAAATGGTTGGGTACAATTCGTGCTTTGTGCACCAAACAAGATCTTCAATTTCATTGGGATATCTGTGATTCATTTTCGCAGAGGAGAAGCTTACTCTGTGCCTTGCGTAGGAACCATCATATGTTGTGCCTCTGACTGCAAACAATTAAAATCACCAATATAGAGATCTTCAGAACCAACAAAGCATGGATTCATGTAGCTGAAGATGAAATAGCGAGCAATGTTGCATCGACTGAATTTATCAAAACAAATTAAACTTAAGACAACAAATAAAAATAAACCCCAAATCATAAAAGGTCATACTCATCAGGAGTGGCCGAAACATGAACCGACAACACAAAAAATCACCCCACATCCACACACAAACATACTCTAAAATTCTCGAAATTTTTTTTAACTATGGTACAGAAAATTGAGATTGCTTTCTCAAAATCATTTCACATGGACACTCCAATTAGACAATTTCTTAAAATACTTCTCAGTTTTGGCTAAGGTAAACAGACGTATCAAGACTGTAACGTTAAAGGTGTCCAATCCAGATTCATCTCATACTTCATTATTGAGGTATTGTTGATGAAGCAATAAACAAATCCACACTCACCCCATCCCCTTTCCCAACAAAACCAAGAAAAAAATAAACATGTTTGCCTTCCAGGACCATCAGCATTCTTCTTCCACCATGTCAACACTGACAACCACTTGGTCTTTCCTTACACATGACTGGAGAAACTCTACATTCAAGTCTTGGACTGGAAATATGATGGTAATTGGGGATGTTCGGTAAGTATCACACATGGATGAGATTAGAATAGCGAGGACTTGTAAAACTAGGTTTCACTCGGTATGGCAATGTTAAGGCCTTAAAAGCCATAGCTTCTAGGAAATGTAAGTTCTTGCCGTAAAATATAAGTTGATGGTGTTAATAAATACGACTTCTAACATTAATGATCTTGAAAAAATAATAGGAAAAATAAAAGTCCTGTTTTTCCTCAAACAACCAGGGAGAAAAATCACCTTAATTTCCGAATTGCAAATGTTTACCAAACACTTTGGCCTCACAACTGCTAGACAACAATACCAAATAGGTTCTTAACTGTACTAAAGGCACAGAAAATGTGCTGGAGAAGGCAAGATGGCACCGGTGATTATGGTGGAAAAGCTCATAGTGCTGGTAGTGAGATAATGGAAACAGCAACCACTACATGGTGAGCTCATAATTACAAGATAATGTTGGTCCTAAAGTGACAACTACAGCAACAGGAAATAACAAAATTGTGGGGGGGTTGTGTGAAGCAACTGTTAAATTGGCATGGTTTCGTGCAAGAAAGGAAGTTGTTACATCACAAAACCAAAGGTTAACAATGCCACGATGGTCTAACAGTCTTCTTTCATGCTCAGGTCATGGTTATTCAATGAACTATATATTGACCTAGAATCTGGGTGCTCTACATATAATATGGAAATTCATATTCTATCCTGAGTCATTTCCGAGAAAATGGAAGAAGGCTCTGAGTAAAATTGTAAATTAATATCTGCACAGCTCAAACTGGCAGAGATAAGGATGTGAATTTTCGGTCCAAATAAAGATAGGATAAAAGCTCTCTAATAGACTAATAACATAATAAATGCAGCATTTAACTATGTTGTGCACCATTGAAGCAAAGTGACCTATGGCCCAAGTACTAAAGCACCCAACAGAGACAATGCATGAAACAACTCCACACCAGGAAATGATACATTCACCATCCAACATGTATTTCACAATAAAACAACTTATCAAACAATTATATCGTATGTACTAAAGCAAAAGATGTAACTTGTGAGTTGTGATAGAAAGGTGCCTGTAACAAAAAGTAAATATAGAATCAAGGTCAAAATGCCAATAACTTCTAGATGCGCCAGTCATCTTAAGAGAGTTTCCATTTAGTATAGAATGCAATGTAGTTCTCCATTGATTGTGCCGCTGAAGCAGTTCATTGTGTTAATATTGATGATCCATTGATGTACTGCAGACACATCATTAAAACAAACACTCACAAATAGTCAAAAGATAGTAATGTAATATACATGAAATTACGTGCATTTTGTAAAATATGGTTAACTGCTCTAAATTTAGCAACACAACTAATCCAAACAGATTTTCCTTTATAGCAATAAACAAGCTTTCATGAGGCTTTGAATTCTCACAGACAAAAAAATTGTTACATAGTGAAATGCAAAAATATTCAAAGTAACAAATTGTATATGACTTCCAAAGGTTTTATGTTTTCCAATTTTTGTTTTTCAAACAGAATTCAATGAACCAGAGCACAGATTTATTGTTCAGATCTTGCACGACGTCAGTTACAATCTACTGAATTCTGGAATCAGTAACAAGATATTCTGCGAAACCAAATGACTAGGTTTGATATCATATGGTGCAAATCAGTTTCAACGGATACAAATATGCTAAAAATTGACCTATCTACCTATCCCTTGTCAAGCATTGCTGCTCAGCTATGTATATTTGCGTTTTACACTTTTCGATCATCGTTAGAGCAGCTCCATCAATCTGGATATGATTGAATAGAAGGAAGAAAAATTGGGAAGAGTTGAATAACTGGTAATTTTGGAAGCTGAGGAGGATTTCTTGGTCAAAGACTAAAGTGGGTTCCATTCCATTTCACTTCTTTAGTTATTTATTAATATAGGACAATTAAACTAAGACTGAGCTCCAGCGGTCAGGAGTGGTCATCCTAAGGTTCAGATCCTGTGTTTGAACTTCAATGGGTGTATGCGTTATAATTAAAATGAAAAATAAAAAATAAGACTAGCATGTCCCTCTTACATCACAGAGCTAAGGTTTCAATGCAACTTCAAGATTTAAGTATTCTTGTATCTCAGCAGAAGCATCAAGGAAGAGGAAGATTCTTTGAGATGAAAACAAAAAATTATAAAATAACATCTGCGAGTGGCTCAACGGTATTAGAGGATCTCAAATTACCAAACTACATAGGGGGAAATGATCCCAGTTAATAAGAACTTCCAGCATAAACTCTATAAGAATATGATGTCTTCCCAAAAGAAGGGTGAACACATCAAGAAAGATATGAAGGCCGCAATAACAACAGACATCTTAATGGAATTAAAATAAATGTAACAATTTTTGTAAAGGAAAATATTGACACAGAAGAAAAACCGATTATAAATCTTCTTCAGTAATACATTTTTCAGTTTCTTATCAAAAAACAAACACGTATGATAAATCTCCCCCAAATTACTGAAGTTCCTAAAAGTCTCGTAGAAGTAACGGATAACTAAACCTTGTATATCTCATTATTTCTTTTTAAAGTTCCAGACCTTTACAAGTTGATAAGAGTCTAAAATCCAAATAATCAACAAACAGCATGTCCTCAAAATCTGTAACTAGGGCCATGATTCCCAATCCCACCAACATACCCTTGTTTAATGGATGAACATCGAGCTTTAGTATGTCACTGATGACGTAAATAAGGAATTAAGAACCTGGATGAAGACAAATCAGAAACTTACATCCCCCAACCCCAGCACCCACAGAAAACTTCTCTCTTTTTTCCTTCCTTTTTCATCCTCTTTCCAAATTTTACTCAAAGGAATCACAAAGTTCAAACCCTGAGCCGAATGCTTCAAGGAAATATGCAAGAGCTCTTCCTAAGGGGTTCTTCAGTTACTTCATTACAGAATTGCGAATTTTGTTACTGCCCATGGGGTACAAGAGGAAAACGAAACAAAGTGAAATAGCTCATATTTAAAAAAAAAAAATTAAGAAGACCTTTGCTCCTCTGGCCAGGAACCAAAAACCAAGAAAGAAGAAGTACTGTTCAATGATACCTCGAATAAAAAAAGATGATAAAAAGAATGGATAGATTAATAGTTGAAGAGCATCTTTATAACTAGCAATAGCTGAATATCCGCTATACAATGTTACTTTAATGCAAAAACAAATAACATTAACAAACTAACATAAAGTCGGAAATAAACAATTTTTTTCATCAAATCCCAGACAAACAGGACAGATGCTTTTCTGTAACAGCAAACTGAACAGTATTGATCATGACTGGTCAGTAGTTCTTCATAACATGTCAAGAAGTATCTGTATCATATGCTACTGAAATCCCCTAGTTGGTAATTGTATATGCTTCCCTGAATTTAAGAAAACAAAGCAGGGTAAAAACATCTCAAAGCATATTTCAACCTTACGAAATCATAAGAAATGCAAGCACAGTGTGAAATGTCACAAAAATTCAAAGTATCACCTAATATACGTTGACCCTAGAAGCAATTCAGAAACAAGGCATCATATTATTTAACCATTCTAATCTGAATAATACAAATAAAAAATAAATTGAATCCATTCACTAATAAACACGAATATTGGCTAAACTACAAATTTCCCAAATTGCAATCCAGAAGATATGTCAAAATCATATGAAAGTACACATGTTAATTATACATACAGGCTGGAGCAAGAGAGGAATACGGTAAACAAAGACGGACCCCATTAACAAGCACCAAGTTAGAAATTGCAATCAATAAGTTTGTTATTACCTTTTATAGGATTCTCAATCACATTTAGTTATAATAAGTTTTCTTAATAATAAAGATCACATTCACTATTACTATATTTGACTCCTTAACTAGTGTCCTAGAGGCAAATATTGACACAACTCAACAGGTATTATCAGCTTAGTCTACATTGTGCCTAGCCAGATCATGTATAAACACTAGGTGACTTTTTACTTTTGGATCCCAGCTGGCATTACTGCATTTGCAGCAGCTTCAACTCTATTGTAAATATTCTAGTTTATTTTTTGGTGCAGTATCATCACTCACAATATTCCACTTAACTACAAAACTTGATAACAAGTGATACAGAAAAATTTGCATGCAAGGGCTATTCATTTCAAAGTGTTCATTCAGTGCATGAATTTTTATAGAGATGAGAGAGAGAGAGAGAGAGAGAGAGAGAGAGAGAGATTACTTGAGAATTCCCATAGTTAACACCTTGCGGGAAGGAGCCTTGATGAGCAAGCTGTCAAAATTGGACAAAAGAAAGAAATTAAGAAAATCCGAAAAAGCTTGTTAATTTTAATTCTAAAGAATAAAAAAATCGATGCACGCATGTTTATCAGAAATTAAAAATACTAAAGAAAAACAGATTCTACCTGCGCGTTTGGGTTTGGTTGACCATCTTTCTTAGCAGATGCATCTCCACCTTTTGCATTACCCTTGGTGTCACCCTAAAAATTGCCGTAATTAGCATAATCTAATATAAATAAAAAACAAATCAAAAGTTTAAAACAGGAAATTTTAGTCAAAAAGAGAGATGATTTAGCGAGGAAAAATAAAGTTACCTCCATCTGCACAGCATTGCAATCTCAGTATCAACACAAAAGACAAAAAAAAAAGGGGAGGAAAAAAAACTACATTAGTTAAAATAAATCAAGAAATAACATCAAAAACAAAAATCCATACAAAATTTAGAACCTTATAAATTTAATAGTCATCAGTCTTCTAAATGCTCTCAATTTTCATAGCAAGTAAACAAACGGACTAATAAAAACAAAACAAACGAGAATCAAAAAGTAACGCAAATCACCTCTCTGTATCTGGTTAGGTAAATTTTCAGCGGATCAATATAATCCTCAAAGCCTAACGTTGCCATAGCCCAAAGCAAATCATCACCGTTAATCGTCTTTCTCTTCTCTCTCTGACACTTATCACTCGCCCTACAAAACGAACGACCACAAAAATAAATCAACCACAAAAGAAAGAAGGAAAAAAAAAGGAAAACAAGAGAAACAAAACGACGACGTCATACTCGCTGGTGATAAAGCTGATAAACTCAGAAACGCACTCCTGGACAGTCTCTTTAGCGTCCTTAGCGATTTTGCCGTTAGCAGGGAGTGCCTTCTTCATGATCCGGCTAATATTAGCGATCGGAAGGTACCTGTCTTGTTCCCGGACGTTGGATCTCGGACTCTGCTCGCCGCTCTCGTGGCTGCCGCCTCCTGGGCTCGCCGGTGCCTCGGCCGCCATCTCAAAGGACAGAAAACCCTAGCTTGACAAAGTAAATAAACAATCATCATTATCATAACTGAAACCAAAACCGATAATCGAAAGCCTAAGAGAGAAAACGCGAGAGATGTGTGAAGAAAGAGAGGAGAGACGGAGGGGGCATAGGTTGTTAGTTAAGAGAGAGAGAGTTAGTTAACGGACCTGATGAGGTGTTGAGAGTAGGAAGAGGGGGGATTTGTAAAAGGGCGCGAGAGAGGGAGAGGCTTTAGATGGAGAGGATTGGAGAAGAAAGATGGGGGATCGGACGCTGGAGAAGACACCAGAAAGGAGACGACTCAGATGTAACAATGGAGTTTATCAACACCGTTGGTTTATTTTTTTCTCTTTTGTTTTGTTTTTTTTTTCTTTCTTAATTTTCCGGGTTTTATGCCTTTCTTGTTTCTAGATTCGGAGCCAGGGCAATCGGATTTGACCACGTGTTCCGCTTGCCACGGTGTCGTTTTCAATTTCCCTTTTGAAAACGGTTGGGAAAACACTTTCTATAAAATTTATTTTCATCATGTGCATTTATATCATAATTATAGACATAACATCATCATTAATAGTATTGTTATTTTAAAGTCATATTTGGTATTGGCATATTGTAGTTAAAGGTGGCTAACGGGCCGGACGGCACGAGGCACGGTACGGGCACAGCACGAGCACGTTTCGGCAAAGCACGCGGCACGGCACGGCACGCACGTGGGTCGTGTCGGGCTTAGATTTTAGGCACACGGGTTTTAAAAGCATGGCACGATTAGAGATGGGCCAAAGCACGGCACGCGAAAAAGCACGCAATAAGCACGTTTCATTTTTTAATGAAAGTAAACTTAAAATTTTATAATTTTATAAACAACTTGAAATTAAATCTTTTAATATATTTTATTGGCTCAAGTTTTTTAAATTTATTTAATTTTTAGTTTCAAAAAAATTATAATTGATTTATGTTTATAATTTATTAAATAAATAATTGATATCATGATTTTAATAAATAAAATTATAAATATCATGATTTTATAAATATGTATTAATATTATTATAAACTATGATATATGACTTTACATAATTCCAATTTAACAATTAAGTTAACTTTAAAAAAATATATTATTATTGTTGTTGTTAAGTACTAAAAAAGAATTCTAATACCATAGAGTCAAACTTAGCAACTAATATTACATTCTCTTATTATTATTAATTTATTATTATTGAATATGTACTTAAATTTTAAATTTTTTATTCTATTAAATGGAAATAAAGCACATGGATCCAAAAAAAGTACATAAGATTTAAAAAAATAAGACAATAACTTGGTATGCGCTCTTAAAAAAGAAAAAAAGAAAAAAAGCTTAGTGGCCTATTTTTCTTAGGCACGGCACGGCATGGCATGGCCCACGACACGGCATGTGTGGGCACGACACATTTGCCGAGCTAGCACGGTACGACACGACATGAAATGAATAGTAGGCACGGCACGGCACGAGCACGAGCACGCGTGGGCTTCCTTTGATGGGCCTGGGCCGGCACGGCACGGCCCGTTGGCCATCTCTAATTGTAGCTAACTGTGAAAAAAAATTATAATTATAAATTATCAGTTGATAGTATTAAGTAAATATAACTTTTGAATGATAATTTTGACAAAAGTAATAGGAATATTATAAGATTTTGTTTCACTAAAATTCAATTCGAACCAATTAGATAGTTCTCATTGGATGCAGTTTAAATCTCATTCAAACAAATGAATTTATATATACAGGAAGCTTGTGTAAACAAATAAACGAAAATAGTGAGATAACAAATAAAACAGTAGCTAACCAACAAAGACCAGCTACTGGAAATGTGAAAAGAAATAACAGACAGCAAAAGCAGAAGAGAGACGAAACTGAAACGAAAAAAAATAAAATTGGTAACCCGAGGCCTGCACAAAAACAGTCTCCTTAAAACAGATTTACCACCTTTACGGAGTGCTTAAGGTTTGCTAGTATCTGTTTCCCAGGATGCAACGGGAACAATTCACCAGTCAAGCACAGGCTGGAATATCCGGCGAACCACAGCAGTGAACTCGATCAGAGAAAACCGAAGTAAGATGAAGAGAAAAACAGCAAGTGTGCTTTGTGCTAATTTTCCAGCGTGTGTTCAAAAAGAGAAGAGGATATGCCCTTTTTATAATCATGTGAGGATGTAACAGCTTATTTGTATTGAATTTCTGAATTCAATATGTTTTAATTTAATTGTTATAACAGCCAAATCAATTCAATGAATTGATTTCGAAATTGAATTCAATAATAAAACGTGAATAACAGCTAAAAATAAATAATTGTAAAAGCTGTTACCAATTCTTTGAATTCACATGAACTGTTACAATTAAAAAAAATTCAAAAGGAATTAAAAACGTACCTAGCTTGCATGAATGATTTTGGGCCGACATTCGTGTACGCAGGACGTGCGGGCGCACACGAGTTCAACCAAATCGGTCTTGGATTCGCACCCCCCCCCCTGCACACGCGCGTGTGGAGAGAGCCTCTATCCAAATTTAACTCCAAATAGATTTCATTATAAAGTTTGGGATTAAATAACTTTTAAGCCATAACAACTAATATTTATCAAATACTTTAGTATTATAACTTTTAATTTACAATTGCCTAATCTCGATACTAAATTGGCCTAAATGTAATTCAAATATAATTTAAAATAGTATATTTTCTTTATTTTTAAATTGAACAATAGTTTTTGTTAAAAATGATTGTTCTCATAATGAAGTTAGATAATAACTTGATGAATAAAATTCATGGTAACAATTTGCAAACAAGTAATCTATTTGAAAGTAGAAAGACAATCTATAAAGATAGATTTAGTTGACTTGTTTATCACTTGAGTTGCCCAAATTTTGAGATACGATACTCTTGAGAATTGTTGTAAAACCCCTTTCGTAATATTTTTTTTTAATTGAAACATCATAAATTTTGTTCGGTCATTAAAAATTAATTTCTATACTAAAAAAATTAAATAAATGTTCTTGACACAAAAATTTGATAAATTAGAAAATTAAGTATGCGGGCCCAATATGATAGTAATGGGACAAAAATTTAATAAATTTACTATTTAAATACTATTAAACTTTTCGTTGTTATCAGTGCTCGTCTCCTATGCTAAGAAAGACATTCTATTTATAGTCCTCTAGATAATATGAATTTCTATTTTAACTCTTCTTAGTTATCCATTTGGATGAGATTGTAATTTGATTCTTCCATCCCAGGTGCTAGGTTGAACCAAGCGGTTGGACTTTTGCAGTCTAGCTATTAAACTCATCTAATCCAACTACTAAATTTTATTTAACTAGTCAAGTGTGACCAAAATCTAAAGCACGTTGAAAGGAAACAAAGTTGTATGTTTCTTATTCATTATTAAAATAGATTTCATGCCCTATATATAAGGATACATAAAGAAACTAATGGTGCGTTTGGGATTGAGGTTGGGCAGCTGTAGCTTCCAAGCTACAGCACTAAAGTGTTTGGTAAATACTAACTGATGTAACTTAAAAGCTATGTTAATGTAGTTTTTCACTTGTATTATGGAAAATCCTTTATATTTTTAATAATTTTGTTAAAATTAATATTTAAAATTTATATTTATTACATATTACTAACTTTTGTTTCATAATTATAGCTTTTTTTCCACAGCAGCTGCAGCTTAAAAGCTATAGCACCTCAATCTCAAACGCACCCTAAGTAGGAAAGCTAATATTACAACTAATTACAATAAAGTCAATTTCTAAAAATATATAGATTTGTACAGTTAGAATATTCCTTGAATCACGCCAACATCTTGGCTGATTTGTTCTAATTTCAGCGTTTTCCAACATTCTCCCTTAACCTAGTTTGAAAATATCTTCCATAGCCAGCTTATCAATCAAGTGCTCAAATTGTCTTGATGATAACCCTTTCATGGGTATATCCGCAGCCTAATCAGTAGATGGAATGTAGGGCAAACAAATCATATAATTATCCATTTTTTCCTTTATGAAGTGATTATCAATCTCCACATGCTTCATTTTATCATGTAGAATTGGATTATGTGCAATGGAGATGCAGCTTTGTTATCGCAATATACTTTTATAGGCAAATAATAAGAGATTCTTAATTCTTCCAATAACCTCTTGATCTAAATAACTTCAAAATCCCATGAGTAAGGACTCAAAATTCAGCCTCAACACTGTTTCTAGCCACTACTGGTTGCTTCTTACTACGCCAAGTAACCAAATTGCCCCTTACCAATGTACAATAGCCGGAAGTTGATCTTCTATCAATGATACTTCTAGCTCAATCTGCATCGATGTAAACTTCAACTTGAAGATGTCCATGTCTTTCAACTAATAGGCCTTTTCTTAGAGTTCCCTTCAAATGCCTTAGGATCCTATAAGCTGCATAAAAATATTTTGGATCAGTAGTATGCAAAGACTGACTTATAGTGTTGACTACAAAGGCTATATTGGGACGAATATATGAAAGATAGTTTAGTCTCCCTACAAGACGTTGGTACTAATCTCTTCTACTAACTTATTCAGGCTTGGCTTGTTCAAGATTCACATTTGATTCCATAGGTGTCGCAATTAGGTTTTTCAAATAATGAACATTTTAATCCATGTTAACATTTAGGGTGACTATTAAGTTTCTTCTTTATCTAGTGCTCATTATTTCTTTACTATTATTGATAATTATTCACATTGCACTTGGCTTTATTTGATGAGACATAAATTGAAAACTCCAATTCATTTAAAGAACTTATATGCCATGATTAAAACTCAATTTTGATGTTCCACAAAGTGCGTAGTTATAATGTACTTAAATTTATATATATGTCTCATTTTTTTAGTGAACATGACATGATGCATTAACGTATTTATGTAGTTACACCACAGCAAAATTGTGTTGCTGAACGCAAGCATCGTCACATCTTCGAAGCTGCTCGTGCTCTTCACTTTCAAACTTACTTACCTCTCAAATTTTGGGATGAATATGTGCTGAGTGCCAGAGAATAAATATTTATAAAGGACAAAATTATCATTTGACACTTCAAGCCTCACTAACATTTCTATTTTTATGTACTTAAACCCTTTAAATTTGATTGTGCGTGTTTTATTATAATTTGAATATTTTATGCATTTCAAGGGTATTTTGGCCATTTTATATTTAATAAGAAGTCAAATAGTAAAACTGATAGCATTTTTGAGCTCAATACAACCAAAAACCTTACGAAGAGCACAAAGGGCAAAGTAGTAATTTTGAGACTTTGTTAGGGCCCAGCTGACGGGACATTGACCAGCTGATGTTGCGGCATCCTAATGGATCGAAAAATGCTAATGTGGCATTAACCGATGATGTGACAGCTTATTATTGGACCTGATAATGTGTTCTAACTAATTAGATTTTGCCACATGGCATAGTCCTAATCATTCAAATTGTTTTTGCTCGATGGTCGTGATTTACTCGTTATATCTATAAATAAAAGGCTTCACCCCTAATTTGACAGCTTTGAATCCAAATTTGAGTTTCATTTTATGTAATTCTCTCTATATCTTGTATTTTCTACATATTTTAATAAAATTATCATTTTACCCCTAGTTTAAAATATAAGTGGCTAATTTAATTTCTAACTTGAGTTGAAGGTAAAGGCTCAACATGATCCATGAACTGAATTTGATAATTTTTTTTCTTTTCCTCTCTGATTTATGTGGTTATTTTGACTCATTATCGACGGATAATGTATCTTGTCTAGAGGTTGTCAATGGGCTTTGCCGTCCCACCAAGCCTTGGGCACGGCACGACCTGCGTACGTACAGGCACGTGGCACAGACCCTTTGTTTGGGCACGACATGGTAGTGGGCATGGCACGAGCACATGCCCATCGTGCCGGCCCACTAGACACGCCAAAATTCAATTTTTTACTTATTAATTTTTTTTATTTTTTTATTTTTTTGGTTATACAAAGGATAAAAAATAATATACAAATTTCAAATTTTATTTTGTATTCTAAAATATAAATTTATAATTTCACATTTATTTCTTTAAAATTAATTCATTCTCACATTGGTAAATGTATTAAATGAGTTCATTTAAATTTAATTGAATGAATTTACATTTTAAATGATGAATGATTTAATCATTATTAATAATTTAAACTTTAAAGCACAAATAGAAATATTACTCAATTAAATAAAAATAATATTATTGAGAGAAATAAAATTTATTTTTATGAAATAAAAGCTTCAAATTAGAAGTAAAATAAAATATGGTGTAATTTGCATCACTATAGTTTACAGCACATCCCAACTAAGTTGGCATTTACTGAACTATCTATCATTTGCATTTTACAACCATTTCAAACATTAAAATTATTCATAAATTTTAATATTCATCTTCATTGTCATCAACTTCAACACGAGCGTTGTCGTCGTCGTCGTCATCATCATCAGCATTTGTATCACAATCAGTTGCAACTGATTTCATATTTAAAGATGATATCTCTTTAACTAATTCATTATACCAATGTTGTTGTGTACGATGATCTGCAGCCTCTCAATCTTGAAGACACATCAAATGATTTAATGTCTTTCCAGCTAAAGTTGACCGATGCTCATCTAACACTCGACCACTTGTACTAAAAGTAGACTTCGAAACTACAGTTGAGATTGAAGGGGTTAGTAAATCACATGCCATTATGGATAACACATGAAATATAGTGATCTTTTCTTTCCAAAATTCCAAAACATCTATATTTGCAAATCATGTATTTAACATATCTTGAAACTTAAACCATTTTTGTAATTCATTTTCAATAGTGTAACTATCACTTGTACCACACTACCAATTGGGGCCTTGCCTTTTCGGATCAAATGCATTGCTGCATTTTCAAATCCAACATGAGCTGCTTTAGATGGTGTTGATTGTGATCTATTTAAGCTCGATCCATATTTTAGTTCATAACCATGAAAAAAAAATCTTTTATTAATGGTAAATATTCACTCATACTAGTATCAAATGTTGTGTCCAAGTTTTCAACTATCCCTTCCACTAAAGCTTGCTTTCCATGTAGACTAAACTCAGGATCCATAAGAGATGCATAAACAAACAAATGTGGAATATTTTTCTAATATTTGAAAATTTTCTCTTTCATTTTTTCACATGCATTGATATTATGTAAATGACTCAACACTTTAGATAAATCTGGTTCATATACTGTTGAACATGCAAGAGTGGCATCATAAAACACTTTAAAAAATTTTAAAAATTTATATGCAATATTGCAATTATAAGCAGTAATATTACCCTCACCTAACTTATAATTAATGTTTGCAGCTAATTTTGGGTCAATGAATAAAAAACCACAAAACCAAGCCAAAAACAATAAATTTGTTTTTTGTTGGGGAGCGGGGTGCCTCGCTTGTTCGGCGCGTGTGGGCTGTTTAGCCTTTTTGTGGAGTGAATGAGGATTGAGATGGCGGTGGATATGGAGGGGGTCTAACTTCAGGTGCGGAGGGCTGGCAAAAATCATTTTAAACCTATAAAACAACCAAAAAAGATGTCAAAGGTGGAGCCGGGGGTAGCCGGCGACCACACTCCGACGCTTAAGTCATAGTTGTGTTATCTCAGATTAGAGAGCTTGCAAGCTCTAGGTAATGGAGGTTTTGAGTTGATAAAAATTAAACCTGAGTATTTATATGGTGTACCTCAGGTCGTCGTGCCACCTGGCGTTATGTTATTGGCGCTCCCTGATGTCAAGTTAGGAATATTCTTATTTTTATGTGTATGGCGGCTTAAGCGTTTAAAAAATATGCGTGAAGAGCAAGTTTATGGCGTATTCACGTGCTAGGCGTAGTGGAGTGGTCCCGCGTACCTCTGCAATTCCGTTGAAATTTTGCAGGCGTGGCAAGAAAAGCTAATGGCCCCAACTGTCATAATATCAAACTTTTGGCGGATTCGCTGGCATGACAGGCAGTTGTCTCCTCTTTTGTAGCACGAGATTTTCTTACCGATTCTTTATTTTTTGACACATATTCAACCGATCATTTTGAGATTCGGGGCCCACATATCCCTTGACATTTTTATAAAGACTTTTTATTGTTAGCCTATATGGCTATAAATATTGATTTTGATGATAACAAACCACATGTATTGATTAAGAAAATATTTATGAATTGTGCTTTTATAATAAGAAAATGATGTTATGAAATTAAAGTATTTTGGACTAAAATGAAAGTATTTTAAAATCTTTGATACTGTTTTAAATTTCAAATTTGGACCTATATGAAACTATTTAAATATTTTGGGTCATTCTATAATTTCACATAGTTTGGGTGAAATCATAATTTGGAAAATATTTCACTGTAGCAGTTACTGTAGCAGGCGGCTAGCCGGATATGGTAAACGGCAATCCGGATTTTGGGCAGTAATCTTCTGGAGCATAAACGACTATCCGGATTTCGCACGCGGCAATCCAGATTTCAAAAGCGGCTAACCGAATATGAAAAATGGCATGCCAGATATTCTGAAATTCAAATTGTTGTCTTAACGGTAACATAAAAGCGGCTTACCAGATTCCTAAACGGCAAGCCGGTTATGACTAAATTGTGCATAACGGCTAGTTTTTTAGCTCAAACTATAAAAACTCAAATCCAATTTATTTTCAAGTCCTCTAGCAAGCATAAACAAAAAGCACACGAGATATCTTGAGCTTTCAATTTGCAAATCACAAAACATTGAATCATCTCTTGTTCTTCATTTTTGAATATCTACTATTTGAGTGAGTTTTATTATAACTTTCATTTCTTCATCTTAATTGTAAGAGTTTGAGTGTATGAGACACTTGAGTGAAGAGATTGGGAGATAATCTCTTTGTTGTAAAGGTTCATTGACACCTTGAAGTCAATTGTAAACGGTTGAAGCATTGGAAAGGCTCGGATAGTGAAATCCTCAATCTTGGATCGCTTGGAGGCGTGGACGTAGGAGGGGATTGCCGAACCACGTAAAAATTCGTGTGTTTGTTTCTCTTCTTCCTTACTCATTTGTTATTATGCTTTTATTGAACTTATTGCTTTCAATTTTTATTAAGACATTAGATTGCTTGTTGTGTGGATTTGCTAGGATAATTTTTAAAATTCCAATTCACCCCCCCTCTTGAGTTGCACACTTATATTTCATTTGGTATCAGAGCCAGATGCTCTTATTTACACTTAACCGTCTCGAGCTAAAGCTCAATAGCAACTCAAAATGATTCCACATTTAGGGAAGGACAGTCCACCACTAGACCACTTTACTTTAATGGAAACGATTACCCATATTGGAAAACTAGGATGAGAATTTACTTGCAAGCCTTAGATTATGAAATTTGGGAAATCGTTAATGAGGGTCCTTTCATACATTTGACTAAAAATGAAGTCGGGGAAGATATTCCAAAACCTTCACGGGAATGGAATGAATTCGAAAAGAAAAAAACTTCTCTAAACTCCAAGGCTATGAATGTCTTGTTTTGTGCACTAGATAAGAAAAAGTTTCATAGAGTGTCTAGTTGCGAAAGTGCTAATGAAATTTGGCACAAACTTGAAGTTGTCTATAAAGGCACGAACCAAGTGAAAGAATCGAAAATAAGTAGGTACACTCGACAATATGAATTGTTTCAAATGAAACAAAATGAGAATGTGTACTCTATGTATACTAGATTTACGGACATAGTAAACACTCTATGAGCCCTATGAAGGCATTTTCAAATAGCGAGAAAGTTAAGAAAATCATTAGGTCGCTACCTAAGGAATGAAGACCAAAAAGGACTGTCAATAAGGAAGCCAAAGATTTAAATGTATTACTTATTGATGATTTAATTGGTTCTCTCATTTCATATGAAGAAAATTTGGCGGCGGAAAAAGGGCATGAGGAAAAGAAGAAAAATATTGCTCTCAATGCTTCAAAACGTGAGAGTGATGAGGAAAGCGAAATCGATGATGATGATTTGGCAATGTTGGCTAGAAGATTCAGAAAATTTTACAAGAAGAATAATGAGCAGAGAAAGTTCAGAGGCTACAAGAATAAGAAGGAGAAGAAAGAGTCAATCACTTGTTATGAATGCAAGAAACCCGGACACATATGACCGGAATGTCTTCTTCTCAACAAACTCAAGAAGAAAGCTATGTGGTGGCCACATGGGATAATAATGATGAGGAAACAAGTGATGATGATGAGCAACAAGAAATGACAAATTTAGCTCTCATGGCTTTTGGGGAAGAATTATGTGATGAACTTGATGAAGTAAGTGTTCTTCCTACATATGATGAATTACATGATGCCTTTAAGGATTTGTATGATGAGCTGATGAAGATTGGCAAAAAGAATATATGTCTTAAAAAGAAGATGATAGAGCTTAAAAATGAAAATGAATCATTTAGTGCAAAGATTACATGCCTAGAATTAGAAAATAAAATATTGCATGATAGAATTGAATTATTTGAGAATTCTAACACTACATGAGCACTTAGAGTCACACGTGAATGACTTGAAAAATGAAAATGAAATACTTAGAAAGAAGAGCAATGAACTAAATGAACAACTTTATAAAATTCACAAATGGGCAAACNGAAGATGATAGAGCTTAAAAATGAAAATGAATCATTTAGTGCAAAGATTACATGCCTAGAATTAGAAAATAAAATATTGCATGATAGAATTGAATTATTTGAGAATTCTAACACTACATGAGCACTTAGAGTCACACGTGAATGACTTGAAAAATGAAAATGAAATACTTAGAAAGAAGAGCAATGAACTAAATGAACAACTTTATAAAATTCACAAATGGGCAAACGATGTTGGACAACTTTCTAAACTCACAAAAATGTGTATTTGACAAAGGAGGCATTGGTTATAAACCAAATTTGAAATAAAAATATTACAAGAGTTATTTTGTGAAGAATACATCTATTAACAATCAAATTATATGTCATTATTGTAATCAAGATAGTCATATGAAAAATAGATGAGTAGTGAAGAGAAATGCATATTATGGTGTGAAATGTGTTTGGGTTCCGAAAGGAACCATTGCTAACTCTCAAGGACCCAAAAAGGTTTGGGTACCTAAAACTTGAGATTTTCTCTACAGGGCTTGAAGAAGAAGAAGAATAAGTGGTACTTGGACAGCAGTTGTTCAAGACACATGACATCGAATTATTCTTTGTTTTCAAGTTTTACTAAGATAAAAAATGGTGGAGATGTATCATTTGTAGATAATTCAAAAGGAAAAATCATTGGCATTGGAAATGTCGGTAATGTATCCTCCACTCTCATTGAAAATGTGTGTTTGGTTGAAAACTTGAAACACAACTTACTTAGTATTAGTCAATTATGTGATAAGGGATATAGAATTATCTTTGATGAATCAAAATGTGTTATTGAGAATGCATGTGATGGGAAAGTTTTATTTGTAGGAAATAGATGTGTTAATGTCTATACCATTAATATAGATTGTGCATCAACAAATGATAAATGTTTCTCTGCATTGCAAGATGATGGTTGGTTGTGGCATAAAAGATTAGGTCATGCAAGCATGGATTTGATTTCAAAAATAGTGAAAAATGATTTGGTTAAAGATCTTCCAAAAATCAGTTTTCAAAAAGATAGAATTTGTTAAGCTTGCCAATTTGGAAAACAAATCAAAACTTCCTTCAAAAGCAAGAATCATGTCTCTACTTCACAACCACTTCAATTACTTAACATAGATTTGTTTGGACCTTCTAGATATGCTAGTTTAAGTGGCAAATTTTATGCATTTGTAATTGTAGATGATTATTCTAGATACACATGGGTATTGTTCTTAGCTAATAAGGATGATGCCATTGATGCATTTCGAATTTTCTGTAAAAAGGTTCAAAATGAAAAAGGTTACTCCATCACTTGTATTAGAAGTGATCATGGTGGAGAATTTGAAAATCATGCATTTGAAAATTTCTGTAATGACCTTGGCATTGAACATCAATTTTCATCACCTAGGACTCCACAACAAAATGGAGTAGTAGAGAGAAAGAATAGGTCTATTCAAGAAATGGCTAGGACCATGTTGAATGAAAATTCTTTGCCTAAGTATTTTTGGGCCGAAGCCGTCAACACCGCTTGTTATGTTTTAAATCGGGTGTTGATTAGACCTAATCTTAATAAAACTCCATATGAGCTTTGGAAAGATAGAAAACCCAACATTGGCTATTTTAAAGTTTTTGGATGCAAATGTTTTGTTTTGAACACAAAAGATAATCTTGATAAATTTGATCCAAAATCTGATGTTGGTATTTTTCTTGGTTATTCAAATTCAAGCAAAACTTATAGAGTTTATAATAAAAGAACTTAGTTGTAGAAGAATCTACGCATGTTACATTTGATGAGTCTAACCCCTCATCTACGGAGAAAGTCGTTGTTGATGATAATGCAGAAGGAGAACAACAAGAAGAAGCATCAAATGACAACAAAAAAGACGCACCACATTGAATTCAAGAGGAATATCATGAAGAAACAAATGTAGAGCAAAATGAAGGTACTTCTCAAACACTCCCCAAGGAGTGGACGTATGTTTCCTCTCACCTTAAGGATGTAATTTTAAGAGATCCCTCACTAGGTGTTACCACTAGATCATCTCTTAGGAACACATGTGAGTATGCTGCATTTATTTCTCAAACTGAACTAAAATCCTTTGCGGATGCAGAAAATGATGAATCTTGGATTATGGCAATACAAGAGGAGTTGAATCAATTTGAGAGAAACAATGTATAGGAATTAGTTCCTAATCCAGAACATCAATCCATTATAGGTACTAAATGGGTATTTAGAAACAAAATGGATGAATCTGGTGTGGTTGTAAGAAATAAAGCTAGATTAGTGGCTCAAGGTTACAACCAAGAAGAAAAAATTGATTTTGATGAAACTTTTGCACCTGTAGCAAGGTTAGAATCCATTAGGATGTTGTTAGCATATGCATGTCATAAGAATTTTTTTTATATCAAATGGATGTCAAGAATGCTTTCTTAAATGGTTATATTATGGAGGAAGTTTATGTGAAACAACCTCCTAGTTTTGAAAATGAAACATTTTCAGATCATGTGTATAAGTTATCTAAGCCTTTGTATGGACTAAAACAAGCACCTAAAGCTTGGTATAATAGGCTTAAAAACTTTTTGTTGGATAACGATTTTTCGATAGGAAAAGCGGGCACAAACTTATTTGCTAAGCATAAGAACCAATGTATACTTATTGTTCAAATTTATGTTGATGATATTATTTTTTGTTCTACTAATGAGTTGTTGTGTAAAGATTTTTCATTATGTATGAGCAAAGAATTTGAGATGAGTATGATGGGAGAGTTGAAGTACTTCTTTGGACTCCAAATCAAACAAAACGAGGAAGGAATTTTCATAAATCAAGCCAAGTACGTGAAGGATCTACTCAAAAGATTTGGCTATGATAATGGAACGGCAAAAAGCACTCCAATGAGTACTACCATCAAGCTGGACAAGGATGAGAAAGGTAAGGAAGTTGATATCAAGACATATCGAAGTATGATCGGATCCTTACTCTACTTGACTGCTAGTAAGCTTGATATTATGTTTAGTGTATGCTTGTATACTAGATTTCAATTTTGTCCTAAAGAGTCACACATGCTTGCTGTTAGGGGTGGGCAAAAAAAGCTGATTAATTTAAAACCGAACCGAACCGTTCGGTTCGGTTCGGTTTTTATGCGGTTTTTTTTTCTCTAAAAAACCGAAATAGTAATATAAAAAAATAGTAAAACTAATCGGTTCTGTTTTCGGTTTAAAAAAAAACCGCAAAACCAAACCGAAATCTCAAAAAAACCGATTGTTTTGAAAGCTAAAACTAAAACCTAAAAGCCTAAAATCTAAATCGTGACCTTCAGCCAAGCTCCTTGCCTCCTTCCCTGCATCTGTGCATCAGGCGTAAGACAAAATCACCCAACTCAGTCAACCAATTGAAACCAANTTAAAAAAAAAACCGCAAAACCAAACCGAAATCTCAAAAAAACCGATTGTTTTGAAAGCTAAAACTAAAACCTAAAAGCCTAAAATCTAAATCGTGACCTTCAGCCAAGCTCCTTGCCTCCTTCCCTGCATCTGTGCATCAGGCGTAAGACAAAATCACCCAACTCAGTCAACCAATTGAAACCAAGAATCGACTGATTCAGGAGTTAACCACATAGAAAAATTCCACCGGTTTCAACTTTCAAGTTTCAAGTTTCAACCCCAAACACTTGCAGCGACGTGTAGAGCTCCGCCAGTTTTAGGATTAGGACGGAAAGGAAGAGGGGTTCCGCTGCTGGTGGTGGCCATATTATCGACGGGATCTACGCCGAATCTAAATTGTTGATTCGCTTGTTGGACTTGATTAGGACCCACAATCATCATCTATCATCCTTGTTCGAGCGTCGGCTTAAAAACCAGGTACAAGTAGTTCATCAATTGGAATTGGTCATGAGGGTCCAATAATTTGGGACCACCGTGTTTGTGCTCCCATGTCAATTTTTTCTGCAGTTCTTTTTCACTTTTCAGAGGTCAAAATTATTATACATAACTTTTCATTTTTTTTATAATATATAATCTTGATTTTTGTAGATAGTTTATGTAATAATTTAATATATATATTCTTGGTTGGCCAAAATGAATACAAATGCAATTAATGAATGAAAAAGTTATTCATAAAGCATCATTTATTTATTTGTTCATTGTGGTTAAGTTGTATGCGATCCATTTGGTTGTTGGTTACAACTAGTTAAATATTTATTTAAAAATAAAATATAACCTGTTAATTAAGATGAATGTTGTAATATGAAGTCTCTTTAATTTTGTAAAATGTGCATGGTTATTCAATAATTATAATCTTTTTATTAGATATTCAATATTTATAATTTGTTCCCCACTTTTCTAGGTGGCCACTTACCTTGTGAATAGTATAAAAATATAAATATTTTTCTGAACTTGTGAGTCATTCATGGCTGTCATTTATGTCTATGTTATTGCATGTGTTTGTGTAGAATGGAAAATTATGATGAGGAGGAAGTGCAAGACGTGGAGGTTGATGATGGAAAAAAAAGAAAAATACCTTTGAGATCAAATGTTTGGGCTCATTTTACCAAACTACCTTGTGGAAACAAAGGAAAATGTCATCATTGCCGTAAAACCTTCGCCGCTAATAGAGGAAATACCACTAATTTAAAGAATCATTTGGATAGATGTAGGTCATATGAAGGTGTGAAGGTTGAAAGGGATCCGAAGCAACAAGTATTTTTCCGTCAAAAGGGAAAAGATAAAGATGATGGAGTTGTTAAACTTAGTGGCGGGTTTAGTCAAGAGGCTTGTAGAATGGCACTTGTGAAGATGATTGTCAAGGATGAATTACCTTTTAGCTTTGTGGAGGCTGAAGGGTTTTTAGAGTTCATACAAACTTGTTGCCCAAGATTTGATGTGCCATCCCGAAGAACAATTACAAGGGATATTCTTGAATTGTATCAGCATGAAAAAGGGTTATTAAAAAGTGTTTTTGGTGCAAGCAAGCAGAGAGTGTGTATTACCACAGATACGTGGACATCAATTCAAATGTCTAACTATATGGTCATTACTGGTCATTTTATTGATGCGGAGTGGGTGTTGCACAAAAGGATTCTTAGTTTCACACCTATAGCTAATCATAAAGGAGATGGTATTGGGAAGCTAATTGAGGCATGTTTGATTGATTGGGGGATTGAGAGGTTGTTCACAATTACAGTAGACAATGCAAGTGCCAATAAAGTTGCAATAACTTATGTGAAGAAAAAGTTAGCAAATTGGAGTGTGAATTCAATGGTTTTGAATGGTTTATATATGCATGTGAGGTGTTCGGCACACATAATTAATTTGATTGTGCAAGATGGGTTGGCGGAGGTGAATCATTCAATAGCTAGTATTCGCAATGCAGTAAAGTATGTTAGATCCTCTCCAGCAAGATTGCAAAAGTTTAAAACATGTGTTGATAGGGAGAAAATCTCATATGGAGGGCTTATGGTGTTGGATGTGCCTACTAGATGGAATTCAACATATTTGATGTTGCACAAAGCGGTTGTGTTTGAAAAAGCATTTGATAGGATGAAGGAAAATGATGGACATTATGTTAATTGGTTTGTTGAGGATGAGGGTGAAAAGAAGAAGGAGGGGCCACCGAGCGATGACGATTGGGCAAATGCAAGGAGGTTAGTCAACGTTTTATCGATTTTTTATTATGTGACCTTGAAATTTAGTAGCTCTCTTGATGTCACTTCCAATGATTACTTAAATGAAATGGCAAAAGTTCTAATTAATTTGAAGTCACTTGCTACTTCTAGTGATGATTTGTTGAGGAAAATGGCCAAAAAAATGGAGCAAAAGTTTGCTAAATATTGGGGTGATTCTTTTGATCAGGTTAACATGTTATTATTTGTAGCAAATGTGCTTGATCCTAGATGTAAATTGGAGTTTGTTACATTTTGTTTTAGTAGCATGTATGAACCTAGGAAGGTTGAAGAATTGAAATCTAACATTAAGGAGTTGTTGATGAAGTTATATAATAGCTATATTGGTGGGAGTGATGTGAGGAATAGTGGTGGTGTTTGTTTTGGTGATATCCATGATGGTAGTAGTAGTGGTGGTCCTAGTAGTAGTATAATGTCAATTGATCTTTTTTCATCTTTCAAAATGATGAAGCAAAGTTCAAATGATGACATTAGTTCGAAAAATGATGTTGAAAAGTACTTGACGGATGCTAATGAGAGTACTAGTAATGCCCATTTTGATATTTTGACTTGGTGGAAGTTGAATGGGCATAGGTATCCGATTTTGTCTCAGATTGCCAAAGATGTTTTGGCAATTCCAGTGTCTACTGTAGCTTCAGAATCGGCATTTAGCACAGGAGGACTTGTTCTTGATCCTTTTAGAAGTTCTTTAACTCATAAAACTGTTGAGTCATTGATTTGCACTCAAAATTGGCTTCGCTCAACTCTATTAGGAGAACGGATAATACAACCTACTCAGGAGGAAACTGAATTCTATGAAGTTATTGAAGCAGGTAATATGTTACTACTATATTTTGATATTGTTTTGGTTATTTCACTCTTAACTAATCATTTTAATATTTTTGTTTAATTTGTTAATGTAGAATTTGGTAGGCCAATAGTAGCTCAACAAGAACAAGCAGCTGATGAGTAATTGAGATTTGGGAGTTGATTGATGTTTATTGCTTTTGTAGTTTTGTTAAAGTTTAAAAGACTTTTTGCTTATTTATTTTGATTTGAACTTGTTATTTGAATATGTTATGTGTTCTTGAACATATTTTGAGACATATTTTGATTTTTTGTTCGTTAACTTTTTTATGTTTGTAGTAGATTTATTAATTTAAGGTTTTAAATTTAAAAAGCCCAAAATAGGCCCAATAGGCCCATAATCAAAATAATCGAACCGAACCGAATCGAATTATTTCAATTAATCGAGCATTTGATTATTTTGGTAATTTGATTAATCGCGATTATGATTTTAAAATAATCGTAATCGAACGATTATGAAAAATTTAGTAAAAAACCGAACCGAACCGAACCGCGCCCACCCCTACTTGCTGTCAAACACATTTTTCGATATTTGATTGGCACAATTAATCTTAGCCTTTGGTATCCTAGGGGAACTCATATTGACTTAACTTATTATTCGAATGCCGTTTTTGCTGGATATAAGGTTGATAGAAAAAGTACTAGTGGAATATGTCACTTCCTAGGCCATTCTTGTGTGACAATACTAGTGCTATAAATCTTTCCAAGAATCCCATTCAACATTCTAGAACTAAGCATATAGAAATTAGACATCATTTCCTTAGAAATCATGTTAAAAAATGAGATGTTGTAATTAAATTTGTTTCTACTGAAAATCAGTTTGCAGATATCTTTACAAAACCTCTTAGCGAAGAGCATTTTATAAAGATTAGACATGAGCTTGGAATGATGAATGTTGCTTCTTGACTTATGTTTTACTACATGGCTTGATATGTTTGTTATTGTATGGATTTATGCTTCATAAATTAGATAGCTTGATATGCTTATAATTTTATGATTTTATGTTTCATGCATTAAATGGCTTATTGAAAAGTTTCAAATCTCAAAATGATTTAAAATTAATCAATTTTAAAAGCCAAAAATAAAATGGTGTGTGTAATACAAGTATAAGAGCTTGCCAAAATTCAATTAGAGACAAAAAGATTTCCAAGTCTAAACCGGTATTCCACTTCCTCTCATCCGGAAAACCGCTTTCTTGTTGATTCCTCTCGAAAAAAAAAATTCGGATAACCAGATTTATCAAACCGGTAAGCCGAATTAGCTTTGGTTGCTCTCGGGTCAACATTCGAATAACCGGATTTATCAAACTGGAAAGCCGGATGTATTCTGGAGATCACTGGATGCAAACCGGTCATCCGGTTATTAATCCGAAAAATCGGATTTGCTAAGCTTCCTCTCTGCCTCAAAATCGGACAGCCGGTTCTTCAAATCCGGAAAACCGGTTACGGTTTGCATGATTTTGCCTCACAATCGGCTAATCGGTTCTTTAAATCTGGAAAGCCGAATTCGTGAAGCCATGTTCTGACTCAAAACCGGCCAGCCGGTTATTCGAACCGGTAAGCCGAATGCATGTTTGACCCATTCTGGAAGCTATCCGGAAAACCGGATAACTTATCCAGCAAGCCGTTACGACTTTTATGATATTAATCACTAACCGACTAGCCAGTTAGTGAAATCCGGCAAGCTGGATTCGAGAGCTATATCAACTGTTCATCTTCTCCCTCTCATTCGGCCAACGGGATCTCTCTTTCTCTCTCAAAATTGTTTGTTCCTTACTCTATCTCACTCTGAAATCCATCATCCTCTTTTTTTGTCGCAACAATTTGAGTCACGAAAATCATTCCCCATAACTTAATTTACTCAAAATCATCCTCAAATTCCATTTTCAACATCTAAATCTCTATATCCCAAATTCAATCTAGGTTTTTCAGCTGAATTTTCTCTCTCTAAGTTTCTCACTCTCAAGCCATTTTTTATCCAAATTGCTTCTCAAAATCCTTTCAATCTTCATCATCTTCATTCTCTTTGTCTTTTTCAACTTCAAATCAATCAAAATTCTAATGTCAAGCTCACGGCCGGTTCAAAGAAAAGGCAAAGAACCGGTTCAACCAACCAACCGGTCACGGCAAGCAGGGGGCACCTCCAATCAATCCAATTTTGAGTCCACTCACTTTCAGAACAAGAAACATTTAGTCAAACGGTTTCAACAAAACTTCAGAACTCATGAGGTACTCAATACGTTTTATGTTAAAATTTATTTCAATTGTTGGGAGATGTGGGTTGGATTGATGCACTTATGATTGAGGAGACTTTGTATCCCGACTTGGTGAAAATGTTTTACTCAAATATGGAAGTTTTCGAGGAGAATAAGACTCAAGTAATCACCAATGTCGGAGGAGTTATGATTGATTTTGATGTTTCCATATTAAACTCTATCCTAGGATCATCCGATTTTGGCCTAGAAATTTATTCGCCTAGGAAATCTCCTAAACTTGATAGTTATGTTCATGTTGACGCCGTTCGTAATATTTGTCGGCGTAATGGTCTTTCTGTTGAGGATTGTACCATTCACTTTTGCACTCAGTGTCTTTGTCTTCAAACTCGCATTTTGCTTCGCATTATTCAGTCCATTGTACTTCCTAAATCAGGGCATTTGGATGAGGTCTCTCACATGGACGTTGCTTTGATTGACTGTATTCTTAGATGTCGTCCGGTTAACTTGGGCTATACCATTATCCGAACCATGTTGAACATACCTGCCTTGATTACCCGCTCCCTTCCATATGGTCACTTCATTACCCGAATCCTTAAATATTTTGATGTGCCGATTCAAGAACCATCATGTAGACCGTCCAAAGGTATTGGGGATGATGTTATTTTCGGCTTAGGCTTTAAGTGGAAAAATGGCACATGGATCAAATACACTGAGAACAAGTTTACCTTTCTTGTTCCAAGTGATGATCGGCCACTTAATGATGTGGTTCTAGCCGATCAGCTACCCGTTTTCTCACTCTCATTTCGAGGGCAGCGTAGACGCCGAGATCCTCCCATGATTGCTTCAGCTCCTGGGGCCTCTGCATCCGCTTTATCACCTCAACAGCCTCCAACCTCAGAACAGGTTACTCTTCAGCAGCTTATGGATGAGGTGCGGACACTCTTTTTGCGGCAGACTGAGTTTCAACAGCAACAGCTCATTCATGGACGGCGCCTTCTCTTTGAACATTTCGACATTCCATATCCGTATCCACCTCCGTCACCACCATCCTCACCACCTCAGTAGTCTTTTATGCTTGTATTTGGACACACCTACATTTCATTTACTGCATTATGTCTTTTCATTTTCGACTATATGGATAGTTATTATGTTTTTGGATTATGTATTTGTTTTGGATGATATGGATTTGTTTTGAGTGTTTATTATGGATTATATGGATTTCCTTTTGCTTACGGGTATTTTTTTTTTTTTACTAATGTGCTTGTGTTGCAACTTTGATGATTGATAGGGGGAGTTTTCATTCTTTTTTATGATGAAGGGGGAGAATAATTTAATATGTGTTATAAAAAGTATCATGAAAATATGCATGTATCCAGGGGGAGTATGCATGTATGCAATGGGAGTCTTGTTCAATAATTTTCAAATCAATTTTTTTTTAACTTGCATTGATTAAAGGGGAGCTTTTCATAACTAGATTAATTTTTTTATAATATGTTTTGTCATCATCAAAAAGGGGGAGATTGTTAGCCTCTATAGCTATAAATATTGATTTGGATGATAACAAACCATATGTATTGATTAAGTAAAGATTTATGAATTGTGCTTTTATAATAAGAAAATGATGTTATGGAATTAAAATATTTTGGATTAAAATGAAAGTATTTTAAAATCTTTGATAGTGTTTTAAATTTCGAATTTGGACTTATTTGAAACTATTTAAATATTTTGGGTCATTTTATAATTTCACATAGTTTGGGTGAAATCATAATTTCAGAAAGTTTTGGGATTGACAAAGCATTATTTAAAAATTCTGAAATTGGACCTATTTGAAAGTTTTCATAACGTTTTGGGTCATAATACAGTTTTATAAAGTTTTGGGGTCAAACAATAAATTTGAAAAATATTTCACTGTAGCAGTTATTGTAGCAGGCGGCTAGCCGAATATGGTAAACGACAATCCGAATTTTGGCCAGTAAGCTTCTGGAGCATAAACGGCTATCCGGATTTCCCAAGCGGCAATCCGGATTTAAAAAGCAACTAACCGGATATGAAAAGCGGCATGCCAGATATTCTGAAATTCAAATTGTTGTCTTAACGGTAACATAAAAGCGGCTTACCGAATTCCTAAACGGCAAGCCGGTTATGACCAAATTGTGCATAACGGCTAGTTTTTTAGCTCAAACTATAAAAACTCAAATCCAATTTATTTTCAAGTCTTCTAGCAAGCATAAACAAAAAGCACACGAGATATCTTGAGCTTTCAATTTGCAAATCACAAAACATTGAATCATCTCTTGTTCTTCATTTTTGAATATCTACTATTTGAGTGAGTTTTATTATAACTTTCATTTCTTCATCTTAATTGTAAGAGTTTGAGTGTATGAGACACTTGAGTGAAGAGATTGGGAGATAATCTCTTTGTTGTAAAGGTTCATTGACACCTTGAAGTCAATTGTAAACGGTTGAAGCCTCGGAAAGGCTCGGATAGTGAAATCCTCAATCTTGGATCGCTTGGAGGCGTGGACGTAGGCGGGGATTGTCGAACCACGTAAAAATTCGTGTGTTTGTTTCTCTTCTTCCTTACTCATTTATTATTGTGCTTTTATTGAACTTATTGCTGTCAATTTTTATTAAGACATTAGATTGCTTGTTGTGTGGATTTGCTAGGATAATTTTTAAAATTCCATTTCACCCCCCATCTTGAGTTGCACACTTATATTTCATTTATATCCTTTCATGGTGTACCTGAGGTACCCCCAGAGTACTTGGGGTAGCTGGAGTACCTAGGGTATCTGGAGTACCTAAGGTACCCGAGGTAAGCTAATTTATTAAATATCGACACATGGCGCTTCATCATTGGCCTCATGTTTCCTTCCCAAACAATTAATATAAGTAATAGGCCATTATTGTAATCTGCATCAGAAGCTAACATCAAATATGTGGAGTTCCAACGAGTTTTAATATCAAGTTTGAATTTTTTTTCTTTTTCAATCCACAAAGAAGTAATGTGTTCTTACAAAATTCTTGATATTTAGAAGGTGATCTCAACTAGTGTATTACTTCTCTAATTTTTGAGAGACTACCACTTATAAATTGCAAACCATCTTGAACAACAAGTTAATAATATGACAAACATATCTAATATGAAAAAAACTGTGAATCACGTGTGGGTGTGATATTGCGCAAAAAATAGTCCACTGAAATATCAGTTGCAGAAGCATTATCAAGTATTATGCTAAAAAAATTTGTCAATAACATTATATTCTCGAAAAAAAATACCAAAAATAGTATTAAAAATCTGAGCTCCAGTATGAGCGTAATATAATTCACGAAATGCAAGCAATTTTTTCTCATAATTCTAATTTTCATTAATGAAATGCGATGTCACACAAATATAACCCATATTAATACTACTGGTCCAGAAATCAGAAGTAACGAAAATAATACATTTAAAATCAGAAAAATTTGAAACCAAATTCATTTTCTTTTTTGCATAAACATTCTTCATATTACGTTTAATTGTATTTCTAGGAATTATAAATTGAAGTTGAGCATACCTTGTCATCTAATGTTCAAAGTGCATGTCCTCTGAAAATAGCAATGGTTGTTCAGCAACCGCCATGTATTGTATCAAACCAGTTTGGTTCTCCTTGTGATTATATAAAAATGGCCTCATCTCCCCCTAGATCCATGTTTTGAAAGCTCACTTTATCGTGGGTCTTTTGCACGACACTTGTCAGAATGATGCTTGAGATGTCCGGTGCCATCATTAGACTTGCAAGACAAAGAACTATGACAAAATGCACAAAACGCCATTTCTTCTTTTTTGCCTTGGAATTTACTCCTTCCTTAATTGTAAAATATTTCTAAACATTTGAAGTTTTTGCTCTTTTGTTAGACTTTGAAGAAGTACTGACAATCGTAGAAATATATGCACATGCACTTTGGGAACTTTTGACTTGAGATTCATTTAAACACTGATTATATTGATCTCCCATCATTTCTACATTTTGCCCTACTTGAACAAAATTAAAATTTGGATCAAGTTTATAATTTCTAGAATGAGCCATTTGTTTTGTAATAGCAAAAAATGAATTCTACAATAAAAGAGCATGAGTTGAAAATGTGTGTAGGAAAATCGATTCAATCAGATTTTAATCTACTAAAATTTGGCGACGACTATAATTTGTTGCTACGGCTAGAAACAGCTAGAAGCTACACAAGACACAAAAGAGAAAGAGAGAGGGAGACGAAATGATGATTTGATGAAACATGAAGAAAAAAAATTGATAATTTCACGAGTTCACTTCACTTTTTTATTTTTTCATTTGAAAAAAAAAGGAAAAAGAGCATGTATAATTGTGTAATGTCAGTAAAAAAATTTTTTTTTTTGCAAAATTTACTTGGCGAACGTTTATTCAAACTTACTTTAAAAAAAAGTTGAATTTGAATTGTCATTGTTACACGGCCAATTACTATTAGTCATGCGATAAAATGACAATGACATATTAAAATAAGTCACTTTTTTGTCATCTTTTACTTTTTTTAACATTTGAAATTAAGACACCGAGTAATGAGATACTAATACATTATACATAAAAGTTATAACTATAACACACATTTTCAAAACGTAAGTTTTTAAATTATTAAAAATAGACTATATTTAAATTACTAAATATAACCCATATTATTAAAATACACACACCACAATCCACACGTTTTAAATACACACACTCACTTTTTAAATTCACTATAAATATGTTTGCCTCGACTCCTCTTATTACTCATTCATTCACCTAAAGTTCTAAACTCATCCTATCACTCATTCACTTTAAATATAATTAATATGCAAATTACAATCAAAATGGATTTTTTTTAACAAATTAGAGCTTTTATATTTTTAACTAAAAATTAATGTCATTAAACAAATTATAATTAAGTACAAATAAAAAACATTACTGGGCCCACGAGCCGGCTTATACATGGCCTATGAGGTACGACAAGACCCACAGCCTATGCATGACTTGCCCATGGGCCATGCCGGGCCTCAATTTTTTTTTTTTGGCACAGCCCATGGGACGGATAGGCCTTCTCTGGCACACTGAGCACTTGATACCATATTTATTAAAATGAGATTTATGAGGAGTAAAAATACCCTCTCATAAATTAATTTGGGACTAAAATGTAATATTAAGCCCATGGTGAAATGTTGAGTGGCAATCCAAAGACTCAAGTTTTTTATTTGAATTGTTTTCATCATTAATTTATTCCCACCATTTTTTTAAATCTTATTATTGCTCGAAAATCGTTTTCATCCAATTCACATACACACTTAGAAAATTAACCCTATACATAATTAAATCTACTTATTTGTGAGATCGACACTCGTCATTATAAGTATATATTATGATAGATTTGTGCGTTTGCAAGTACAATAATGTGTTCTAACAACAACATATCTTATAAATCGTAAGCCTACACCTTTAATTTCAAGTAAAACTCCTCATGAACTTCTTCTTAATTCTAAGTCATCTTATGACAATTTGTTTGTCTTTAGATGCTTATGTTTTGCTCAAAATTTATATCCCAAGAAATATAAGTTTGCCCCTAGAGCAATTAAAAATATCTTTATTCGGACCCTTTTGCTCAACAGCGCAATCGCATATATAATCTTGAAAAACATATATCATGTTCACTAGTTGTGATGTCACTTTTCAAGAAACAATATTCCCTTTTAAGGAAAAACAACTTAAGTAGAATCAACTCTCAATTGTTTTGCCCATACCAATGAATAAAGTCATCAATGGGACAACAATTGAGTCTAATAATCAATCACCACTAAATGATCAAAATCAACCACCATCAAATGATCAAGAAAATATGTAATTATCCACCCTTGATCAAGAAAATCAGCCACCACCATCTAACTTGAACATTGATACACTTCATCATTCCCCTCGGACTTATCGACCACTTTCATACCTTTAAGATTATGATTGTTCATCAGTCACTCACTCTAATCTATTACCTCATTGTCTTTTACTAACAATTTCTAAGTCTAAAGTTGTCGCTTATCCTTTTTATAAATTTATATCTTACAATATATTTTCTTCTAAACATTTTGCTTTTACAGTTGTTATTTTTATAAAAGTTGAGCTAATATCTTATATTCAAGCAATTAGGCACCCAAAATGGCGAGAAGCATGGTTGTTGAAATTTAAGCTCACAATAGAAGCAAGACTTGGACCATTACGCAACTTCCTTCTAGAAAGGTACCTATTGACCATAAATAGGTGTATAAAATTGAATTTCGATCGGACGTGTTTATTGAATGATACACGACTCACTTTGTAGCTAAAGGGTTTACTCTGAAAGAAGGTTTGGACTATCATAAAACATTTTTCCCTAGAGCTAAACTAACAACCGTCGATGTGTTCTTGTTGTTGCAGCTATAAAAAATTGGCCTTTATATCAACTTGATGTTTATAAAATTGGTCTTTTCTTCATAGAGATCTTCATAAAGAGGTCTACATGAAATCTCCTCTAAGATTTTGTCAACAAGGGAAGTATTCATTTTGTTGACCTCAAAATTTCTTGTATGGTCTCAAACAAGCTTCTCATAATTGGTTTGAAAAACTTTCTTCCACCCTTTGTCTTGCTGGATTCAAACAATCTCAATATGATTATTCATTTTCCCTTATAGCTAAGCTAACAACTATCGATGTGTTCATGTTGTTGCAGCTATAAAAAATTGACCTTTATATCAACTTTATGTTCATAATGTTTTTCTTCATGGAGATCTTCATAAAGAGATCTACATGAAATCTCCTCTAAGATTTTGTCAACAAGGGAAGCATTTAGTTTTTCACTTCAAAAGTCCTTATATGGTCTCAAACAAGCTTCTCATAAGTGGTTTGAAAAACTTTCTTTCGCCTTTTGTCTTGTTGGATTTAAATAATCTCATTATGATTATTCATTATTTACATCTACAATAGGCCATCATTACTATGTTATTGGTGTATGTTGATGGTATTATAATCACTGGTAATAATGACCTTGCCACAAAAGCTCTTAAGGATTTCTTGGATAACCATTTTCATATTAAAAACCTTGAAATTTTAAAGTACTTTTTGGGAATTAAAGTTGCTAGATCTAGTTAAAGAGTTTTTTTAAATCTCAACGAAAATATGCCACAGAGATTTTGAATGATGCAGGCTTCTTTGCTGCTAATCCAACCGATTTTTCAATGGTTCAAAATTTAAAACTAGATTTAGATTATGGTGTTATCTTAGAAGATCCAAGTTTATTCAGAAGACTAATGGCCGCCTCCTTTATCTTACTGTTACTAGATCAGATTTGGTGTATTCAGTTTAAAAACTGTGTCAATTTGTCTTTAATCCCCGTAAATCTCATTTAGATGTTGCTTACAGAATTTTAGCATATTAGAAATCTTCTCCTAGTAAAAGCATCCTAATATCTTCTAATAGTTGTTTTCAAATTGAAGCTTACTGTGATTTAAATCGGGGAAGCTGTCCAACAACACAAAGATCTATCATTGGCTATTGTTCTTTCTAGGAAAATTTTCTATTTCATGGAAAAGCAAAAAACAACCAGCTATAGGGCAATCTATTGTAGAAGCAGAATATAAGGCTATGGCTTCTGTTACTTGCGAATTAATTTGGCTCAAATGGTTTTTAGATGATCTTGGAGTCTCACATCCACAATCTATGCAGCTCTATTGTGATAATTAAGCTGCTCTTCAAATTGTTGCCAATCCAATGTTCCATGAAAAGAATAAACATACCGAATTAGATTGTCACCTTGTTCAAGAGAAAATCTAGGCAGGATTAATCAAAACAGCACATGTTTCATCTGCTCATTAGATTGCTGATATTTTTACGAAAGCCCTTAGAAAGGAACAATTTCATCATCTTAATGGCAAGTTAGGCATTCACAACATCCATGCTCTAACTTAGTGGCCAGTATTGGAATTGAAGCCAAGATTATTGGCAATATTATAGGCCTCTGTCTTATACCCGTTAGAAGCATAACCTGTGCACTTAGATTTGGCACATCACATGTTTGATGAAATTAAAATGCGTAAGTCATGTATTCTTCCTTTTATATTATCAACTATGTACTATAAATATGTACCTACATAAATTATGTAATTAACAATACAGATAATCAATTCTTTCATGAATTGTTCTTCTTTTTGGTTTTTTTTTTTAAATTTACAGTCCGTAGTCTGATATCTTATCCGTGGTCTCATAGACTTGTGGTTCATGGATTCTGGTTCGTACTTCTTCTTTGTAGTTCTCAATTTAGTTTTGGTTTCTAGCTCTTAGTTTTTAGTTCTGGTTATCGTTTCTTGATTTATTCATGGTTCTGTTTATTCTTTCTTACTTCACCTTATAGATATTACGCAAAGTTTGATTTTTTTTTTGCTGGTAATAAACTTATCTTAATATTTGATCCCCAAAATCTTGGGTCATGTGGCTTCTCCATCAGGTCTCCGGATTCTAATATTTGATACTAATCTTAATTTCAAGCTTACAATCTTTTTCTTTTTCCTTTTTTGTATTGGTTTAGGTTCTCTATATTGGTTGTCTAAGGTTTAGAATTTAGATATCAAAACCTAAGATGTTAGGGGATCTTAATTTTCGACTTAAATTCAGTTTTGACCTGACTTTGATGGTGATCTACCAAAAAGATAGGATTAGTAGTTATTAAATAAAATTATTATTATAAACATAGAAAATTATGAAAATGTGACCAAAAAATAATCAGCACTTATTTCCTATTCACAGAGGCGTCTGTCGAATTGAGTCTTAGGTCTTATCACCATGTGCAATTTCTAATTTCTCAATTGCAAATACAAAATGTTTCATCTCCTTGTTTCGTCTACACTGAATTGTAGTTTTCTAAAACGATTTCAAGAATTATATTTTCCAAAAAGAAAAAACTTAAATTCTCATAATGTTGTATGGCAGATCAATTATATATGCCAATGGGCAAAAATAGGGCAAATGGCGTGTTGGCAACGTCCATTTTCTAAAAAATTTATGAGAAATATGGTTTTGAGTCCCATTATTTTTTCTCCTAATTTAATTAGACAGGAAAATCTACTTTAATAATGTGAGTATAATAAATGCTTGATGTAAAATAATTTCAATACATTTTCCATTATAAATATTATTAAATGAATTTGGTTATACTAGAACCGAAAATATACTTTCACAACCACACAATAAAAATTATAATCATATTTTTTATCATTTATTATTTCATATGTACGGCTGTGATTTGTGTTATATTTTTAGATTGCCTATTAAATATTTTAATTATAATATTCATAACGGTGGGGAAGGGGGAAGGGGGAAGGGGGAAGGGGGAGGGAAGGGGGAAGGGGGAAGGAAGAAGAGGAAAACAAAGGGGAAAAAAAACCCTACATATGAACTTTATAAAACATATCGAGAAGAAATGGTAGTAAAGCGCCCAACTTCGATTGTAAACTCCACATGGCTGATGTCCTGAAATGACACAACTCTGCAGTCTGGTCAACCATCACATGTTGATTATGCCTGACACCTGACCTCTTTTCATCTTGACAAAACATAGTCAGTGGGAGCCACAATAACAGGCCCAAATCAAACGGCAGACGTTGATTGAGAGGAAAATAAATAAATAAATAAATAACCGAGGTCATTTAATCACGATGGCTTACCCTCTTCATTGCTAGAGCTCTTCATTGCTAAAGGTGGCAATGTCGGTCGGAATTTGTTTATTCGATTAGATACGAATTAAATAAGTTTGGGTTTAAAAAAATTAACGGGTGAATTCGATTTGATTCGTTAATTAAACGAATCGAATACAAGTTTGAAAATTTTAATTCGTTTAGAATTCGTTTAATAAATAAGTAATATATGAATCGAATATATGCCAATTCGTTTAAAATTCATTTATTATTTGTTTAATTAAATTACTTTTTTATCCTTAAATTTATTAAAAACTTTTTAAAATATGAATGTTAATATTATAATTTTAAGCATAACACATAAAGCTAAAAGACCAACCTTAATTTTACATTTCACATGCACTTTTCCCTTATCTCCTAACAACTCAGCCGCTACTGCTACATTTTGCCATCTCTTTCCCTTAATTTCCATCTCCAAACCCTTTTCTTTTTCTTTTTAATTTTTGCATCTAGCAAGTACTATATTTTGTCACTGCTCCAAATCTTTGGATTTGTGTGAGTGTGATAAGTAAAGTTTTGTCTTGTTTAATTATTATTTCCTTAAAAATATTATAAATTTACTATATATTTGATATTTTAAAATTTTACAATGATTATTATCAATATTGCAGTATGTTAAATTGTTAATAATATTTTATTTACTTTTTGGTGTAGGATTTTTGTTTTCAAGGTGGAAAAGACAAATGAAGAGATTTAAAGAAATTACCTTACTTTATAATTTGAATTTAAATTATTGTTATTTGTATTATTAGATATTTGTAATTTGATATTTAGATGACTTCATAATATGGTTTGAGTTATTTGTATTTTATTGTGGTATGTTAAACTTGTGATTTTTTTATATTTTATTTTGCTTAATTTTGTTTATTAATTATATTTTTCTAAACGAATCCTGATTTGATTTGATTCGATTCGTTAAAGATAAACGAATAATAAACGAATCCGGATTCGATTTGTTTATCAATTATATTAAATGAATTAAACGAATTGAACCGAATATTCATTTAATAAACGAATCGAATCCCAATCCATAAAATTTTGACCCAATTCATTTATGATTCGATTCGTTTATTCGTTTTGTCACCCGTAAATGCACCGTCAACCTCTTGCTAAAACTACAGGAACGAATGAGCTTTGAGAGCTGTTGTTAATGGGTGTGTTCTTTGGGATCTTTCTAGCGTGCATCAGTCATACGGTGGTGCAGCCGCCACAAATTTTTCATTGTTGATGATAAGTTTTCAACGTGTGATAAAAAATTACAATGAAAAAATTGTTACGAATAACAGGAAATTGAGTACTTCAGTGAAGCAAGTTCACTTATGAACAAAAGCAGTTTCCTACAAAGTATTTTAACGCGCTTTTAGAATTAAGTTCTACCTAAGCTAACACATACAAAGGATTGATACCGAAAAATGAAGACCAAATAATTAGCAAGCCCAATAAATTTACAAGTTCATGACATGCAGACATGGTGGATCTAAACTTACATGAGGCAACTTGATAGATTTTAGCTATGCAATTCTAGCTACAACAAAGAATAAGACCAGAGAATGGGAAAAGAAAAGGGAATTTTTTGCTTGTACAAGAACTAGAACTATCGAGCACTTGGTCGAACAATGGACTCGTCTAATGACAGGAAGTTCTCAGTACCACCAAAGGAACCCATGTTGAGAGAAGAATGAAGGGAATTCCTAGACATATCATCTGAGTTACCATCTCTGGCTGCTGCAGCTTCCCTTTCAATCACGATAGCATCTTGGATGTCCTTGAGAACTTCTGATATTGATGGTCTCATATGTCCGTGAGGCAGAACACACATCAAAGCTTTTTCCGCTATCTTCCACATTGACTGGATGTCGTATTCATCTAGTAGAGATGGATCAATGATTCCTTGAATGTCACCACTCTCGATGTGTAGCTTTGCCTGCGATACAATGATTGAAGACAATTAACATGCGATAGCAAAGCTTGTACAAGAAAAAACAACAAAGATTTTAGCAAAAGGCAAAAGAGTTGAGAACTATCAACAGCAACATCAGAGGACTAGCAAAAAGTTCTTTTTCCCAATACTCTTTCCACACGACTATCAGCAAAAATCACATTCATATGCTTTTCCAGAGCTAATTATTCAGCTTCAAACTTCAAGGAGATAAAACTTTGTAGTCATGAAATTTCTATAATAAGGCTTCTCAGAATTAACTAACTAGACTTTACCCATTGGACTATGTTACGGCAATTGGCACCAAACTTTTCGTTGGATATAGCTTCCTGACCAGATATCAACTCAAGAAGAATGACACCAAAACTATAAACGTCACTCTTGTCCGTTAACTGCTGGGAGATGTAGTACCTGCATATCATGAGAAGAAAACATTATTAATATAAAGGGATCAATCATGTTATATGTACAGTATATGACCGTCAACCAATTCAGAACCCAAGGCTCTCCTTGTTTTTCAAGAATCATTATCAACCAGACACGGTGTGATAATGGCCACAAACAGAAATTGCTGGGGCTAAAATGTTTTTATGTTTCCATTTAATCAGAGGCCTCAAAACCAACCAAACATTCACTAGCAATCCACAAATACTTGTTTGTTTCTCTGGTCATACGTATGAATCTTGTCAAAATGCTAATAACCCCCAAACGAAATGTACTTACATTAACTATATAACAAAGCACAAGTAGTACATAAGTGGAAATCTCAATAATTATTGACATTTAACAGGATCTCAAGCAGAGTGTAAGTGGAAAAGGGCCTTACTCAGGATCTAGATATCCTACAGTGCCCCGTACTATGCTTGACACATGAGAGGCTCCATCCACTGCAAATTTTGATAGACCAAAATCCGAAACCTTTGCTCTCATGTGTTTGTCAAGAAGAATATTGCTGCTTTTTAAATCTCTATGGATAATGGCTGGAACACAGCCCGTGTGAAGGTACTCAATTCCTGAATCGGCACAAAAAGACAATATTCAATACAATAATTCTGTAACAAGTGAGAGATTTCTCAGTAGAGAAGAATTTCATTGCTTGGCCCACAACAAATTGTTGGAAATTGTAGAAAAACAACCGTTAAATAGATGTAATTAGTAGTTGAGTATCAGTAGATAATGGTTAGAGTGATTAATAGTTGACTGTTAGTAGTTAGAATGATGTATATACATACGTTTAAACAGGGTAAAAAATAAGAAAGACATAAAAGCTTTTTATTTTTTTTTTCCTCCACAAACCTTTCGCAGCATCTTCAGCAATTTCAAGGCGTTTGATCCAGTTAATTCTTTGCTCATGTGTCAATGTGCCTACCAAAATTAATTCACGGTTAATTCTTAAAACTTGTATCATCTTAATGCAAATACATGAACTCACCATAGAGATGTTCCTTCAGTGTTCCGTTATGCATGAACTCATAAACAAGCACACTTCTCCCTTCTTCTTGACAATATCCAAGAAACTGCACTAAGTTCCTGTGATGTATCCTTGAAAGAAGAGTCACCTACATCCAATAGAACGATTGGTCAATTCACAAGATTTCAGATTCTAATCACTAGCTTGGTATTAAATCATCTAATACAACTATTCTTTCAGTTTCAAATTTGTCATGTTTCTAATTTGTTAAAAATATTTCCACCAGTAGCAATTATATCAGGGCAATTTATTTCCTTCAATTAATGTGCAGCATATTTAAATTTGTCATGTTTTAACAACATGACAAACCTCTAGTCTTAGTTTATTAGAAAAATGCAGGTAATCAACTACAATAATCACTGCCGTTAATTTGAAGAAAAAGCTGGGCATCAATATGAATAGCAAAATTCAGACTAAAGGATGGGTTAATAATGTGAAAAGTTACCTCATTAGTAAATTCTCGCTTTCCCTGATAGGAATTGCTGGTCAGAACTTTGACTGCAATTTCCTTTCCATCTTTGAGTTTCCCATAATAAACGACTCCAAATCCCCCAGAGCCAATTTTCTTCTCAAACATTTTTGTAGCATCTTCAATATCAGATAATGTGAAGCAATGTGCAGCCTCTGCTGGAGCATCATTCAAGGAAGAAACTGGCCTTTGTACCGGCAGAGAATGTCGATGTTGTTCTAAGAAAATTAGAAAATATTAAACATGTTAAGCCAGCTCAGATATCCAATGGATCAGACATGAACTTCCAACTTGATCCAAATGATACCTTTATCATAATTGTTTTTCTTCCCTTTGTGCATGAATAGGCAAGATACAACAGTAGCCAATAGCAGAACAGCAGCTCCAACTGATGAACCAATAATAATACTAAGGTGCTTAGCTCCTCTTCCCCCTTCATGAAGATTAATGTTTCCAGCGTAGCTGTTGAGGAACAAAAAGCAAAAGCAAAAGACTTAGAAGCACTGAATTTTCATTGTAAAAACTGAGGGATGATGAGAGAGTTAAAAAAAGACAGTATTGGACAGGCCAAAAGGTGAATAATTGTAAATTTGATGGATCACACCAAATCTAAAGCACAGTAGGTGTTAAGCACTTAAACAGATGGCAACCAGTTATTGAAATGTGCCGAAATGTGAAAAATAAAGTATATCTATTAAACTGAGCTATTTCAAGATAACAGTGAGTTCATCACAGCCTCCATAATTATTTTTGTTGGCTTGTCGCCATCCATACATTTCAGTAGCTGAAACCATGTAATATTAGCAATATCGATAATGAATGTATATCCTTTTTTAAACGATTCAAAAACTTCTGATTGCATTTCCAACAGGAGCTGAGACACAGTATTCATAAAAACTGAAAGGCGTAAAAGTAAAACTAAAGTAAAACAATTTAGTAGTTTCCCTTGATTAAGGTTTACAGATATGCTCAGTTGCTGACGATGGACTGGGGTTCAATCCGTCTTGGGTGTGTTCATAATTGTTTGCCAAGCGGAAAATAAGCATGCCAACAATTTCATACTAAATTTTAACAATCATCTTATCAATTTTAGCTTCTCAATTTGAAACCCATACTCACTTCAAAACCACGTTTTTGCTGAGAAGACTGGATGGGACTGTTCCCGATAACATATTATTTTGCACATACCTGCAACCAGCAAATGCATCAAGTACATGCAATTGTTTCCTTGGATGCAACATGGAAAACATCCTTTTATTTATAAAAAAAAGCAAGGGATGAAAAAGATCAAACAGTAAAAATCATTTAAAGAAAATTATTGTGCCATCACCTTCTAATAAAAAAATAAAAGATATTAAAACATCCGGCAGAATGTCCTTAAAATAGTAAATGGCTAATATCCAAGTTCTGATAACTTACAATTCCCTCAAATTTGGTAGGTTCATCAAAGAGGAAGGCAGCGGACCCGTCAACTGATTGTCTTCGAGATGACTGTATCAGGGAAGATCTTAGTTAATAATTAGCTAATAATTTGATAAGTTTCATTATTAAGAGAATAAGTCATCAGGATTGTACATTATCCTCAAATCTGGGCAACCACTAAAATCAGGTATCGGACCAGTCAGTGAATTCCCATCAAGCCACCTGTGAACCATTAGACAATGGATTATGATAACATAAGGGGCTCCAATTTTTATAAAAGAATATTCAAATATGTAATTTATCTGAATTTTGAAACTTACAATTCAACTAAGCTGCTCAATTTTGTCAAGTCTGAAGGGATATTCCCAGTCAAATTCTTGCTAGATAAGTGGCTGAGCAACGCAAAAGAAATTGTGACATTTTAATATTTCGTTCAGATATGGTACTAGAGTATAACACCATAAGCCTGTTAAACGCATAACATGAAACATCAGAAGGAAGAAATATTTACATCACAGTTATACTTGGTTGTGGATCTGAGTTACACTGCAACCACGACCATGGAACTGGCAGGCATGGGTCGCCACCTTCTTGAGCCCAATCAGCTGATGAGTAAAGTGAAATTACACTCGCAATAGCTACTCCTACAACTCAAACAAACCTATGATGAGAGGTAGTGTGATTGGAGCTTCTAAGGTTCGCCATTAAATTACAGTTCACGGCAAGATTAAAAGAATGTGGGGAAAAGAAAAGTATTCATGGGAAAGTGTTTGCCTTCCAATAGCATTTTCTTCTTCTTCTTCTTTTCTTTTTTTTTTAAATTAAAAAATAGTAACACTTGTAGCTAAAAACACAATTATAAACACCGCGACTTCAGAATAAGGAGAACATTCCAACAACCTACTGTCACTCAAAGGAGACAAACTACACTTACCATCTATGGAGCCATCATTATGCTCCAGATACTTGTTTATCTCCATAGCATTCAAGAGTGGACCCCTGGAAGAATCATAAGTTTTCCCAAATTTAAACGATAACACAAAGGGTAGGGATAGGTTTGTATATCCCGGCTCATAGACTCGATATTTTCCTTGAGCATTTTCTTGGATATTCACAATAGCTTTGCTTACATCAGGCCGACCAGGGAGCACTAGCCTAAATTTTCTCGACTCATCTGGATCCAGATCTTCAATTTCTGCAAAATAGGTGACAGCCCAACCAAAACCGGGAAAACCATCCAAATTTAACCTGTAAGTTAATGATCCATTTGTACCAAGTACAGCAGTCTGCATCACCTTTTGAGGTGGCAATTCGTCACTTCTAATGTCAATTGGCAATTTGGTTGACACTTTCTCTGTGCCAGCAGCGACGTCAACAAGATAATTTGCTTTCTTCAAAGAGTCAGATTCCCATATTCTATCAAATGGGTCATCAGGATACCTGCAATTACACAAAACATAACTTTGTATGTTCTCCCTTTTCATGGACAAAATTTGCTTGCTATGACAGTAGTTTACAAAATATGACAGCCTTCTTAGTTAAACTTTTTAAATCATGAAAGTTGTTGTTGGATAAAGGGCAGCTTAAATAACATTATTTTTTCTTTCTATTAGTTGATTTCTACATCTAGTGGCCCATAATTTAATCAAGCATTCAGATAAAAGCACGCTCAAAGGATCAGAATTCAGACAGTGTATTATTCTTAACCAGATCCAATTAGCATACCTAACTGGAGCTTCACTATCTGCACCAAAATTAATTCTTGCAGATACACTGAGGTAATAGCGATCTTCAAATGGTGTGAGGTAAACTGAACCATTGAATTGCCGGAGCTCAAGGGTAGAAATGAATGGCTGCCCAGTTGTAGCATTTGATAAACACACGTCAATTTTAGGACTTGAAGCCAAAAATATTAGTTCTCGCACCTCTATAGTAGCAGCATCCGAAATGACAATAGTAGACCAATGAGTAGGTCCAAGGGAAATGTCAAATTTAGGATAAACATTATTGTTGTCAAAATTACCGTACAAGAATGTTGCTCGTATGAGATACCTTGTCCTTGTTATGACATCCAGCTTGTAACAGTACTTCCTAGAATCAGCAGGAAAATGTCTGAGTGTCATATATTGCTTCCTAGTCTCATTTGCAACAGATATATTACTTATTTGTCCGTAAATAAGATGATCATCAGCAATCCACTGAAGTCCAATTTCATCAGTGAAATTTTCGTTACCCCCACAGTTCAAACTCACAAAACCTGCATCACATATGCAATGTGTTAGCAATACTAGTATAGAATAACTGGAGACATTTCAAATTTTAAGTTTTAAACACAATGAAATTCTATTAAAAAAGCAGACTTTGCCAACCACATTCCGGAATTACACACACCACCAGTGTAAAATTGAATAATACTTTACGAGAAGTGAGAACTAAAAGAGACCACACCAGTGTATTATTGAATCATGGTTACGAGAAGTGAGATCAAATGAGACCATTTACATCCTTAGAAAACTCATTCCTACAACAACGCAACCTTGGGAACACCTTCCTTATTATTAATTTGACGTTAGAAAGAGCGGATTACATCTCCATGATCAATGTAGGGAAAAAAAAAGGATATAATAGTTAAAATACATTAACCCTGGTAAATATATGAAAGGGATCATCTTCAATTATTAGTCAATGATTGAAACAAATTAGTTAAAAGATTTCAGCCACTTTCGAAAATATGAATTATTTTCTTGACCTTTCGTGTTTTATTGCCTCTCCAAGAAACATCAATCAAGCTCAATGGAAAGAACTTAGATGGGTCATAAGGATCACCCAACATCAGTTAAATTTTAAGGAAAATACAAATTCCAAAACGCATTTTGTGGCTGCAAGATTTTGCCCTGCCTTCATCTTAAGCCTTATGAAATCACATCTTCACGAGCAAGAGACAATTGGAAAGGAATGGGATTGGAATTAAAATTCCATCAGCAATGCTTGCCATTCTACTGAATCATTAAAAAGCCTAAAACCATGTAATTATGAACTAAAATAACATATGTGAGTAACAATACGATTAAGCAAAAATTTCAAGGGTCGTGCTTCTGATAAAATTTAAATAAGCTTTGTCTAAGAGAAGGTTAAATCAAGTCATGCAGCGGCAGCAAACTTTAATAATTTAAGAGGATCATACTTCTGGGTTTGTTTTGGCTTCTTTCATTCGTTTTCCAATGTTAATTGCACATAGCAGTGAATGGCTGGAGCAAGATAAAGTCAAAACCAAATAAAAATTGTAAAAACCCTTCATGTTTCTTGTCAAAAAAAGATTAAACAAAATGGACCAACAAGATTAGTCCTGGTCATGGTGCCAGCATCATTAAACACAAACAAAATCAGTCATCCCTTCCAAAACAAAAGGAGGCAAATTTCCCACATAATAAGAAAAAAAGGAAAGGACTTCATGATAACAGCATAAAAGAAATTTTTTTTTAAGCAACTGAAAAACTTGAGAACACTGAACACGAACATGAATATGAACAAGTAAGCATTTAATACAGAGAGAGATATGGAGATACCCACCTGGCATCTGAGCAGAGGAGGAGTCCAAGAGAAGAAGAATAAGAACAGATGCTACCGAAAACGGCAGAAGAAGCCTTCTTCTTCTCTCCATTTCTTCTGTGAAGTGATAATATTGAAACCAAAATGAAAATTGAAACTGAAAAAAAGAACCAAACCACCCCCTCCCCTCCCCCAAAAAAAAGAAGCAAAAAGAAATGGAGCAACTCTTTGTACAGAGATAAAGTAGCCGCTACCCAGCCAGCCAGCCAGCCACTGGCCACTGATCAAACTATGTTATTAATAATAATACGTAATATCCTTTTACAACGTCGATGATTTGCAGAGATGAAAGTGAGTTCATTTCATATAAATTAATGGAGTTTTCGTTAAGTAAAGAGCTAATAGAGTGTTTTATGTATTAAAACCAACTTTTTTGTTGGGGAGTGAGACTGTGACTACTGGAGAGGCGGGCCCACAAAAAGTTGTGATGGCGAAGCTGGGACCTCGGAGTTGATCAAAAGTTGATCAGAGGGCAGAGAGGAGACAGAAATTCGGAGCTCCATGATGAATCTAATTTCCATTGAGCTGTTACATACAGAGTCTGTAAGGTAGTTTTATCCTGAATCAGAGGATAAGTTTTGGTAGTGGGAAGTGTGGAATGGATCCCACCACTTTAGCTTTTTGAGCGTTTGAGCTGCTGCGATTTCACATCACGCTCTGATCTGATCTCTCTCTCTCTCTCATTCGCTTTTGTCGCGTTGTGCGCTGTTTGTTTGTCGTTTTTTCTTTAATTAATCTCAGACCATAACACACATACATCACATTCCCCATTGATTATTACCTTCGTGTTCTCACCTGAGATCCTGTTGTTGCTCACGCGCGACGAGGAGCGAGTACGGCACACGCTCACTGAAGTAGTGTTAAAAAACAGTGTGTTGTGTGATGAGTAATGATACAGCCACAAACTCTTGTACAAATTTATTTTGTACAAATTGATGTGGCATGATAAGATTGGTTGAATTAAATATCACTTGGCCCACATGATTTATTTTTATTATTTTATATTTTCATTCAACCAATCTTATCATGCCACATCAATTTGTACAAAATAAATTTATACAAGAGTTTGTGGCTGTATCATTACACGTTGTGTGATTTGTATGATTTATAATTTTTTTAGTACAAAATTTTCCAGTCTATCGTTTACATTATAATTCGTCCTAAAAATTAAATTGTACTTCATCGAAAACGGGTTTTTTTTTTGTATGTAAGCTCTTTGTCTTATTAGGAAAGAAAATCTTAAAGATGATAAAATGTTGAATAAAATTGATGATATTATTTTAATATTTTTAGACCTTTTTTTCTTGTATTAACAGAATTTGGATGGTAGCGATGTATTTGAGACAAGTTATTGTGGTTTTTCTTTTATATATTTACTAAATATTTATAATCATAAATCTATTAAACTTAGTTTAGATAGCTTTATTATGATATAGTTTGAATATTTATACTTTAAAGGAACTGCATAAGCTTTTAAATAATTGAATATATCTTTCCGAAATTATTTAATTGTATTAAATTACTAGCTAAATCTACTTTTTATATATAGATTTGTATTATCTACATTAAATTAAATTCTAAATTTTTATTTTTTAATCAAGATTAATCTCCTTTTTATCATAGTTATTGTGCTTAGATCCTTATTTTCTCGAGAATCAAACACCCTGAAACCTTAATACTAATTCCAATAACGCAATTAAGAATATGAACAAAGTCATATCAAAATCAAACAACAAAAACACGGGATTTATATGTATTTTCATTCATTAAATTACTATGAGAATATCACGAAGTCATTATAAACTCTTCATTTCATTAATTTATATAATGAACCATATTTAATTGGTAAATTGACATATTTATACTAAAAGGACAGAAACATCCTTATTAATAATTTGTTATTAAAATCAAAGGGTAATATTTAAATAAAAATGAAAAAAAGTAAAATATTGATTATCTCGGTATTTGATCGAGTCTTCTTTAACGAACCTCAGGGACATGCTTGTATTAGTTACTTTTCAAACGGAGACGAAGCTTGTCATTTTCAAGTTGTTACACGCGCTTGTAGAGGTGGTGGAAGCACTTCTTTCTACTGTTGTCAGTATTAGTTTGCCTATTTAAGCCCTTGTATTTTCTCATATTTACTGTTCTAGACCTGATATTCTCCCTGTCGTAAATATTTGCCCACTTTTACACGTAGACTCCAATTTGTTGACATATTATTTTGTTGTTGAACTTGAATGATACAATTCAAATGATTGTAGCATCCCAAATTATCTGCTATGGAATATCTTATCAGCCACTCGAATATAAAAGCAAAACCCGACAAAAAGCAAAAAAGAGAAGATAAAAAGTAGAAGCATTTATGTGATTGTTTTGCTGAATAATTGACTAAATGAAAATTTTTTATACATTTCAAATTTTTTATCTTAAAAATTATATTAAATAATGTAAAACTCATCAATTAATAGATGTGATAATTAAATTAATTCACTTAAATCTTATAAAGAATTACCAATCACTTAATAAATAACACATCATTTAAGATAAAATTTGTGATAAGAAATTTGAAAATTTATCATTACTTTACTTTTTATTGCTCAAAAAGATGAAAGATTAAAACTTGAGAAACCTTTATTCTTTTTGTTTGTATTAGGTAAAAGTCTGTAGTCATGTTTTTATTTGGAATAATTTTGTTGTATGTTATAATTTTTTTTAATTAAGCAAAGATTAAATGGTTTTTAATCTACCCAACGGACCAAAAAAATCCATGAATTTTAAATTATGGTACACTTCTAATGTCCTGACTAAAAACAAATTACAATATAATGATGACTAGTACAATATTTCAAAATTGAAGGGGTTACAGGACAAAAGTTCTCTACCGTTAAGGGCAGGTTAAGTAAATAGAATCTCTCGTTGGAAAAAAAAAAAAAACAAACAAACGTAATCAGAATCTGACATAGACTGACGAAATGAGAATAGTTATGGCCAAAATTATATAAAAATTACATAAATTATGCCTTCAATGTAATGAGGAGAGAATCTCATGTGGCATGTATATAGAGTAAAATCTCTCCGAATGGGAATAATTTTCATATAATTATAATAAATTTTGATCATAGTTTAGGTGAGTTATGAATAACAATAAAACTATTTTGTAATAAATTATATTTTTTAAATCTTATTTTATTAACTTGTTTCTATATAGTAATAATTTTATTTATTTTATAAATATACTTGATTTTTTTTTTCATTTTGCACAACTCAGACTCAAATATTTTTGGTCATTTGAGTTTGTTTATTAACTTTGGGTGGCATAGTTTATTTCCTAGAGGAAGATAAAAATGTATCACTTGCATTGGCTGGTGATTACATGGCTTGTGCTATACAATCTACAGTATTTATAGAACTTATGTTAAGAGAAAAATTATTAAGAAAATATAAACTTTTAAAATGACTTTAAATACTTCTAACATTGCATAAACACATATGTTAATTTTTTTTAAAACTATGTCTATCTCTTTTATCAATATCTTTGTGTTGGATTTAACATGCTCCATTAATTAATTATTAATGTAATGCATATACCTCTATATCACTTGCACTAAGAATAATTAAGTTAAAATAATAAACTCTTTATAGTATTAAAATTAGTTTTAGTCCCAATATTATTACTATAAAGAGATTTTGTTATAGTACATGCAAAATTGAGTTGTCTGCTTCTCCACTTAATTATTAGGAACCATTTATTTTAGACTGTCACGCACGTTGAAATTGAAATAAAATCTTCATAATTTTCCCATGAAGTTTTTTGAAATAATTTTCATTTTCCCATAATGTTATATTGATGTAGAAAAATATATTAGTTGGTTTTATCAACAGTTGTGATTATGGTACATTAAAAGTATTATTTCTCACATATTATATATCAATTTTTTAATTATTTTTTAGAGTATCGCTGTACATCCCAAATTTGTTATCCCAAATAATACAGTATTCATCAATTAGTTGATAAGATAATATAATTAATTTACTTAAATTTTATAAAAAAATTATTAACCAATTAATGAATGCCACATTATTTAAGATAATTATTTAGAATAAAAAAATTAAAATATTTATCATTACTCTAATTTTTAACCAACTAATAGTGTCAAGCTGTGGATTATAGTATGCTAAGGATTCTGGATCCTTTATCAAAATTTCAAATATCTTTAAATTATCCAACTGTTTTTAGATTTCATAAAAAATTGACATAAAATTCCCTCTAAAAAGGAGTTACCAACGAATTTAAAATTTAGTCATCATATGATACAATCCCTGCGGTGTTTGGAATTACAAACTAGAATTTAAAAGAAAAAAAATTGTAGAAAAAAAATTTTTTTTAAAAAAAAAATTTTTTTTTAAAAATATTTTATAAAAGGCGCGCACGTGCGTTGCATTGACCGAGTGTTGGAGATCAAAAGCTGTTGAGCATTGAAAACCCGTCAATTCTGCCCAATTGTGGGCCCACTTTCAAGCCTGAACGAGTCTTTGAAGCTTTCTTATAAGCGGAATGTATTAAGACCGTGTTTGGCATGACGCATTAAACAGCATTATTAGTGGGCCCACATTGGTTAAAGAGAACTTGTGACTTGTATTTAGCAAAATAAATGACACCCTCCACAGTCCACACCGCACCCCGCGAACTCGCGCAGGAACATGCATTCAATTCTTTTTAAAACCATTTTTTTGTTAACTAAAGTTATTTAATTTATTTATAATTATTTATTGAATTAATGCATTTGAATTATTTTATTTTTATATAATTAATAATATAAAATTTTAAATACTAATAAGTCTAAATTTTTATTATTTTTATAATAATTATATATAGAATATAAAAAATTATATAACATTAATATAATACAATATTAATACAATACACTCTACATTAAACAATCAACACATTATGATACAATATACTATGCCAAAGACACTCTAATGGATAATACATTCAATATGATAGTTCTACTAACTTTCAAATTTGAGAGCATGAATATATATATATATATATATATAAAGAGAGAAGATAGAGAATAGAAGAGCTCAGTTGTTATTAAAATATTTAATAGTGTTACTATTCTAGATAAGAAAACATGTAACATGTTAACATTTGCCTTTAAAAATAATTCTACATCCGTTTTATTTTTTTCATTTCTTATTTTAAAATCAATAATTCTTTAGTTAAGTTAGACACTTTTTTTCTTAATTTTTGAAGTCGAGTTCAACTCTTCTTTTAGTATGAAAATTTATTTCTTTATTCTTTTTGTTTAGTCCATATTTCTAATCACTTCACATTCAAATTTAGTTTTTATACTATTTTTCTCTTTTGTATTCCACAAATGTAAAACAAAATGTACGTTAAAAATTAGAACTCCAAGAAGCCCTTTATTATTTACTTTTTCTTTTTAGTTCATAGTAAAAATAAAGGAGAGAAACAAAAAATTATTCTGTAATTGACAAATTGGTGGGAATAAAAATAGATGAATTACAGTATTATGGAATTAGTAATGAAAATTAGTGGAGAATTCGATTTACGAATTTTTTGTTAAAAAAAATATTTTGGTTTTGATTTTTGTCGTGTAACACTTTGACTCATATCGAAAAGTAATATGCCAAAGGAAAACTACCTAAAAGTTGTCAATCAAATAATCAGAAAAAAAAATAATTTTTTACAAATTATGTCAATTTCCATTATATATAAAACACAGGTTGAAGATATTATTTTATACTATTATTAGGATTTAATTTTTCAACTTTAATTTTTATGTACCTCGGATTAAATGTGAACAAACTTGAAGTATTGATTAAGAAATAAATAATCTATTCATTATTATTAACAATCGTATGTAGTCAATTATTTAAAAACTCTTAAAAGCTTCAAAGATAAAATCTTTTTTGTTTTTAAAATCTAGTGGTTTGTCATTTTAGTTCACACTTGCTTCGGGAAAGACCAAAAATGGTGGAGTTAGGTTTCTGAAAAGGCCATTTCAAGTGGTTTTTAGTCCAAAAATAACGATGCTAAAAGTAAGAAGAAAAAAAAAAGTTATAAAACTCGCACAACTCAATTCCCTAAATTGACCAAACTTTGGCTCAATAGTAAGTCATAAGTGGGCACTGAAATATTCACTTTGACTGATAATGCCATCTCAAGATTCTCAACTTTATAGATCTAATACACAATTTGGAAGAACTATGTGATTCATAATTGTCCTTGTAAAGAAATTAGTGTCGCGGTTGGCACATAGAAGAAGAACCCACGCAGCTCTTAGTGTTTTGATCACTTTTTCAAACTTTGCAGCAACATCTTTCATTCTTTATGGGATTGTGTTTAAGGCCTAACCTTTATTTTATTTTTATCAAAGTGGTAGCTTTGTCTTGACTTTTCAAAAAGGAGACTTGTTTTCTCTTCTTTTTTTTTTTAATTATTGAATTTGCACAGTCGAATCCAAAGCTACGGATAGGTTTCTACTTTCTACCGTGCTTGATAAGTCTAAAATTAATTATTTATATAAATGGGCTTTTCTTAATGTGTAAGTTTAGGAGGGTACTTCAACTTTTTTTTTTCTCCTTCCCCTATAAAGAAATCTTTTTCCAATAAGGAATTTTGAGGTGCAAGAAAAGGATGGTGCTTTTTACAGCTAGCTTTCATGCGGATTTAGGCCTTCTCCAGATCTCTTCTAACAAATATTGGAAGTAGTGAAACTATTAACACCCCTCCAAACTCCTCCATAACACCCCTCTTCTAAACGAACCCCAATAAAATTATATATAAATCACTCTACTTCTAACACCACCTACTTTAATTCCATAAGTAACCCTATATATCATTTTTTTCCCAATAAACCATATATAAACAAAATTATTTTATTACAAAACTTTTTCACCAATTTAATCTCAAGCTCTTGTTCGGTCATGAAATCAATTTTCAATATAGAATTCCTTCAACTCCTTTTTACTTTTAAGTGACTGTACAAAGCACGTTACATAGACTTACATAGAATTCATAATATTAAGGCCATGTTTGGTTGACTGGAGAGGAGGTGGGAAAGGAGGTGAATTTAAAATTTTTAATAATTTCTTTTGTTTGATTGGAATAAACTAATAAGAAATTAATTTCTACATAAATTTAATACATACTGTAATAAGGAATTCAGATTCTTCTTTAAAAGGTAGGAATTCTAATTCCCTAACTTAAAAATAACCAAATAGTCATTTGCAACCCTATAACATTTCAAAATTTTCAATTTTGCCATTTGTTAAAATTAAAAAAATGAAAACCTAAAATTACTTAATCTCGCAATTTCTTTCTAACGAGCAACCCCCTCTTCGATTTTCATCCATTTTCACAGTTGTTGCCATTGGTTCAAATCAGTTGTTGTCGGGTATTTTATTTAAATATATCTCATTTGTCCTTAAATATTAAATTTATATCCCATTACATACATATACCTCGTGAAAGTGTAAAAAAAAAAACCTAAAAAAACTATCTATTTACATTTACTTCCTCTCTCATGACTTCTACATAATAACACAACCAAAGTCGAGTATACTCCACTTTTTACCTGATTTAATTAAAGGGAAAATTTTTATTTCAATTTAAGTCGAGTATTCTCAACCAATTACCGAACTTCAATGAAAAGTCAAGAATTTTTAATGAATGAATATTGGGTAAGGTTAAATTAAAGTCGGGTATTCTCGACTATTTACCCGACTAATATGAAAAAGTCGAGAATTTATACTGAATTATTAATTATGTATGGTTTGGTTGAAGTCGAGTATTCTCGACTATTTACCCGACTTCGAGGAGTTGGGTTTAGTTTTATGAGGATTTAGTTGTGATTATTTTTATACTTTCTCTAGTTTTTTAGAGTATATATGTGTAAAATTTAAGAGTGTTATAATTTTATGTATATATTGGGTATTTTGAAAGGAATGAGGTACATCCCACACAATTCTCCCGTTGTTGCCATGGATTCTGATAGACTCAATTTGCTCTACTTTTTTTTTTTCGTGTAGAATAATTACACAGATTTCACTACACAAAAACTCTTTCACACACAACAAAACTTCTACACAACCAGGATATTCGAGAGACCCGGAACTCTCCTACATTCACAGAATTATTTTCACAAAATCTCACCCCCATTAAAACCCATTGTTCTTAAATATAAACCAACCCTACACTCCCATAACTGACAAATAATGGACTGCCTAAAGTACTAATACAACTGCTTAACAGTTTATTACAAACCACAAACACAACCCAAACTCCTATTAACTGCTCCTGGAAACCGTTTTCCTTCTCTGGTATGTGATGTGGACAAGTGGCCTATCAGATTCATCTTAAAATAAAAAGAACAAGATGAAAACAAAGATAAATTTTTATGATTTTATAGATTTATTTAGTTGTTGATATGTTAATTTTTTTGTCTGTTGAGTTTATGATTCTGTTTGGTTGCTGAGGAAATTATGGCTAATTTATTTTTGTTTTGTTTATTTATTGAACTAGACTTGATTATTTTCCTTGATTAATTAATTATGGCTGAGTTTATTGAACTAGCCTTGATTCATTTGTTTGGTGGGTTTTATGATTATGTTTGGTTGCTGAGAAAATTATGGCTTGGTTATTTTTGCTTCGTTTGTTTATTGAACTAGTTTTGATTAATTAATTACGGCTGAGATTATTAAGAAATGGCACCAGGCAGAGCCAGAAAGAAGAAACTCGCATGAAGAAGCTAATAGGACTAGGAGAGTTTATTAAATTGCTACTTTTTTTTTTACTTGCATTTAGCAGTTTACTTATTTTATTCTTAAAATCAAAATAAAGTCTACATCGTAGTCGATTTTTTTCTTCCCGCATAGTGAATATATATTTAACTCAGTTCAATTGTTTTTGTTGGAATGGTTCATAGAAATGATGAGAGAAATGATTGCCAAATTCTGCATAATTGGTTTTTCTAAGAATTATTTCCTGTATTTTTTTGGTTGTTTTCTCCTTTTTATGTTTCTAGATATTAAGTGGCTTGTAACTAAAAATGGAAATGATTATAATTGAATTATAGTGAAATGGAATTGAAAGCTGTGGATTGCCATTGAATTGGTAAGCTGTTAGTGGGATTTGGTTGACATCGACTTAGGTGGCGTTTGTTTTTTAACTTAATAACTTAAAGTGACTTAACTTAATTAATTAAGTTAATTAGAAGTGTTTGTTTTTATAACTTAATGAGAATTTTTAGATAATTTTGACTTAATAAAATAAGCTAATTTTTTTGGCTTTTTACTTAATGGAGAAATCTGAATTAAGTCAATTACTTGCTAATGTCAAAAATATCCCTGTTTTATAATTTATTTTTCATGTCTATCCCAAAACTCACCCATAGATATTTACCCCACATAAAAATATCCATATTTTTTCTTTCTTATATTATATACGATAAAATTTAAAATTTATGGTATTTTATATATTAAAATTCTAAAATAATTATGTATTCACTTGAATATAGTTTTACTTATAAATGTTAAAATATTGTGGTATTTAATATATTATTTATTTGACATTCAAATTTAATAAGGATACAAATGTAAAAGTACATATTTTCAGCTTTTTAAGTTGAAAAAAACAAACAACTTAATACTTATTTTTCGAGATTCAGACGAAAAAACAAACATATTATTCAGATTCAGATATTCAGACCTATTCAGAATTCAGACTAATTCAAGTCTATTCAGATTTCAGATAAAAAAACAAACGCCACCTTACTTTAAGTTCTTTTCTTTTCAGGTACCTTATAAAGTTCAAGTTGGTATACAATCATTGAAAGGGATCACAAATACTTGGGGATATTGTAAAAATTTAGTGACTTCTTATATTTACTTTTAGAAATTAGTGGGCATTTCATTTGTGGCACCTTTAATAGTAAATTAATTTTTTACTTAGTTCCTGTGCTTTTTTAATTGTTTTTCCCCTGTTCAAGTAAACTTTTGCAATTATTATGCATATCCTGCAACTTTTAACCTTATTATTTTTTTGAGTACATATGTATGACCTTTTTTTTTTTAAAATTAAGACGTGGATAATTCTTTGTGCAGTCATGGACGACTTAGGTTTAGCTGAAACAGATAATATGAGAAAGAAGAAATTGGTTGGGCTTTCTATCCGTTGTTTATATACCATGCAAGTATATTTTTATTTCTTGAAGTTTATGAAGAAAAAAATGAGAAAAAATCAATGTATGTGCTTGACTTTTTCGTAAATAGGAAAATTGTTCATCAATTAGTTTATGAGTGATGCAACTTGCATAGCCCAACTTAGAATGGATAAGTGTGCTTTTGCATATTTATGCGCAAGGCTTGAAACAGTTGAGGGGTTAAAACCTTCAAGACAGTTTTTAGCAGACAAAAAAATAGGCATGTTTTTACACATAACAGCACATCATGTAAAAAATACAGTGATTATATTTAAATTTATGAGATCGAGACAGTCCGTTAGCAAATACTTTTCACGATGTTTTGTATTCGATTCTATGGCTTCATAGAGAGTTATTGAAACAACTTAATCCAGCTACTGAAAACTCCACTGATGAGAGATGGAATTGATTTAAGGTACTTCTCCTAGCCATATTTATTATGATTATATGTTTTTATCATATCAAAAATTTGGTGGTCACTAATTACTATTATTTTTTCCTACATTGATGATAGAACTATTTAAGAGCACTAGATGGTACATACGTCGGGGTGAGGGTGCCTACAACTGATAAACTTAGATATCGAAATCGAAAGGGAGAGATTGACACTAATGTTTTGGGAGTATGCTCCCAAGACATGCAATTCATTTATGTTTTAATTGGGTGGAAGGGTCAGCAACTGATGGTAGGGTTTTGCGTGACGCAATATGTAAAACAAATGGTTTAGATGCCCCAAATGGTAAGTCGTATACAAGAAATAAACAAATTCTAAAGTATAAACTTTTATTAATTGAAATCTGAATATTTATTTATGATATAGTTACTATTATTCAGTAGATGTTGGATATGCTAATTATCTGGGATTTTTTGCTCCTTATCATGGGCAACGGTACCAACTTAATGATTGGAAGGGAAACTATCAACCAACTAATTTACAAGAGTTTTTTGACATGAAGCATTCAGCTGCTAGAAATGTTATTGAGAGATGTTTTGGTGTTCTTGAAAATCGGTGGGCAATTTTAAGAAGTCCTTTATTCTATCTTATCAAGGCGTAGAATAGGTTTATCATGACTTGTTGCTTACTACATAATTTCATTAGGAGCGAGATGCCATGTGATCCTTTTGAGGAAGCATTTGATGCTGTAAATGATGTGGAATCACTTTTAGGTAGCGCGATAACTAATATAGAAACCTCAAAAGAGTGGAATACATGGAGGACACATTTAGCAAAATAGTTGTATAATCCATGGAGTGCAAGTAGGCAGAGCACATGAAGACTCCTTGAAAAAATTTGTTTTAATCAATGGATTGTAGATGTACTATTCATGTTTTTTAATTTGAGGATTTTGTTTTTCTTTGGGTAACTTTTGAGACTGTTTAAAAACATTGGATTTGCATTGGTTTCAAGTTTTTTTATGGTTATGTCTGCTGACTCTAACGAATATTGGTGAATTTATTATTATTGTTATCAAATAAATATGTAGCATTTCCCCCTAAAAAATTGGATTTACTTCAAGTTAAAAAAAAAAAACTTGTGGTTGAGTTTGCTGACTCTAATGAATATTGGAGAATGTATTGTTATTGTTATCAAATAAATCTGCAACCTGTGCATCTAAAAAATTAGATTTGCTTTAGTTTCATATAAATTTTTATATATCTAAATTAGCAATATAAAACTGGTAATTGTTGGTTCCTACCCCAAACAAAGATGAGGTTTTGCTTAAACTTGAAGCAACTACTATAAATTCGATTGATTGGAAAATCCAGAAGGGCTTGTTACACCTTTTTTACCTTGCAAGTTTCCTTGCATACCTATTATATTAGTTTTGCCTCTGATTTTCTGTAAACTGGAATCTTTAACTTTTATTCTTCTTGAACGTATTTTGATGTGTATGATTCTTAGTTGTGCCAAGCCTATAATACCAATTATATTATTGCACTGGCCTTTTTCCACTTACCCTTTTGTATATTGACTTCTCAGATCCTCTCATCTGCTTAAACATGATGATGTACTTTTCATATGATAAATCAAGTAATTTGTTTTTCATCATATTGAATTTTCGAAATTACTTCAGTTTCTATTTGTTAATTTACTCAAGATGCTATATGATATGCTTATGGAGCCTCATGGTCCATTCCATTGTGTTGTCCTACTCCTATAATGATTTTTAGAATTCTTGTCGTGGATTTGTCTTCGACTTTTATTTTTAACTTTTTCTGCTTCTGTTTGAAGTTTTCACTCCCTGTGAACTTACTGCTATTCTGTTTTGCCTTATAACTGAGTCATGTCACTTGAAAAATCTGTTTTATTCAGATTTTCAACTCTATAGGAGTGTTCACTTTGTCCACGGCTCTAATTCTGTTTTGCCTCAATTGAGATTTGGTGTTGTTTACTGTTGATTTCTATTTTTGTATCTGTTTTGCCTTAATTGAGATTTGCTTGAGCTACTGGTTTTGATGGTTTAGTTTTGTGAGTGACAAATTATTGCAACTACTTGAGTCTTTAGATAAATGGTTTAGTTTTCTAATTAATATATTTAATTTTTGTTCAATAGCTAAATGTATCGATAAGCACCACAAGCTCCAAAATCTCGATTTTGGAGAAAAGATGAAGATATCATACTCATGCAGTCACTTTTGGATTTGTATCATGATGTGAGATTTTACTCAGATAACAACTTCAGAAGTGGCTACTTGAAGATTCTTTAGACTGCTTTGGACAAAAAATTGCCTGGATGTGGTATAAAAGCTAAGCCACATATTGAATCACGCATAAAGACTTTAAAAATGAAATTTCAAACTATACATGAGATATTAACTAGACCGAATTGCAGCGGTTTTGGCTGGGATATAGACAAGAAAATTGTGACTGCAAAGAAGGCAGTTTGGGATGCTTATATTTAGGTTTTTTTTTTTTGGCTTTCTTGTTGGGGCTTATGCTAATATTATTCTGCCTATATGTGTAATTCATATTATTCTATCCAACAGTAGGCGCTAATCATGCATCCATCTTTGGCCTTATTTGTCCTACAAGTGCTAACTGTTGTTATTGAATTCGCAAGTGTACCAATTTATTGTAGAATAGATTAATGGTGACGAGTGTCGATCCCACGAGAAGGTGGATTTTAATTGTGTGTACAATTAATTTTTATAAATGGGTGGTTAGATTTATGGTAAAGATGATTTGGAATATCCTAATTTTGAATTGAAATGACAGAATTAAATTAAAGTGAAAGCTATAATAATTGTAGTGCTTGGGTATTTGGATCCGTATCAACATGCACCATGGGCTAAATATTCCTTATTAGTGTCAATTAAATTATGAGGGGGAAATCCACACCTCATGAACCACACTCTAATCAATATGGTGCTAAGGGCTTATCGTGCTAAATAATAATAACCTTGTACTAGGGAGCCGGTGAAACCAGGGCGGTATCTAGACAAGATTATTATTATTTGTTGACGAGAAGTCAAAATATCCACAAAAATTAGAGGGGAAGAGAAAGTAAATTTACCAATTAAAGCCCATGACACATGTTGAGACTTTACCTTCAACTCAAGTTTGAAAGAAAATTAGCTACTCATAATTGAACTAGAGAAAAAAATGAGAATTTATTAAAATACGTAGAAAATACAAGATAGAGAATGAATTACAGAAAATGGAGTCCAAAAATGGATTCAGAGATATCAAATTAAGAAGGAAGACCCCCTTTTTATAGATACATTGAGTAAATCATGACCATCATATTAAAAACAGTTTGGACACTCAGAATTGCGCCACGTCATCAGTCAACAGTACGCGGTTTGACTATGCGGTTTGAACAGTGACATGGTTTGACCTGACTTGAACAGTAACGCGGTTTGGTTGAAAATAATCCTGTGTATATGCATGTACCGTACGCGCAATTTTTTGTCCATTAACATGTTGCCACGTCACTAATCAACAGTGCATAAGAATTTTAGTCCAACATGATCGTGACACCTCATCAGTCAATACCACATCATCAGTTAATGCCACGTCATCAATCCGTCTATGTAAACAGTGTCGTGAATAGTAACGTAGACAGTACCATACATGTGAACAATGCCATTTTTCCTTTTATACTCCTAAGGTTTTCGACCGTCCTGAGTTCAAAAGTAATGTCCGTTTTGCCGTCTGATTTCTCGTTCATTGTGAAATAACCATAATACCCCTAAAATATATAAAATACTTAATTAAAATAAAACACACGTAATTAAATCACAAGAATTTTAAATACATAAAAGTAAGGGTGTTAGTAAGACTTGAAGTGTAAAATAACGATTTTCTCCTTTATAAATATACATTTTCTAACACTCAGCACACCCCCCAACCAACTTATTGATAGTCCCTAGTAAATACAGCGAAAACAAAATTCAAATCCAAAATGATTTTTTTAAAACAATCATGTTTATTCAATCAGACTAATGATAGTAATAAAATAAAAGTATAAATATTATCTCCAGTCTAAAGAAACATCACACCCACATCAATCATCCACATGAATCAGCCTAGTGGACTTTGTCATAGCTACTTTCAAGAATGACATCTCAAACCCCAAAATCTCACTGGAAGTAGTGACACTCTCACAAAGAAATTAAACCCAATAAAAATAGTCACTCCAATGAATAGTAATTAAGAGAAAATAATAAAGATGTGATATCATATGCTCTTACCAAATTGAAAAAAATATGCCCTCAGCTTAGAAATAATATGATCTCAAGTCAAATAAAAATGCTAGTAAACCCAATTTATTTATTTATTTGTTTATTATTTTTTTATGCACCACTACATCTTTTTAGCTCATATAACTAGCTTCTACTTCAGACTATAGTTCTCTAAAATCAAAGACTTTTATTAGGACGTAACGTAGGCCAGGGACATGGCTAACAAAAGAGGGAAAATAAGGAAAACAAAGTGTAGGTTTGAGAAAAATGTAGAGAGATTTTTTTTTGAAAGTTGCAAGGTGGATTTCACCTATTATTGTTATTTTTTTAACAAAATTTTTTTTTGTTTTTTTTTATTTTTTTTGGCTTTTGTTTGGCATAACTTCACTGAAAAAAAATAATTATTTACATTTTTCTCAAACATAAATAGGTGATGGAACTTGTAAGATATCGAATAATACTCCAAATCGGAGTGGGTCAAAATGATAGGTTTGACAAAGAAAATATTTTTTTTAAAGGCTCAAAAAGGTTAACTATGGATATTTCATAAAATGCATGGCTAGAAAGACTCAAACGGATCAAAGATGACCTTTCCATTATCTTTTAGGGCTCTAAATAATAATTTTCCATATCTACTAGTTAGATTGGCCTCCAAATGTAGCAACACACATTTTTTTTTTAAGGTTAACTCAAAAGAAATCTAGAGATTGTGTATAAAATGATAAACTGCTAAGCTGTATAAAGAATGGGCAAACATGTTACTCTCCAAGAAAAATAATAGGCTCAAAAGCTCACTTGGTACTTATTATGACATGTTTATTCCTTCAAGCAACTCATATTTGTCTCCGATATCAACATGTAAAGTAGCAAACATAACGTAATATCACTTAAGACCAAAGATAATACAAATACTAAAATTTGAAATTAATCATGTCATCCAATGTTAAAACAAATCACACAATTTTTTTTAAACAACATTCTACCCTCCAACCTATTCTAAACATGAAAGAAAAATATGCATGCAGAAATGTGAAAATAATGCAGAAAAACTAAGTAGAAAAGTTACACTTAAAATGATAGAAAAAGAAATATTTTTTTTAACTAAGAAGATGCGTTTCTAGAGGCACTACACTCCATATTCAGCCATCTTCGACTAAAAAAAAATTGAAAGTGTATATTTATAAAGGAGAAATTAGAAGGAAGAAGAAAAATGATTGTAAAAAAATTAATAAAGAAAAAGAAAATATCTGATTTTTTTTTAACGAAGAAGATGCGTTTCTAGAGTAACCACATTCCATATTCAGCAATCTTCAACACAAAAAGTTAGCAACAATTAGTTTTTACAACAAAAAATTAGTAAAAACTTAACCAAGATTCCACAATTGTCGACTATTCCTTCCCCCCCAACCAGAACGAAATATTGTCCTCAATGTTTTAAAGAAAAGAAATAGAGTTTAGAAGGCATCACCTGGGTGGTGCAACACAGAAGAAAATATTTACAGGCAGAGAGTTAAATATAATTTGTATTTCTTACTGCGGCTACTGTTACTATCATTATTTGGATGCTCAAACACAAAGGTCCATGGGTCTGGCTTTAGTCTATTAGCTTGTAACATATCAAGTAGCTCATTAGTAGTGTGAGCACAAATAAAAAGCTTTTTCGCATTGGAAAGAATGAAATAGTTTTTTATTGTATGGTTAAGAAATGCGATGAAGCCATCATAAAAGTTATTGACATTTAATAAAGCAATGAGTTTTTGGTGAATGTGCAGATGGGCCAAAGATGCTAGTGTGATAAGTGCCTCTAGTGTTGCAAGTGTTAGCCTATATGGCTATAAATATTGATTTTGATGATAACAAACCACATGTATTTATTAAGCAAAGATTTATGAATTGTGCTTTTATAATAAGAAAATGATGTTATGAAATTAAAGTATTTTGGACTAAAATGAAAGTATTTTTAAAATCTTTGATAGTATTTTTAAATTTCAGATTTGGACCTATTTGAAACTATTTAAATATTTTTGGGTCATACTATAATTTCACAAAGTTTGGGCGAAGTCATAATTTCAGAAAGTTGTGGGATTGACAAAGCATTATTCTAAATTCTGAAATTGGACCTTTTTGTATACTTTCATAACGTTTTGGGCCACGCTACAGTTTTATAAAGTTGTGGGGTCAAACTATAAATTTAGGAAAATAATCACTGTAGCAGTTACTGTAGCAAGTGGAAATCCGGATCCTGACAAACGGAAATCCGGTTGTTGGGCAGTAAGCTACTGAGCATAAGCGGAAATCTGGATTTGGAAAAGCGGCAAATCGGATGTTCAGAAATTCAAAATTGTGGCTGTAACGGTAACATTAAGCGGAATTTCAGATGTCCATAACCGGTAATCTGGTTACGACCAAAATGTGCATAACGGCTAGTTTTTGAGCTCAAACTATAAGAACTCAAATCCAACTCATTTTCAATTTCTCCAACAAGCAAAAACAAAAAGCACACGTGATATCTTGAGCCTTCAACTTATAAAACACAAATTATTGAATCATTCATTGTTCTTCATCTTTGAATATCTACTCATTGAGTGAGTTTCATTGTAACTTTCATTTCTTCAATTCATTTGTAAGAATTTGAGTGTGTGAGACACTTGAGTGAAGAGATTGGGAGATAATCTCTTTGTTGTAAAGGTTTATTGACACCTCGAAGTCAATTGTAATTGTTGAAGCCTTGGAAAGGCTTGGATAGTGAAATCCTCGAGCTTGGATCGCTTGGAGGCGTGGACGTAGGCGGAGATTGCCGAACCACGTAAAAATTCGTGTGTTTGTTTCTCTTCTCCCTTACTCTTTAATTATTGTGCTATTATTGAACTTATTGTTTTCAATTATTGTTAAGACATTAGATTACTTGTTGTGTGGATTTGTTAGGATAAATTTTAAAATTCTAATTCACCCCCCTCTTGGGTTGCACACTTATATTTCAGCAAGATCTCTTGGAAGGAAAATAAGAGCATCAGCAAGATTAAGCATTTAAGTTATTCTTTCTTGCATACCTAAGACAACTAACTCTTCTGCAGTCGGTGGGTCAGACAAACTGCCCAAAAATTTTAGGGCTCTTGGGATGATGCCCAACACTTGGCTTCCCTTGACAAAAGCAGCTTCTGAAACCAATTTTGATAACCCTTGGTTACCTCCTCCATGCACCAAGTGTAATTTTCTCTCTGCTATGCTTCGACTAAGATCTATAGCTGCCTCAACGAATGTTCTTGAATACACAAATGTTCTTGAATATTCTATTGGGAGTAGCTGCCATTGGAATATTTCTCAAAAATAATTTGTGAGAGCTTAACAAAAAGTGATATTTAAGAATCTTGGTGACAGTGGGTTACAACTGTGTATGAAGTGGCATGTCAGTGTCAAATAACGCGTAAAGCACATGGCTCGCGAGTCAAAAAGGAAACAGTAAAAAGAAAAAAAATAATGATAAAATAAAATTATTAAAGACAAAAATGGAAAAGATAAAACAACAGTGAAATAAAATAACAGTGAAGTAAAATGATATTTACAGGTAGTTGCGACTATGGCTCACATGTTCCTCCGGTTTTACGTCCAGAAATTGCTTGAACGCCCTCTATAAGTCGAGAATAGGCTTCCCATCTAATTTTCTTATAAACTGGCAAACAAGGTCGTTTATAGTTAGATTCCCGAGACTATATCGTGCATGCTCTTTCTGGAATAATGACCATAACTGGAGAATCGCTCCTTGCACATATCCACTGGGATGCGTTTCAAGAGACAGAAGGATACCATCCAATGACTCCTTATTCAAGCAATCCCTAATGAATTGAATCTTATCTTCCATGTTATCAGACACAATTCCTAAAGAACATGGGTTTTTATTGCATCTCATTTTGGCATATTTATGACAAGCAACAGAAATTCTTCGAGCTTTTTGTTTTCTTGCATAATTTCCTTTACCACAACCAGACATTTATGCAATAAATTTTGGAGGTAACTCACCTGCCAATCGTACTTTAGCCTCGATTAACCAATGGATGTCAGCAGGTATGTTATTCCTCATGAGTAATCGTATGCATTCGGATCGGGCTTTATAGATTGTAAGGAGGGCATTCTGAGGAAGTGAAGGGAATCGATTGTGAAGCTTTGTTAGAATCTCGTTTCTGTCCATATCTTCACCTCAGAATATCAGTTATTATGGGAAACTGAAGTAACCGACTTAATTGTCACGGAGTACCGTTATCCGCCACTTCACCGGGGTAACAAACCAAAGCACATAAACAAAAAAACAAATTAAAACACACAAAGTAAATTAAAATCGTCCTCTTATTGAATTTACCTCAAGCTCCAACTGGATGTTATAGACACTTCTCTCAATATCTCTGAGTTGGCTTTCTAAATTCTCAAGATAGGATACTAACTCTGGTGGTTGTAGAGCCCAAATACGATATGTTTTACAAAATCGAATCTGCCTTTTGAGATGAGATTTTACACATTGAAGTGGTTTAAGAATGTTTAGGAGGAACTGTTTAGCTACAGTACTCATGATTAACAATAATAAGAGAAAACTTAATGGTTAAACAAACACACTTATGCAAAAATATTTTCAATTAGCAAAAGAATAATAAAAAAAGGAAAATCAAATCACCAAAAAGAAAGAAAAAGAAAAAAAACTCAATTCAAATCTGGTGAGTACCTCAAATTTATTTCGATATCCTCTCTATGTGGTTGGTACTCTAGATATGGCTTCAATTTTTTACCATTAACTTTAAATGTGACACCGTTCTTTGGGTCCTTAATTTCAATTGCGTCATGTGGAAAAACAGTATGAACAATAAAGGAGCCAGACCAACGAGAGCGTAAATTACCTGAGAATAGGTGCAAGCGAGAATTGAATAAAAACACTTTTTGACCTGGAGTGAAAGATTTTCTCATAATTTGCTTGTCATTGAAGACTTTCATTCGCTGCTTGTAAATTTTGTCATTTCAGTATGCATCATTGCAATTTCTTCAAATTCTGCCAGTTGTAATCTTCTTTCTAAGTTAGCTTGCTACATGTCAAAGTTGAATTTCTTGATGGCCCAATATGCACGATGCTCGAGTTCCACAAGTAGGTGGCAAACTTTTGCATACACTAGCCTGCAGGGTGACATCCCAATTGGGGTCTTAAAAGCCGCTCTATATGTCCATAATTCATCATCAAGTCTTAATGATCAATCTTTTCTGCCTGGCCTCACCGTCTTTTCTAATATGTGCTTTATTTCTCGATTAGAGATCTCAACTTGGCCACTGGTTTGTGGATGATATGGGGTCGCCACTTTGTGAGTGATTGAATACTTTGTCAAAAGAGCTTTGAATACTTTGTTACAAAAGTGGGCACCACCATCACTGATTATTGCTCAAGGGAATCCAAAGCGTGAAACAATATGGCTTTTAAAAAATCCTATCACCACCTTATGATCATTGGCTCTACATGGAATTGCTTCTACGCATTTCGATACGTAGTCAACAGCAACCAACATGTATTGATGGCCAAGAAAAGGGGGAAAGAGTCTCATGAAGTCGATACCCCATACATAAAAAATCTCAACCACTAAAATTGGATTTAGTTGCATCATGTTCCTTCGTGTAATGCTCTCCATTTGTTGACACCTATCACATAAAGAACAGAAAGTGTAAGCATATCGAAATATAGTTGGCTAATAGAAACTACATTGTAAAACTTTAGTAGCTGTTTTCTTAGCACTGAAATGGCCTCCACAAGCTTGTTCATGACAGAATTAAATAATATTTTGAATTTCACTTTCTGGGACATATCGTCTAACAAGTTGATCTGCACAATACTTGAATAAATAAGGGTCATCCCAAATGTAAAAAAATTGGCCTTGTCTTGGTTGGTTCAATGCTCTGGAAGTTGACATATAACATAATAATTAATTGTATCAGCATACCACGGTAATTCTTCCACACTTATCAATTGTTTATATGGGAATGACTCATTCAATGGTAATGATTCCATAATTGTGTCAAAATGAAGATGAAGAGATGGTCAGCTACAACATTTTCTGTGCCTTTTTTATTTTTAAATTTCAAGTCGAACTCCTGCAAAAGTAACACCCAACGAATTAGTCTAGCTTTTACATCTTTCTTTGTGAGAATGTATTTAAGAACAGCATGATCCGTGAATATAATTATTTTACAACCAATGAGATAAGATCAAAATTTTTCCAATGCAAACACTACTGTTAACATTTCTTTTTCAGTAGTTAAATAGTTCAACTGTGCATCATTCAATGTCATACTAGTAATGAACATAATTTATATACATATTTTATCCTTTTTATATAATTACTAGTTATTTTTAAATAATTGAATTATTTTATTATATAGGGAATTAATTAGAGATTATGAATGAAAAGTGCGTAAAGAATAACAATTGGACAGCATTGAAGATCAAATCAATTTGTGGAAAGAATTAAGCAAGTGTGAAAAAAATTTTGTTCGAAGAAACCGAAGCCAATAAATTGAATATCCATGCTCGTGCAAACAAAGAAGTTTAAGGCTAAAGTGGGTAGCACATAAAATAATGCTTTTAATTAAGTCTTTGAAAGGAAAGTCAAAATAGAATAAAGGAAGGAAATCAATAGCTTTTGGTTTTTATTGTTTTCAATTACGTGGCAGGCTTAGAGCTTTAGCTTGTAAGAGTTGGTTTAGTTATTAGAATCACAATAGGATTCGGTGGCCAAGCAATATAAAAGGGAGTTTTGCTTTTGAATAAAAGGTTGGACGGAGACCAAAGGGAGGACGCAAGACAGAGAGAATAGAGGGTAGCGGCAGCAGCACTTCGATTTTCCATGGCTGGTTTTATTTATTTTGTTGCTCCCAATTCAAATATGTCTAGCTAATTTTCTTATACTGAGGTTAAAGATGAAACCCTATTCAATGAAGTAATTATCTTTTTATTTATTTAATTCCTTATATATGTTCTTTAATGATTAAGGTTTTTATTTCACATGATTAATTGGATGTCAATAAAACATTTTCATCAATTCTATCATGCATTATTGATTGTTAGGATTAATATTTGATTAAATCTGCTTGGATCTATAAAATTTATACATGATTGTTTTTTATTTTATGTCTTTCATTAAATTGTTTACATAGAGTGCTTAAGGAAACTTTGACTCTTTGTTATTCAATATGTTTACATGAGATTCTTAGATATCATATTATTAAGCAGGAAAAGAACCTACATTAGATTTAATTACTTAGGCTTAATTATTATATCCATGAGATGACATAGATTGATTCCGAGTTGTCACTCTAAAATTGGGGATTAATTAATAATTAGATAATTACTAGTAGAATAGTGGTGGATTATGAAACCTTGGTAATTCTTATCTTATTGAATTCTCCTTTATTTTAATTGCTTCCTTAGTTTAATTGGTTTAATTTTCTTAGAAACTCAATTTGGTCAACTACGTTAGAATTAATATTAATTTTAAATTTAAATTAAACTTTTCAATTTATAACAATTCTTGTGGGATCGACCTCGTTACCACTATTCTATTTCTAGATTCGTGCGCTTGCGAGTATATTAAAAATTTCACAACAAGTTTTTAGAGCCGTTGCCGGGGATTGTGCGAGTAATCTAGGTTGATTTGATTCTTCCACTAGTTATAATTTAGGTTGTTTTTTTATTTTTTTAATTAAAAAACACAAAAAAAACTTTTATTTGTCTGTAAATTTATTATTTGGTGGTTTGATTTTTTTTGTTTTAATTTTGTTTCACTACTAGAAAATCAGGCTACTATGACAGAATTTTTGTGATAGATATCAGAAAATTAGTCATTTATCACAAAAATATGACACACATGTGATATAATTTTCTTATATCAACAAGGAATGATGGATTTCTGATACTTTCTTTATCTGTCACTTGCACATGATAGCATGTTAATATAGTAATGAAACGGTGAGTTTAAAATTGGCCAATTTGGGAATTGATGGACACCGTGTCTTGAAGCCTTTAAAAAAAAATTCTAAGTGTTGGACACTCCTTTGAACTTCACATAGAAAACCCTAATTTCTACATCCAAACCGAATCACACAAGAATACACCATCACACTTGTTGACAACAAATTGTTGTTGTTCGTCTTTGTCGTCATCTTCATCCCCACTCCACAACTTGCTGGCTATTCCCATTTCCCTTTTATAGCTTGAACAACTGATCTTCTTCAAGTTCGAGCCACTGTTACTGACTTCTTTCGGGAGAGGTAAGTGATTAGTTCTTTTGTTTTGTTTTTTTGAAGAGACAACGATCACCATAAATTTCTCAAAATCCTTAAAATTATGCCAAAAAAAGGAAAAAAATAAAGTCGCTCCATGGCCTTAAAGGACTGACTTCAAGTTCGTGGACTAACATGCCAATGACTCCACTTTATGGCCTTCGTGGAATGATTCTGTGATACACGAGTGGCAGCGTGCTATTTACATGGAGTCGAATCGGAGAAGATTGTACTATGAGAAGTTGGCAACGTGAGAAAGACAACGAATTAGCTAATAAGTATTCGACTTAGGGTAAAATTTTGGCAGAATTTGAGCTGAAATTTAGTGGGTTTTGAGTGGTAAGACGAGGTTTTGAGAGATGAAAAGGAGTGTTTGGCTGGCGAGAAAGTGAGAGAAAGTTTTTGAGTGTGGAGTGATGACTTCTCTGTTTTTACTTCTTTATTGTTCTTTATTGAGTAGATGGTGACGATACAAACTTTTAACATTGTTTACTTAATTAATTGGATAACAATCTTACATGACTGTTTTGATTTATCAAATAAATCAATTAGAGAAGAATAACGATGTTGTTGCTCAAGCATGAGCAATTACAGCAGTCTAGACACTCTGCCCCGTCTTTCTTTCAATGTTGTTGGCATACTGAATAATTTCCTTAGTGACAAGTTAACCAAATTTAGAGGTATATGTGTTTTTGATTTGACTTACTCTTAATGAAATACAATTAAAGAATTTTTCTATTGTTTCTAGGCCTTTTGGAGAGTTCAGATTGAAGCAATGTTTGCCTTAGCTAATACAACATCTAAGGTATTGTTATTATTCTCACCTTTATTTATTAAATATATTGAGCACGTGGTAGGTCCACCAAAATATATGCAAAATATATTCACCAGAGGTATTCACATAAAGTGAATTTTTGTGAGAGACTATTCTTCAACTGTGAAAACTACTTTGGTAGTTCTCAAACCCATTACAATTGATTGGTGCTTGTGTTTTTCTATTAGAAAGATATCTTCTGTAAAATCTTTGTGAACTACATTTTTGGAAATGCAAATGCTTTGTGTGGTGGTGATTGTGCTTATTTGCTTGGTCTTCTAGCATTTAAGTGAAATGATTTATTTTGACTTGTGCTTATGACTAACTTGTTGACAGAGAAACTAGGCCATTTATGGATGCACTGATATGAATCCTATAATTTTTTTTCTTAATTGACATATTGAAATTTTTGGAAGATATTTTTATTTATTTGATTTGTCACATATTGTGCTTTATTAGTTGGAAATGTTTTGGTTTGTGGACCATGTTGCACTTACCAGTTCTCAATATTGATACATGATATATACGCACTATTGTACAGGAAATTGATTGAGTTGGTTTGCTCCATCTGGTGAAATTTTATAAAAGTCAAAGGTTTGATGATAATATTGGACTCCCCAATTGAGAATTTATCTAAGTTTGAAATTGTTATGATATCATTGCTGCAACACTTTGTTAACGTTTTTGTTTTCTGCTGATCATTCCAGGCCAAATGATATCCTTGATTTTTCAGAGTATTTGTTCTTGAGGTAATGCCTTGAGGTAAGGTATGTAATGAGTTGTGTGAAGTGGGATGTGATAATAATTTTGCCCTTGATTCATGTGATGAAATCGCACATAATTTGCCCTTACTTTATGTGATGAAATCTTTGGGTGGTTTGTTTATTTAGTGTTTTTCTATTTCTTTTTATATGCTAATTTTCATAGTTCTAGAGCAAGTCTTTCTCTAGTCATTTTGAAATACTTCCACATGCTGCTTCTTAGCCAAGATTGTCTTGCCCTAATGAACAAGTTAAATGGTTTGCGTTGCTTGGAGTCTCAGTGTAATATATGTGTTTTATAACTTAGATTGATAAACAAATTTGAACAAATACAGTGGAAGAAGAATAAAGAGAAGATTAAAAAAAAGAGTACAAATAAAGAAAAGGATGGTGAAACTTTAGGAGAATAGGGGAATCAAGAGAAGATGATAGAATTTTGATGGATTTTATTTAATTATGTAACAGAGGTTTTGTGTTGTTAGATGTTGTGCGTTAATTAATTTGTAATCTTGGAAAAATACTTTATCATGAATTGGGTTAATTGTAAGTGGCCAATACACTAATATATATTCTTCTAGCACTCATCTAAATGTAATTTGTGTTTCAAGTGATGTTGGTGGCTCTTGGGAATTTACTATCAGTGTTCTTTTTACTAATTAATTGTTTTTCTAATGATGGGGTAGTGATTGAATATTGTAGAGAATTTATGAGCTATTCTTATGGATTTGATTCACCATGTATTTTGATGATACTATTTGTTGGAAGTTTCAAGTAATTGAAATTTTTAGTATATGGTGATATTTGGTATTTGATAGTTTTTATTTCAGTTAATTCAAATTTTAAAATGTGGCTTTTGTTATTTCTATTTTAAAATTCTGAAATTTAAATAATATTAATTAGTATTATTATAATTTCAAAATTCAAAATAATAATTTTATTTTTTTTAAACTTAAATCTAATGACAGAGAATGTGAATCATTAATATATGAAAGATTTTGAAAAAGCCCACCAAATTCAATATAATTTAAATTACCTGCTAAAATTTCCAATTAATTCTCAAAAGCCTTGCAAAACGACGTCGCTTGGTTCGTGACATATGCGTGATAGATATACACTATCACAGGAACATGTGATAGATAAAATGTTGTCATGGATTTATGATAGGGGCTACAATGACAGATGGAAACTCTGTCATAAGAGGGGTCGGATGACATATATTCTCTGTCATGGTAGCCCATTTTTCTATTAGTGTTTATTCTCATTATTGTTCGTTTATTTTATTTTAGTTTTCTTTCTTTCCTTGTCTAGTTAGTTTATGAGTGTTTGGGAACGTGATTCAACAAATCATTTGGTTAAAAAAGAGTCAAAATTTGATAGTAGTCAAGTTAGTTCTTTAGAAGTGATGAATGGCCCAAATAGACTATTGCTAATACTTCCACCAGTGCAAGCAGAGAAAACCCTTAGAGAATATTTTTTACCACTTGTAGCCAACCGACCATCTTGTATTGTGTTGCCATAAACTACAGCAACACACTTTGAACTTAAGTCCTCTGTCATTCAACTTTTACCATTTTTCCATGGGTTAGAGAGAGAGGATCCATATTTGCACATTAAGGAATTTCTTGACATATGCTCTACATTTCATTTTCAAAATTTTAATGATGAGTTAGTTAGGCTTCGTATATTCCCTTTCTCATTAAAAGACAAACCGAAAGCTTGATTGAATTCACTTCTTGCTGAGTCTATTACTACATGGGATGAATTGAGTAATAAGTTCCTCACCAAGTTTTTCCCTATGTCTAAAACAAATTCCCTTACGAGTGAGATAAGTGATTTTTATCAAAGAGAGGGTGAGCAATTTTATGAGTGTTGGGAAAAATTCAATGATTTACTCCTCAAGTGTCCCCACCATGGTTTTGAGACATGGAGACTTATACAATGCTTTTATAATGGTTTAACTATGTCAAATCATCATATGGTAGAGTCTATGAATGATGGGAGATTTATGAACTTACATGAAGGGACTGCATGAGATTTCTTTAATTCATTTTTTGAGAATTCTCAACAGTGGGATTTTTCAAATCAAAGAGAGAAATCACCTCAAGTTTCTAGAAAGGGTCTATATGAAGTTAAGGATGATTTTGATGTAAAAGCCACTCTAGCTACTAGTGATAGATAAAATGTTGTCATGGATTTATGATAGGGGCTACAATGACAGATGGAAACTCTGTCATAAGAGGGGTCGGATGACATATATTCTCTGTCATGGTAGCCCATTTTTCTATTAGTGTTTATTCTCATTATTGTTCGTTTATTTTATTTTAGTTTTCTTTCTTTCCTTGTCTAGTTAGTTTATGAGTGTTTGGGAACGTGATTCAACAAATCATTTGGTTAAAAAAGAGTCAAAATTTGATAGTAGTCAAGTTAGTTCTTTAGAAGTGATGAATGGCCCAAATAGACTATTGCTAATACTTCCACCAGTGCAAGCAGAGAAAACCCTTAGAGAATATTTTTTACCACTTGTAGCCAACCGACCATCTTGTATTGTGTTGCCATAAACTACAGCAACACACTTTGAACTTAAGTCCTCTGTCATTCAACTTTTACCATTTTTCCATGGGTTAGAGAGAGAGGATCCATATTTGCACATTAAGGAATTTCTTGACATATGCTCTACATTTCATTTTCAAAATTTTAATGATGAGTTAGTTAGGCTTCGTATATTCCCTTTCTCATTAAAAGACAAACCGAAAGCTTGATTGAATTCACTTCTTGCTGAGTCTATTACTACATGGGATGAATTGAGTAATAAGTTCCTCACCAAGTTTTTCCCTATGTCTAAAACAAATTCCCTTACGAGTGAGATAAGTGATTTTTATCAAAGAGAGGGTGAGCAATTTTATGAGTGTTGGGAAAAATTCAATGATTTACTCCTCAAGTGTCCCCACCATGGTTTTGAGACATGGAGACTTATACAATGCTTTTATAATGGTTTAACTATGTCAAATCATCATATGGTAGAGTCTATGAATGATGGGAGATTTATGAACTTACATGAAGGGACTGCATGAGATTTCTTTAATTCACTTTTTGAGAATTCTCAACAGTGGGATTTTTCAAATCAAAGAGAGAAATCACCTCAAGTTTCTAGAAAGGGTCTATATGAAGTTAAGGATGATTTTGATGTAAAAGCCACTCTAGCTACTCTTTCTAGGAAAGTAGATGCCTTAACTTTGAACCAATCAATGAATTATCATCCTAGTGTAGCTAGTGAGGTTTGTGCTCTCTGTTCTAATTTGTCTCATACAACACATAATGCTCCATCATTACCAGCCTATCCAGAGGCTTATTTTGAGCAGGTACATGCCTTACAATCGTATGAAAAATCCTTCAATAGTCCATATTCATCCACATATAATCCAAATTGGAGGAATCACCCTAATTTTTCTTGGAAACAAAATCAACCTTTATCAAACCAAGGAGGACAACAATTTAACATGCCCAATCAACAAGTTGTCATTTCTAACCAAGTATCTCCTAACCAAATATATTCTCTTGCCCAACAACCTATGCCTCAATTTGTTGCACCCCAACAAAGAAAGCCTTCTTTAGAGGATACACTTCAAAGTTTCATTCAGTCAACCCAACAAGCTGTTCAGTCAAACACTCAAGTTATTCTAAAGCTTGAACATCAATTTGGTCAATTAGCAACTACTGTAGCTGAGAGAGAAAAAAGAAAGTTTCCAAGTCAACCAATTCTCAACCCTAAATGAGTGCATTGAGTTGGATCGAGTTCAAGCCATCAACATGAAGAAGCAAAGTCTATTATGACCTTGAGAAGAGGAAAATTGTTTGACAACAAAGTGGAGGTTCAAACAAGAAAGACATATGAGCCTACTTCTTCAGATCCAGTTCTATCACCAGACTTATCACCAAATGATCTGGAAGAGAGTGGCTCACTAGCTTACATTCTCAAAGCTCATTTTCCTCAAAGGTTAACAAAGGTAAAGAAAGAGACTTCAACATGTGAGATTATGGAAATCTTCAAGTAGGTAAGTATAAACATCCCTTTACTCGATGCTATTAAGCAAGTTCCTTCCTATGCCAAGTTTTTGAAAGATTTATGGACTAAAAAGAGAAATTTGCATGTCACCAAAAAAGTGTTTTTAACTGAACAAACTAGTAATTTACTTCAATGTAAAATGCCTCTAAAATTTAAGGATCCTGGTTCTCCTACTATCTCATGTGTTATAGGGAACCAATGTTTTGATAAAGCATTATTGGATTTGGGTGCTAGTGTTAATCTCTTGCCTTATTCTGTTTACATGCAACTTGGATTAGGTGAGTTAAAGCCAACTTCTATTATTTTGCAACTTGCTGATAGGTCAATGAAAATACCTCGTGGTATTGTAGAGGATGTGTTGATACAGATTGATAAATTTTATTATCCTGTTGATTTTATTGTTATTGATACTCAGCATGTACATGATCCTAAGAAACACACCCCAATTATTATAGGTCGTCATTTCTTGGCTACAACTGATGCTCATATTAGTTGCAGGACTGGAAACCTGCAATTGTCTTTTGGTAACATGACCATGGAATTAAATATTTTAATGTTCCCAAGCAGGCACAAGAAGATGATGAAGTCGTTGAAGTAGATATGATAGAAGCATCAATTGATGATTCACTTATTTCTAACCACTGTGACAATCCATTAACACCATGCACAACTAACTCTGATTTCTCTGTTGATGTTGACAGTGGTATTGAAGAAGTTAATGCTTTACTTGATTCGACTTTTATCATAGATCTAATTAAGTAGAAAGAAAAGATTGTGCCACTTCCTCCTGAAGAGAAAATTGAACCATTCAAGTTGGAGATACTTCCTAAAAAAGTGCAACATAGGTCACATTCTGACATGAAAACGGTGGTAAGATCTAAAGTGCTTAAATTATTAGATTTTTATACTACTTCAGATAACTCTTAGAAAAGCTTGGAACCGAAGAGATCAAAGTAGTGCGATATTGAGGAGTTTCATTACCATCATCCTTTTATGGATAAAATTCTCCAGTGCTTCATCAATTATGTTTTCTGGTATTTTCGGTATAATTGCTTTGATTTTCACCAAATTCTTATTGATCCTGGTTGATTTGATATTTGCATTAATTAGTTAGTTTAGTATAGGATTTTATTTATTTTATTTATTATTATTTATATTTCTTCTAACATTTTCTTTTTAGTTGTCATTTTCTTTTAAGCTTTCCTAACCCATCCAGGTGTGTTCTCTTCAACTTTCTTTTTTTATTATTTATGTTTTTATTATTTATTATTTATTTTTTATTTTATTTTTCACCTTTTTGCATGCATATCTTTTGTTTGTGAAATATTGAGGACAATGTTCCGAATAAGTTTGGGGGTGGGAATAGTGTGTGCTTTGTTTGTTATTAAAAAAAATAAAAAAAATTTCAAAAATTCAAAAAAAAAATTCTTTTTTTCTTTTTTCTTTTGTTTTTATGTGAAAAGCCAATGATAAGAATATGGTTCTTAGAAAGGGTTGAATATTATCTTAGTTTATACTTGATTCTTGTGTTAGTTCCTCTTGATTGAGATTCTTTAAACCATGAGCACTAATATCAATTCTTTCATAATTTTGACTTGAAATTTGATATTGACGCAACCTGAGTTGAGGATTTTAGATAGAGTAAATGACTGTTTGTTTTTATTCTTATCTCCACAATACAAAATAGCATACATAGGCGCCAAAGTCATAAATAACTACCTATAACCCTTAAGAGTGAAGTTATCCTTGAGTAATTTGGGCATATGTACCACAAGTATATAGAGGATAATCTACAATGAGAAGAAGACTACCTTAAGGGGTAGAGTGAAAGTTCCTGACTGTGGTTAAGAAAAAAAAAGAAAAAAAAAGAAAAAGAAAAGAAAAAAAATCAAATCAAGTGCATGTGCTAAAAAAAATCAAAAGAAAATGCACATAAAAGCCCGTGAGAGGAAAAAATTGGAGATCAAGATGATAAGATTAGTTTGACCTACTTTGTTCTTTGTTTGAGGCGAAGGCTATTGATGTTGAAGATTTTGGGAATGGATTTGATTGAATTAATTTCACACACACACTACAAGAATAAAAAGACAGATGAGATTGATTATTGAATTAAAGTTAGAACTTTGTCAATATTTGAAATTTTCTTTGAGCTATATAATTTTTGCAATCTTTGAGGCTATTTTTATGTTTTATTTGAAATTTTTTATTCTTTTAATTTAACTTTTTTTAAATGATGTTTGTGGGTATCATCATGGAAGCCCTCATGAGACTATAACTCGTCCACTAGGGCCGCCTAAGGGTTTAAAGGCTTGTTACATACGCTAAATGCAATCGCGATCACCTGCGAAAGTAGTTTAGTTAGGATTTACTTTTTGTTTTGTTATTTTGTTTTCGTTTTATTTTTAGTTTTGCTCGAGGACTAGCAAAATCTAAGTTTGGGGTATTTGATGAACATAATTTATATACATATTTTACCCTTTATTATATAATAACTAGTTATTTTTAATTAATTGAATTATTTTATTGTATAGGTAATTAATTAGAGATTATGGATGAAAAGTGAGTAAAGAATAACAATTGGATAGCATTGAAGATCAAATCAATTTGTGGAAGGAATTAAGCAAATGTGGAAGAAATTTTGTTCGAAGAAACCGAAGCCAATAAATTGAATATCCATGCTCGTGCAAACAAAGAAGTTTAAAGCTAAAGTGGGCAGCACATAAAACAAAGCTTTTAATTAAGTCTTTGAATGGAAAGTCAAAATAGAATAAAGGAAGGAAATCAATAGCTTTTGGCTTTTATTGTTTTCAATTACGTGGCAGGCTTAGAGCTTTAGCTTGTAAGAGTTAGTTTAGTTATTAGAATCACAATAGGATTCGGTGGCCAAGCAATATAAAAGGGAGTTTTGCTTTTGAATAAAAGGCTGGACGGAGACAAAAAGGAGGACGCGAGACAGAGAGAATAGAGGGTAGCGGCAGCAGCACTTCGGTTTTTCATGGCCGGTTTTATTTATTTTGTTGCTCCCAATTCAAGTATGTCTAGCTAATTTTCTTATACTGAGGTTAAAGATGAAACCCTATTCAATGAAGTAATTATCTTTTTATTTATTTAATTCCCTATATATGTTCTTTAATGATTAAGGTTTTTATTTCACATGATTAATTGGATGTTAATAAAATCTTTTCATCAATTCTATCATGCATTATTGATTGTTAGGATTAATATTTGATTAAATTTATCCTTGGATCTATAAAGTTTATACATGATTGTTTTTTATTTTATGTCTTTCATTAAATTGTTTACATAGAGTGCTTAGGGAAACTTTGACTCTTTCTTATTTAATATGTTTACATGAGATTCTTAGATGTCATATTATTAAGCAGAAAAAGAACATACATTAGATTTAATTACTTGGGCTTAATTGTTATATCTATGAAATGACATAGATTGATTTCGAGTTGTCACTCTAAAATTGAGGATTAATTAATAATTAGATAATTACTAGTTGAATAGTGGTGGATTCTGAAACCTTGGTAATTCTTATCTTATTGAATTCTCCTTTATTTTAATTGCTTCCTTAGTTTAATTGGTTTAATTTTCTTAGAAACTCAATTTGGTCAACTAGGTTAGAATTAATATTAATTTTAGATTTAAATTAGACTTTTCAATTTATAACAATCCCTGTGAGATCGACCTCGTTACCACTATTCTATTTCTAGATTCGTGCGCTTGTGAGTATATTAAAATTTTCACAATAACTAGCATAGTAAATAACATGGGGAATTCGATCAACTCTTTGTCCTAACACTGCTGCTACTGCATAATCAGATGCATCACACATGGGTTCAAATGGTAAGCTCCAGTTTGAGGACTGAATGATGGGTGATGATGTCAACAATTTCTTTAGTTTTTCAAATGCCACAAGACATAAATCATAAAAGATAAAAAGGTACATCTTTAGCAAGTAAATTGCATAAGGGTCTAGAAACTTTGCTAAAATATTTAATGAAGTGCCTATAGAAACCAGCATGCCCAAAGAAAGTTCTTACTTCTCTGATTGTTTTGGGTGGAGGAAGATTAGAAATGAGATCCACCTTGGCTTTGTCAACCTCAATACCTTTACTCAAAATGATATGACCGAGAACAATACCTTGTTTTACCATAAAATGACACTTTTCCCAATTTAAGACTAAGTTTTTTCTCGATACATCTCTGCAGAACTAGTGTTAGATAATGTAAACATTGATCAAATGAATCACCAAAGATAGAAAAGTCATCCATAAAGACTTCAAGGAATCGTTCAACCATATCAGAAAAAATGCTCAATATACATCGTTGAAATGTAGCAGGTGCATTACATAATCCAAATGGCATCCTCCTAGATGCAAAAGTGCCAAAAGGGAAAGTGAATTCTGTCTTCTCTTGATCTTTTGGTGCTATGAGGATCTGATTGTATCCTGAGTAGCCATCTAGAAAGCAATAAAATTCATGACATGCTAATCTATCAAGCATTTGATCGATAAATGGTAAAGGAAAATGGTCTTTACGTGTGACAGAATTCAACTTTCTATAATCAATGCATACACACCATCCTGTAGTTACTCTAGTTGGTATCAATTCATTATTGGCATTGGTAACTACAGTGACTCCTCACTTTTTGGGGACAACTTGTACAGGACTGGCCCATAAACTATCAGAAATGAGGTAAATGATACCTGCATCTAATAGCTTAAGGACTTCAGTTTTAACAACTTTTTTCATGTTAGGATTTAATCGATGTTGCATTTCCCTAGTAGATTTAGCATTTTCATCGAGGTGAATGTAATGCATACAGTCTATTAGGTTTATACGTTTTATGTCTGCTATGGTCCATCATAATGCTCCTTTGTGCTCTTTTAAAACATCCAACAACTTACATTTTTATTCATCATTTAGGGATGATGAGATGATTACTGGTAGAGTGCTTTCTTCTCCCAAAAATGCATATTCCAAAGTATTGGGTAATGGTTTTAGCTCAAGTTTCGGTGGTGATTTTGATGATGGGATGAGTTTCTTCTCTGATGGTGCTAGTTGTTCAACTCTTGACTTCCATTTATTAGTGTCCATGGATGGTGTTAAGTCAAGTAGAGTGTTGACCTCATCGATTGATCTGTCAATATCAAAATCCAAACCAAAGTGAGTTAAACATATTTGTAAAGAATCATCACTAAGGTTTGAAAGAAAAGTATTATCAACTATTATTTCTATTAAATCCACATCAACAATTTCATAATCTACATTGTGAGGTTGTTTGGCAATGTTGAAAATGTTTAGCTCAATAGTCATTGTGCCAAAGGACAATTGCATATTTCCAGTCTTGCATTGAATATGAGCATCCGCAGTTGCCAAGAAAGGTCGACCTAGAATAATATGGTTGTGCTTCCTTGAATCATGTATTGGTTGAGTGTCAATTACAATGAAATCAACAGGAAAATAAAACTTGTCTACCTGGATTAGCACGTCCTCTACAATACCACGAGGTATTTTCTTGGATCGATCTGTAAGTTGTTACACCACTGAAGTTGGGTGTAATTCTCCCAGTCTAAGTTTCACAAATACTGAATAAGGCAACAAATTTACACTAACTCCTAAATCCAACAAAGCATTCTCAATTGTGTGGTTCCTTATACTACATGAGATAGTGAGGGAGCCTGGTTCTTTTCATTTCAGAGGAATTTTGTGTTAGAGTATAGAACTAACATTTTCGGTTAAAAATGCATTCTTTTAAACATGGATATTTCTCTTTTTAGTACAAAAGTCTTTAAGAAACTTGGCATAAGATGAAACTTGTTTTATAGCATCAAGTAAAGGGATGTTAACACTTACCTGTTTAAAAATGTCAACAATCTCACATATGGATTTTCCCTTCTTTCTTTTAGCTAACCTCTGAGGAAATGGAGCTTTGGGAACATATTCTCGTGGGTTGGTTTCTTCTTTCTCTTCTGATGGTAAGTCTTCAACATTTACAGGTATAATTTGATTTTCTTTTGTCACCAGCATCTCCACTTTGTTGTCGACTTCTTTCCTTTTCGCAAGGTCATGACTGTTTTGACCTCTCCATGCTGTTGTGGTGAACTGGTACTTGCTTCATGTATTCCTTTAGGATTAGGCACTGGTTGACTTGGAAACTTACCTTTCTCAAAAGTCATTGCTAAGGTCTGAACTGAAGAAGCAAGTTGTCCTACCGTCTTCTCGAGGCTTGAAACTGATTGGGCTTGTGAGTTGAAGCTTGCTCTCATCTTATTTCGTAGTCCATCAATAGTGCGGTTCTGTTGCTCAATCGTATAGTGAGTAACATTCTTGAAATTCTGGAGTGCATCATCCTATGGTCTGGGTTGGTAGTAGTTCTGGTTCTGATTGTAGGGTCTAAATGGTGGCTAAGAGACTTGAGGAATTTGAGGAATTGGTTGCATTGGTGGAGCTAGAGCTGCTGGTCCATTCTGTTTGAATCCTTGAAACCATGAAAAATTGGGATGGTCTCTCTATCCATGGTTATATGTGTTGGAGCATGTGTTGTAATTCGATGGTTTTCTCATTACACCTATGGCATTGGCTTGATCTAAGTATGAGTCATGGTCATGTGGCTCTGTTGATTTAGCAGTTGATAACGATGTTATTTGTCGAGAAAGACCTTCAATTATCACTTTGACTTCTTTAATTTCTGAACTTGACTCGCCAATGTGAACCTCATTTACTTCATTAATTCTTATAGTGTTCATAACCGATCGACTCTGTTGTTGAGAATTATCCGCTTGTTGCTGGAAGAATTCCCAAATCTCTAATGTACTTTTTGACATTAGCTCTCCTTCACTTGTTGCCATTAGCCACTCTTGCACATTCGACAATAATCCCTCCAAAAAATATTGGCATTGGTGTCATTTCTCGTACTCATGATGTGGACACTTCAAGAGTAGCCCATTGAATCGCTCCCATGTTTCGAAAAACTGCTCGTCTTCTCTCTGAGTAAACTCTGAAATTTTCCTGCGAATATCATTGGTTTTATGCACTGGGAAATATTTATTCAAAAATTTAGTTATCATTTGTTCCCATGATATAATGCTATTTTCAGGTAATGTATTGAGCCATGGACGAGCTCTATCTTTTAAAGAAAATGGGAATAGTTTAAGTTTAACATCATCATTTGAAAAATTCTCATATCTAAATGTTTGACAAACAGCATGAAAATCATTCAAATGATTATATGGGTCCTCATTTTCTAAGCCATAGAATGTTGGGAGACAATTTAGCACACTAGATTTTAATTCAAAACTCCTAGCAGCTACATTTGGGTATCCTATGCATGATGTACTCAAATTAACTAAGAGACTAAAGTAGTCCTTAAATGGCCTCTCATGTGGTGGTGCTTGTTGTTGCAAATCCATTTTATTTTTAACGTGTTTGTGTGTGCTTAATGTTTTTTCTAATTCAAGGTCTATAGGCTCAAGATTAGGTAACAATGACTTTCGACCATGCATGCAAAGAACACAAAATAAATGCGAACAAAACAAATAAAAATAAAGAACAAAGAGAAATTACGATACTAACCTTATCACGTTGTTATAACATTTCTATAAAAACACACTAAAACAAATACGTGAAATAAATTAACTAAAAATAAATTAATAAGCTAAACAAAAATTACAAAGAAAAATAACTTGAAAATTACATTACAAAAATAAAAAATACAAGAAAAAAAATAAAAAAAAAATTATTCACAAAAATTAATTCTACGAATTAAAATAAATTACCTCTCCTACAATGGCGCTAAAAGCTTATTGTGCAAATTTTATTGAACTCGCAAGTGCACGAATCTATTGTAGAATAGATCAATGGTGATGAGTGTCGATCCCATAAGGAGGTGGATTTTAATTGTGTGTAGAATTAATTTTTCTAAATGGGTGGTTGGATTTATGGTAAAGATGATTTAGAATATCCTAATTTTGAATTGAAATGAAAGAATTAAATTAAAGTGGAAGCTATAATAATTATAGCGCTTGGGTATCTGGATCGGTATCAACATGCACAATGGGCTAAATATTCCTTATTAGTGTCAATTAAATCATGAGGGGGGAATCCACACCTCATGAACCACACCTCATGAACCACACTCTAATCAATATGGTATTAAGGGCTTATCGTGCCAAATAATAATAACCTTGTACTAGGGAGCCGGTGAAACCAGGGGATATCTAGACAAGATTATTATTATTTGTCTACGAGAAATCAAAACATCCACAAAAATTAGAGGGGAAGAGAAAGTAAATTTACCAATTAATGCCCATGACACATGTTGAGACTTCACTTTCAACCCAAGCTTGAAAGAAAATTAGCTACTCATAATTGAACTACGGGCAAAATAAAAATTTATTAAAATACATAGAAAATACAAGATGGAGAAGGAATTACAGAAAATGGAGTTCAAAAATGGATTCAGAGATATCAAATTAGGGGGGGAGGCCCCCTTTTTATGGATACATTGAGTAAATCATAGTCATCGGATTAAAAACAGTTTGGATGCTCAGGATTGCGCCACGTCATCAGTCAACAGTACGCGGTTTGAATAGTGACACGGTTTGACTCGGCTTGAACAGTAACGCGGTTTGGTTGAAAATAATCTTGTGTATATGCATGTACCGTACGCGCAATTTTTGGTCCACTAACAAGCTACCACGTCACCAATCAATAGTACATAAGAATTTTAGTCCAATAAGATCGTGACACCTCATTAGTCATCGATCCATCAATTTAAATAGTGTCGTGAACAATAACATAGATAGTACCGTACATGTGAATAGTACCGCACATGTGAACAGTGCCATTTTTCTTTTTATGCTCCTCCTAAGGTTTTCGACCGTCCTGAGTTCAAAAGTGATGTCCGTTTTACCGTCTAATCTCTCGTTCATTGTGAAATGACCATAATGCCCCTAAAATATATAAAATACCTAATTAAAATAAAACACACGTAATTAAAAGTAAGGGTGTTAGTAAGACTTGAAGTATAAAATGATGATTTTTTCCTTTATAAATATACATTTTCTAACACTCAACACTAACCTGTTGTTGCATCATACTATTGGTTAAGAATATCATTTTGATATTGTCATATGAGAAATGTTTTAGTCATTGGAGAAAAAATACAGGTAAAATGGTAGATCAATTCCAATTTATATTATAATCATCAAAGGCAGTAGATTGAGATTTAAATGTTCAAAATGATGTGCTCTGCTTTAATGTAATTAATATCTTAACTAGTATATGTAAATGTTTGTTGAAGTGTGAACATATATTTGACATGATGTGAAACTTTTTCATAAAGATTGATCATTTTAAATAATTGTAGAGTTATAAAGAGGCAGTAAACTTCTAGTTTCTTGAGTCGAGCTCTAGGCAAGAAATTAGTGAGAAACAAGTAGGATTGACTAATGTGTTGAAGAAGATTGGTATTCTTATAATGGTATAATGTCTTAGAGCCACCACTTTAATCACTCATGATAATACCACACTCAATGTTTTTTTTATAGTTTTTGTGATGAGGAGCGAGAAGCATGAGTTAAACTTTTCCTTAGTGGTGAATTTAAGTAATGTTAGGCTTATTACTATTTCGATGACTTATATTAGATCTATTGTTTTTTTGATGCGCTCATTTTAAGCCTATTGTTCATGGAATTTATAACTCATTTTAGCTTATTATTGTCTTTATATATTCATTTTCTGCATATAGCTATTTTGATTTATTTTATTTATTGTCAAAATTTAGAAGTATTAAAATTATTATTATTATTATTATTATTATTATAGTAATAAAATCATGATTTTTTTTAAAACATTATGACATTAAAAAAATAGTTTATAAGTTGATTAAAGTTTAGTATTGACATTAAATTATATCTAGTTACTAATATTAATAGTGTAGTATTTACAGTAACGGGTAAATTTGTCCAAAAATAAAAATTATAATTCCTTTTCCCATAAAATTTTATGTTAAATTAAACATTGAAATTTAATTTTCTTATTCCCTTTTTTCCCTTCCCTTTCTCTCCCTTCCCTTTCTCTCATTTCATCTCCTCCTCTTTCTTCACATCACAAACCACCTTATTTTATTTTTTATTCCAGGGGAACGGACATCAATATATTATTATAAAGCAAGTTAAACCAGTGGAAAAAAAGGAAGCCATTCTCTTTTTTGTAGCCATGCAAGTTAAGGGAAGTCGACACCAGCGGTAATTCAAGAGTTTTATTAAATTTATTTAATTAGAATTAAAATTATAAATTCAAGAAAGAAGGGTCTTATGTGAGTTTTAGGTGGGTACCAATGGCTCCTCCCGTTTTAGAAACTATGAGATCCATTAAGAGTTAAGAGTACTGTACCTTCCAATTTAACCATTTATTTTAATGGATTTTCTAATCATAACAGTAAATGGACGGAAGGATACACTGCTATTGAGATAATGTTGTTGAATCCCCAGAGCAACTGAAACTTTTCATACTTTTTCGGTCATTTAGTAAAGTTTAAGTGACACATTTGATAATGTCGCTTGGTTTTTGGTTTGAAATTTAGATAGTTTTGAATTAGTCTAAATTTTATTTTTTTATCTAAAATTTAAATAGTTTTGAATTAGTCTAAATTTTATATAAAATTAAATATCTGAATTTGAATGATATATTTATTTTTTTTATTCGAGTTATTAAAAATAAATATTAAGTTATTTATTTTGTAACTTAAAAAATCTAAAAGTTAGTATTTTTACATTTGTACCCTTACAATTTACAAATGTTAAACAAATAATAGGCATCTCAAAAGTCAAATAACTTAAATAAAATAACATATTATCATAACATAAATGGATTGAGTACACTCCTTTATATTTTAAATTAGTGAATGTTAATTAATTTTATTGCATTTTATGATGTTTTTATATGAAAAAATATTCATAAAAAGTTATAAAGATAAATAATGCTAATTTAATGAAAATAAAAGGATACATATAATAGTAGTCTACCACTCTATTATCACAAATTATAGAGATTGGTAATAATGCTAATTATTAAATTTTACTTAGTTAAGGATAAAAATTAACTAGTTTTTTTTTTATGAAACTGGATATTCATTAAGAAGAAAAGCCAAACAGATTAGCAATTAAGAACAGAGGTGGAACAACCCTCCACTCTCCGTGGCTTGACAAAGAATTCCCCGCCTGAGTTACAGAGTGGGTAGCGGAATTCGCAGACCGTCTAACGAAAGAGAAAGAAACATCTCGTATAGAATTAGACAAAGCACAACAATCTTCAATAATAAGACTAAAACTACTAGGACCCGAGAGATTATTAACTAAAGCATTATACACATTTAAGCAATCCATCTCAATAGTAACATTGGACAACTGTAGTTGCTTAATCCAACTAAGGGCCTCTCGAACACCAAGGGCTTCAGCATCACGAGCACTAAATCTTCCAAGAATGCTGCAAGACCTAGTTGCCACAAATGCACCATTTGAGTCTCGAATAACACTACCCAAGCCAATATATCCCCTGGAAGCAAACATGGTTGTATCCACATTACACTTTAATCTACCAGCCTACGGAGGTTCCCAACAAATTGCACCGTGACCTACATTAGAAGGCTGAGAAGACATAAACTAATTCTTCCTGACAGACTGCCATTGAAAAATAAAATGACCAGCAGAATTGAGGTCTTCCCACTCCAAACCATAGCATTTCGATTCTGCCAAAGACTCCAACACACCATGACAGCAAGATGAGTTTGATCAAGGCTATACTTGTTAAACAAAACTTCCAACCAGTTCAAAAGATTTGACCCACCCCCAAAGAATCTGATAGAAGAAGCATCCAGCAAGTTCTCGCAAAGGGGCAATAAAGCAATATATGACAAACACTTTCAGAACTAGCATGACAAATAGGACAAGCAGGGGGTACCTCTACATATTTTTTGAGGAGATTCTCGGTTGTAGGAAGGACATTTGTCAATGTTCGCCACATGAAGTGCTTCACTTTACTTTGCACCTCTAATCTCCATAATCGATTCCAAATGCTGCTAGAAGGGATATCTAAGCAGGGAAGCAACATCTTGTAGCTACTTCAAACCGTATAAACCCCTTTGGCCTCATGCATCCAATACCATGAATCCGCATTGCTTCTGTTGCTCAGAGGGATCTGCCATATTAGATTCTTATCCCTATCATTAAAAATATCGTTGAGAATATCATAATCCCAAATTCTAGTGTTAAGGACCATTAACAAGCTAATTGGAGTTGACTTGACTTGCTCACTCAACAAAGTATTGACAAATCCACACTCACTGTCAGAAAGCCATCGATCTTTGCCGATAAATGTTTGCTCACCATCCCCTATTCGAACTCAACTACCTTCAATAACAACCTGCTTGGCTGCCATAATGGATCGCCATGTGTAGCTAGGATTATGGCCCAAAGTAGCTCCAGCAAAAGAAGTTTGAGAATAATACCTCGCTTTGAATATTTGTGCAACTAAAGAATTCGACTTTGTCATTAATCTCCAGCCTTGCTTCCCTAACATAGAAAGATTAAAAGCATGAAGCTTTTTTAAACCAATTCCCCCAGCTGACTTGGGTTTACAAAGAGCATCCCAGTGCATCCAGTTAATACCTCCCCCATGATTACGGCTATTACCCCACCAAAAGGAGTTTATCATGATCTCTAGCTCCTTGCACAGCTCTAGAGGGAGTAGGTAGATATTCATCACAAAATTTGGCATGGCCTGAGCAACCATTTTTAACATAATTTCTTTCCACGCTCTAGATAAAAACTTCTTATTCCAGCCTTGAAGCTTCTTCCAGACCTTCTCCTTCACAAACCGAAAGACATTGCTACGTTTCCTACCAATTTTTTAGGGCAGCCCCAAATATGGTCCATGATTTTCTGTTGCCATAACCCCAAGAGTAGTACAAATCTATTGGGCAATATCTTCGTTCACATTCATACTAAATGAGATAGAAGATTTGGCATAGTTAACACACTACCCAGAAGCATTTCCATATGCACACAACACCTGCTTAATTAAGTTAGCTTCCACTTGGTTTGCTCGAAAAAATAAGAAATAATCATCTGCAAAAAGGAGGTGAGATATTACAGGAGCCTTCCTAGCAACTTGAACTCCATGAATCAATCTCGCTTTCCCATATTTAGCAATTAAATAGCTAAGCCCCTCAGCACATAGTAAGAAAAGGTAGGGTGATAAAAGGGTCTCCTTGACGAAGTCCCCTTCTCGGAATAATAAGGCCCACTTCATTACCATCCCTAAGCACACTATAACTTATTGTAGTAACACATAGCATGATCAATTGAACCCATTCACCAGTAAAACCCATCTTCAACATCATTGCTTTAAGAAAATCCCATTCAACACGGTCGTAGGCCTTAGCCATATCAATTTTCAGTGTTGCAACCCCCTTCTTTCCTTGTCGTTTCCTTTTCAAAAAATGAATTATTTCGGCTAAGATTAAAATGTTGTCTGTTATGGCTCTTTTGGGAACAAAAGCACTTTGAGAGTCAGAAATAATAGAATCAAGGACAAGCTTCAAACGGTTAGCAAGCATTTCGGCAATAATTTTGTAGAGCACATTACACAAAGCAATTGGCCGCATGTCTGATAGAACCTCAGGCTGTGCTTTTTTAGGAATTAAAACAATGAACGTTTTATTTAAATCCGAAGGGAATTATTTGTTTGTTATAAAATAAAGACAAGTAGTTGAAACATCTCTCCCCATAATATGCCAAATTTTTTGATAGAAAGCAGGGTTCATACTATCAAGTCTTGGCGATTTGTTAGGGTGCATACTGAACAGAGCTTCTTTGACATCAGCATCAGTGAATGGAGCCAATAGAATCTGGTTTTGCTCAGCCGTAATAGAAGCCAACACAGAGGAAATTACAACCTCACTATTGCTACCACTTGAAGAAAAAAGATCTGTAAAATAAGTTCCAATGAGTGTATCAATTTCGCTCGAGTCAGCACACCACACCCCCTGAGCATTACGTAATTTGACAATGGTATTCTTCTTCTTCCTCGTAAATGCCATTGAATGAAAATAGCGAGAATTCAGATCCCCTTCTTTCAACCAAAGGGTCTTAGCTCGCTACTTCCAAAAAATTTTGTGACTGTGTAGAAGCTCATTGTATCGTCTACGAACTTCAGTGAACTCCATAAGTCCTTCACTATCGCGACGGCCTTGCAAGATTCTCATACGGGTCTTGTAATCCTTTATACGACTACGGAAATCGTGGAACATATGCCCTCCCCAATTCATTAACTGCAAACCACAAATCGAAAGCTTTTGTTGGATTAAGAGCGCGGTTGTATCGTCTCAGCTGCATCGAACGATCTATTCACAATCAACTTGACGAAGCCAAAGGTTTTCAAAACGAAAACGGCTGACCCGAGAAGCTGAATGAAAGTTGTGAACTGGATCTAAAAATATGGGTAAGTGATCCGAACTATCAGCCTCTATACTTTGAACTTGAGCATTGGGAAATTTATCACGCCAAGAGGAGGAGGCAAAAGCTCGATCAAGACACTCTTCTATCCAGTTGACAGTGCCTCTACCCCGCTCCCAAGTAAATTGATACCCAACCATTCCCAAATCCGAAAGCCCAGCATCATAAATGGCACTTCAAAAACCTTGGATTTTCCAGGAAGTATGAGGACGAGAACCATTCTTTTCACTAGAATCAAGCAAGTCGTTAAAATCTCCAAGACAAACCCATGGAAGAGTAGAGAAAGAGGCAAGCCGACGTAGAAGATTCCATGAGTCACTACAAAAAAATGACTTTTAGGGACAAATATTTTGTGACAGATTAAAATAATTGTCCCTATCTATATATATATATAAAGTTGAGACTTGATGAGGTGATGTGGCATCAACATTTTACTTCTTTGTATATTCTCTATTATCTAATAAATAGAGATTTTTTTTTTAAATTTGACTTTTCATCTTCTCATAATTAATTTGATTATATTTAACTTATTTAATAAATAGTAACTTTATTAGTATATATCATTCCTCATTTTTTTATATTTTCTATTATCTAAAATATCTAAAATATTAGTAGATATTCTTTGTACTTTTTTCTCTTTTTATTTAAATTCAACAATATGTAATCATTAATAATAATTAATTATAAGTCTTTGGAAACATTTATTTATTTTATTATGCTAGCAATTAAACTTTAGTGGCTTAAAATATATGAATTAATTAACATAGGAAAAGAGGTTCTTTCATTTTCCCTCAACAATGCCACTAAGGTCTAATTTTAATGTCATAATCTCATATTTAATTATGCAACCTTTTGTTGAGTGTCTTTTGGCTT